>OZ020611.1:24879517-25333707 GCA_963971575.1 Liopterus haemorrhoidalis
AAAAAATTCGAAAAACCAATCTCATCAAAAATTCCTATTGAACTATTTCATTTCCCACCAGTGTATATTATTGAAAAATTTGTTCAGATGTTTAGCTGAACCTCCCTATGTTTTTGTGAAAATCCGATTAAATCTATCGATTTAAAAAAAAATAAATAACCAGTGGCGAAGGGAGACCTCCGCTAGACTTGCCCTCCCATAAAAAAATAATAATAATAAAAAAATATATATATATATTTTTTATTTAAAAATATATTTAGGTAAATCTTCAAAAATATATCAAATTATGTCCTATACAATTATTTGTCCAAGGTTTGGTTTACTAGTTACGAATTTTTAAAATTTTAAAGTTTAATAACTTCCGTTTCCGGTTTTGGATTTTAATAAAAAATAATAGGGTTCTTCCCAATTATTAGGAGAATTTTTTAGTACCAAAACGAACTCTTTAAGTTAAACCATTATTGAGTTATCGTGTATACACACAGACACACAGACACACAGACACACAGTCACACAGACACAGACACACACACATACGGACGGCACTTCGAAAATAGTTTTTTTTTTGGATTCCCTGGACCATTAAACGTGGTCATCAGTCAAAATCACGACATCGAAAATTTTCGCGATTACAATACTTGCCCCTTATATACAAGGTGTCTCAAAAGAAATTTTATATTTGACTGGTACAACGCTGGATAAATCAAAATCCGGGCGACCTAGGTCATCAAGAACGGTAGAAAACGTGGAGAATGTTAATCAGTCTGTTCGTGACGACCCGAACCTTTCAATTCGGAAGCGCGCAAGTGCTTTAAATGTGCATAGATCATCATTACATCGCATTATGCACAAAGACCTAAAGCTGCACCCCTACAAAATTCAATTGGTGCAAGAATTAAAGCCCCAAGATGCCAGTCAGAGGCTTAATTTCGTAAATCAGGTGATTGAGCGATTTTCAACGTTTACCAACATTTTGTTTTCGGATGAAGCTCATTTTCATCTTAATGGCCACGTAAATAAGCAGAACTGCCGCTACTGGAGTGCAACGAATCTGAAACGCAAACATCAGAAACCCCTACATTCGCCTAAAGTGACGGTATGGGCTGCGATGTCGGCGCGAGGAATTATCGGCCCTTACTTTTTTGAAGACGAAAGGGGGCGTGCAGTTACAGTGAATTCAGAGCGTTATGTGGAGATGTTAGACAACTTCTTGGTACCTGAACTGCAAAACTTTCCTGGCTATAACCAAAGAACATGGTTCCAACAGGACGGAGCAACTTCACACACGCCCAATATGTCTCTGCCACGTGTTCGTGAAATTTTCTCAGGCAAATTGATCTCCCGGAGAGGTAACATAAATTGGCCTCCACGCAGTCCAGATTTAACCCCTATGGACTTTTTCCTATGGGGTTATCTTAAATCTAAAGTTTACGCCAATAAACCGACTTCACTGGCGCATTTGAAAGAAAATATCCGTCACGAAATGGCAGCCATCCCTGAGTCCACCTGCCGAGACGTCATAAGTAATTTTACTGTTCGATTAAATGAGTGCCGAGAACGCGAGGGTCTACATTTAGACGATATTATTTTTAAGAAATAAATCCCCAAAAAGTGTATTTTAATAATTAATAAACATTTTTTCTATATACAGCTTACTTTTTTTTTAATCGATCCACTAAATATAAAATTTCTTTTGAGACACCTTGTATTAAGGTCGGGCAAGTAAAAATTCGATTGTCACATTAAGAAGTTGTGAATATATATATATATATATATATATATATATATATATATATATATATATATATATATATATATATATATATATATATATGACTACAGTTTCTACCGTACATACAGACATATGGACAGACAGACAGACAGACACGTGATTGACGTTATAAAGGTTTTTTGGGAGTCATACCTACACAGCTTTAAAAAAATTGCCGATTACAATCAAAGTTGTACTCGTTTTTTTTTGTCACTTACCAGTTACTTAGGATTCAGAACACATCAAAGTTTGGTGTTGCATAAAACGGTCCTTTATCTGGTTTCATATACTTAATGTAAATTTAAAACTAGATATTAGTTAGGTGAGTTGCTGAAAACAAATTCAATATAGTTCTAGCTAAACCTAGTGTTAACGCATTTGATAGGTAAAAGTGGACGTAAACGAAAGGTCTGTTTAGTGGTAACATATAATAGTAAAAAGTAAAAGATTTATATTTACTTATAGCAATTATTTTCAAAATATAGCAATTGGTTCGTTTTTAACCACTTTGCGCCAGTTAATTGTTTGTTTATGCCTAAAATAAACATTTATGTTAATTGTTTCAAAATTATTGTTTTCCTTCACTTCATTAAAGAATAGGAATTATGAAAAGGGACTCAAAAGAGAGAGAGAGAGAGAGAGAAATAATAATAAAATACCTAAATTGTTTATAATTATATGATTTTCGTCTGGTCTTAAAATATAATTTTCTATTAATATAAAATTATAATCTTGTTTTGTGTTAGTTTTGATACGTACTAGAACTCGATATAGGAATTACAACAATGATTTCCGCCTTTTAGTTTACGAATATGTAATGATATATTGGGATATTGCAAGGCATTTTTGTGTTTTATATTTAGTATTAGCTTATAACGGGTTTTAAGACTTCTATGCAACAAGGCATAAAAATGACAATCTTGTACTTTGAATCGTACTTGTTCTGTTTTATGACAATAATTGCGTTCCAAATAGATTAAATTAGTGTCATAAAGAACTTTAATTCAATTATTTTTTAGATTTTTAATTAGTCTTTGAAGTTTCGTTACATAGTGGACATGTTGCAAAGTGAAACTAAAGTACAAAGAACTAAATAATTAAAAACTGATAGTTTTATTAACTTTGCCGGTAGATTTAATCAAAGATCAAATATCTATTTGGTTCTAGACAATTGTTTGAAAAAGAAGATAGCATTAGTTGAAAGCAAAAAAGTCAATATGACTAAATATGGACGCGGCCTAAGTTTGACAGCCTAAGTGGAACAAAGGCAAGCTCTCTGTTCATTGAACTTTGGCACTATGTGAAAGTCACGTGGATGAAGTGACTTTGCAAGCAATTTTTTAGAACTGTATATTCAATTGATTTAGCAAGATATTAAATACAAGCTGCTGATTTACTTTTCTACGGCCGTTATAAATCAGACCTACTTCTAACTAATTTCAGTTCGGTAATGGAGTCCATTCCCATACTAGTGCGGACATGAAATTCATATCCGCACTAGTTTGCAAATATTCATATTTTTTTCAGTAAATTGATCATCGATATAGAAACAATATATTTATTCAATAATTTCACCATCATCATCATGGTTGGCGCTACAGCTATTTGTAAGCATCGGCCTCCTGCAGAATTTTCCTCCATTCCTTGATTGGGTAACGTTCCACAAATGTCTTTACTTTTAGTGGTTTGATGTTTTGTTCGACACCGTCCAGCCATCTTGGTTTGTGTTCTCCTCTTATCCTTTTTCCGAAGAATTTTGCATTCAGCATTTTCTATAACGATCTATCGTCAGTCACACACTGTATATGTCTTACCCACCTTAAGCGAACTATTTGAACGCTGCAGACAAGTTCTCAATATTGAATAGGTTGTACGATTCAAAATTATATCGCTAGTACAGTAGAATTAGGAAAATTGCATAACAAAATTCGTTTCAGGATGCCATATGGAAAAATCGATGTAATTGGGTGAGTAGCATGTACCATTGAAGTCGCCCCCATTTTTTCAACCTGGAACATTGTTTAAACAATGAAAAACAGCAAAAAAACGAAAAAATTTTTTTTTTTTTCTAACTCGGGAGCTACTGCCACTGGGAATTTCATTTTTTTTTACTATTAAAGTACTCAAAAACAAATAATTTGAGACCTGCTAAATTAAATTCGACCCATTATTTGGTTAAATAATTGAGAAAAACCGCGAAAATTTTAAAAATTTTCAAATATTTTTCATTTTGTCAAAAAAGCAGCTATTTGCTTGAAACTTACAGAAATTGTGCCATTTATTGGTTTCAACTTACAAAAAAAAATTCATCAAAAAATATTAATTATTTAACGAATTATTGCATTTATTTATTAAAATGGACCTTAATGTAAAATGAAAAATGACGTTCTTCCCGTCGTCATACAGGGCCCATCAGGTGCTCATTTTCTTTGTTAGAACGTCAATTTTCAACATCCATTAAGGTAAAATCCAATTTTTAATTTTTCGACCTCCAAAATGCGATTGAAAAATGGTTGCTAATTTTGCAATGGTTTTTTGCGAATAACTTTGCGATAAACAAAGATACGGACATGGCATATCGATATTCTTGTAGCTGGTAAAAAAACAAAAATTTTGAAAAAAAAAAGTTTTTCTAGGACCAATAGGAGCCGAGATAATACAAGATACCTGTAATAGCGACGCGAGTATTTCAGAGGAACCTTGTCATAAAAAAAAAAAAATAATGTAAGATATTTAATAATTATATTGTAATGTGCTTTTTTAATTGGTTATAATTTAAATTATATGAATAAAACATTTATTTATATAAAGAGCAACATTTTTAAAAAAAAAATTATCAGCCGCCATCTTCATTATTCAAATAAATTGTAAGTATATTATATTTCATTGTTAATAAAAATATTATTGATAAATAATTATGGATACAAATATAATATTAAACCGTAATTATTTTTCAGTAAAATATCAAAAAATGAAAACGTATCATGGTTATACTTATTTTATCTCAGAATGTTATACTACAATATTTTTACATGTTCCAAAATAAAACCCAATATCTTATACAACCTTTTCACATCAAGATACTTCCTAAAATGAATATTTTTTGTAAAACCACGATTTTTTATTTTTTTATTTTTTTTATTATAGTGATTGTTTATAACAAATTAATTTGTTATTATTTTTCGAAACGAACATCTCGTTTGTTCATATTTTATCGCGCTACCACAGATTAAAAAAAAAAAACGTCAAAATCGGTTAAGAATCCAGGGAGATACCGCAAATTTTTTCTTGCCGTTTGAATTTGAAGAAGGCAAGATCGATTTCTCATCCTTCTCTCTCAGCGTAACAGGTACTTTAAAAATCATAATTAGGACTTTACAATTGCATTTTTCTATCCGACTCAATTGCATTTCAAAGTTCAAGTATTGAACTAGTTTTTGTGAAATTTTCGACCCTTAATGTTAATAAATAAACAATTTACGAATTTAAAAAAAATATATATATATCTCGGCTCCTATTGGTCCTAGAACAACTTTTTTTTTTCAAAATTTTTGTTTTTTTACTAGCTACAAGAATATCGATATGCCATGTCCGTATCTTTGTTTATCGCAAAATTATTCGCAAAAAACCATTGCAAAATTAGCAACAACTTTTCAATCGCCATTTTGGAGGTCAAAAAATTTAAAATTGGATTTTACCTTAATGGATGTTGAAAATTGATGTTTCAACAAAGAAAATGAGCACCTGATGGGCCCTGTATGACGACGGGAAGAACGTCATTTTTCATTTTACATTAAGGTCCATTTTAATAAATAAATGCAATAATTCGTTAAATAAGTAATATTTTTTGATGACATTTTTTTTGTAAGTTGAGACCAATAAATGGCACAATTTCTGAAAGCTTCAAGCAAATAGCTGCTTTTTTGACAAAATGAAAAATATTTGAAATTTTTTAAAATTTTCGCGGTTTTTCTCAATTATTTAAACAAATAATGGGTCGAATTTAATTTAGCAGGTCTCAAATTAATTGTTTTTGAGTACTTTAATAGTAAAAAAAAATGAAATTCCCAGTGGCAGTAGCTCCCGAGTTAGAAAAAAAAAAACAATTTTTGTCGTTTTTTTTGCTGTTTTTCATTGTTTAAACAATGTTCCAGGTTGAAAAAATGGGGGCGACTTCAATGGTACATGCTATTCACCCAATTACATCGGTTTTTCCATATGGCATCCTGAAACGAATTTTGTTAAATTTTCGAACTTTTTTGGCTAATTCTACTGTACTACACTGCCTTTTCCTTTTTTGGAGCCAAATATATTTCTAAAGAGTTTCCTCTCAACAGTGCCCAAAGCCTTTTTTAGATAGGACCCAGGTATACATACAAGCCACCTAAGCTAAAAAAAGCTTAGTTGGCGTGTACCGTAATATTAAGTATTTTACTTAAAAATTTCGATTTTTATTCTACAACCCTTATATCCGCTCTCAAAATTAATTGCAACCAGCTAGCGAACACAGAACTTCATATCCGGAACCGCTTGCTGATTTTGAACACATTATGTGGGAGACTTTCATATTCAGCTCACGTTTAAAGTACAACTGTTGTAATATCAATATCAATATATTTTAGACTATTTCATTCAACCGTGACTTGAAGTCGTTTATGGCTCCTTACACCCCCCCCCCACAGTTGGTTGACTTTTCTTACCTATGATACATTTTAACAATTTAGTACTTATTAATTTTTGTACGGTTGCCCATGGATCACAGGGGCCCGGTTTCGATTCCCCCCCATCTCCTTTGGATTTTTATCTTCCAATATTGTGCAGCAGGCTCTGGGGTTGACGCAGCCTGAAGTATTTAATACTTAAAAGGAGTACCTGTTTACACAGGGATAATAGGACCAATCGAAAGGTCACAATGACCGCGTGGCTTTCATATTTATGACCGGCGGTCTAAAAACGCAGAATTTACCTTCTCTGTATTAGCCGCCTATCTAGGCGTTTGGGAACCTATTATTATTTATTTATTTATTAGCAATTTTTAATAATGATCCATTTTCCTTACATATTGCATACAATACATTCTCTACGGCCGTTAAAAAAGCTGTGAGAAACGAGTGAAAAATAATATATAAATTTAATTTGTGAACGTCAGAATTTCAATTGTCTTCTGAATTTAGTTGGCAATCTTTGGGAAGTCTTTACAAAAACATCAGACTACAACTAATAGAGAGTTAGCAAAATTGGAATACAAAACACCTGGTAAAATCTGACACTTTACAGATCAAGATGAAGAATTTTGCGTAAGTATGACCAAAAGTCAATCCGATAGTGCTTTTTGAAAAATTTAATTAATCCTCTCCTTTGTAGAATTTTATGTATTTTTAATTAATTAAATTATTTTTTATTTAATAAAAAATATTTTCCATCATATACAAAGTAAATAATAATTTTAATTTTTTTACAAAAATTCCTTTGGCCGCAGCATTCATGAACTTTCTAACTCTACTTTAATGAATTAGTTTTTTATGCACTGCTACATAAACTCAATAACAGTGTGTAAAAAAAGTTAATAGCTACTTATAATTACCAAATAAAACCGATTTACCGCACATAATTTCATTGCTAGTTTATTCACCAATCGAATTAAAACTCTAAATTTAAATTCAAAAGTTGGTAAAATGAATTGTAACAGTAATGAAACAATCTACTTGAATTCTATGTATACAGGGTGCCAGTTTTTCGAGCCTCACCATTGGGATCTCGTGAATCGTAAGAGATACGAAGTCGGTTAAACTGTGGCAAAGTTGCCGAATTAGGTCACTTTAATAATGTATTTGGTTTTCCGGAAAAGTGCAAAGGTCAGTAGATACGAGCAAAAAAACTGATTTTGGTCGATTTACTTTTTGGCTTATAACTTTTTTGTTTCAATTCATACAAGTTTCTAATTTGCACGTTCTAGAGGCACTTTTTTACGAATAATTCACAGCCATCCTCAAAATTTTTATGGCTCATACCATTTTAGGGTATTCATGTAGGGCATAAAAGTTGTCTTTAAATGCATGAAGAAAAATGAAAAATGGGAATGCTTGGTAGATATACTAAGATAATGGTTCGACGAAGAAGTCAAACGTGTACGTTGGGGTGCAGAAAGATCTGCTCCTTTTAAATATTATCTGGGAGTGAGACAAGGTAGCCTCTTATCACCTTATCTATTCAACTTGTATATGGACGACTTAAGTTTGCAGTTGAATAAGCTGAAAACGGGATGTGTGATGGGTTCCTGTGTTATCAACCCCATATTCTATGCTGATGACATGGTACTACTCTCACCCTCTTTGGCTGGCTCGAACTAGTGAAGATTTGTGAGTGCTTCACCACAGAGCACGGTCTGATATATAATGCCAAAAAGACTAAGTATATTGTTTTCCAACCGAAGTGCAAGAAGTACAGCGTACCTAATCTTAAGTTGTGTGGACAGATCGTACCGCGTGTGTCGTCCATGACCTGCCTCGGTCACATAATGTGCGACGATCTTTCGGACCATGCATACATTAGTAGGCAGTGTAGAAAGTTGTGCGTGCGCGCCAATATGTTGAATAGACGATTTGCAAGATGTAGTAAAGGTGTGCGCAATTGCCTATTCAACTTATACTGTGCTTGTGTTTATGCATTACCCCTATGGACAAATGCAACAAAAGCAATTAGACATATATTCAGAGTTTGTTATAATAACGCCTTTAGAATTATAAATGGCTTGGACAGATTTTGTAGCGCTAGCCTTATGTTTGCTCAAAATGGAATACCTGACAGTTGGAGTATGCTGCGCAAACGAAATTTTTCTTTGCGCAGCAGGCTTTGGCTGTCAACTAATAAGCTAATTGTTAATTGTCTGAAAAATGATGTTATGTTTAACAACCATTGGTGTAAGCAATTAGTGCTTCACTAATACTTGAATCTGTATTGTGGACAGACTGGACCAATGGTTGTACTATGTCTTATTTTTGTTTTTCTTTTCTTTTATGTTATATCTTTCTTTGTAAGTTATGTAATTATTCTGTTCACTATCTGTTTGTTTTGTTTGTTACTACTTGTATATTATATGTATATTGTTTTTGGCCTAGATGCCGGTTAATAAATGGTAATAAATAAAAAAATTAAATCGAGACTATTTTCTCTTTCCAATGATATAAAACACCTACATAAATTAAAATGAAAACTAACTGAAAATTGGAAAATTATTGGTTTTAAAACAAAATGTATGTATATTTTTAATTTAATTTATTTAATAATGCAACATACATTCCCTATATACTACATAAATATATACATATTTTTATTTTAATAAATACATTATTAATTATTATGCTATCATCTTCGATGTTTAGCATAATAACCGCCACTGAGACTGAAAGTCTGTTACTGGCTTAGTAAACTAGAAAATAACTCGAGCAATGTGCATTGGTGTCATAGTTTTAATTTAAATTTTTACTTTTAATTTTAAGTCCGAATTAATATTTAGAATAAAAAAGAAATTTGTAAATAAGAGTGTTATTAATTAATATATTATACAATGTCGTGCAATTCTATACCTGTTTTGATCCATTTCGTTAATAATTTATTTATATTTCATTTGGTGACAATGATATTGTTATTATTTGTGAATTTACTAAATTTGTTGTATACTTTAGGTAGGTAATACAAAAAGTTATGCTGAGATATACTTTTACTGGTTTTTAAGTGCTTAATATTTCCTTTTGTTCTAGTGTTGTATTCGTGTGAAGAAAATTCTAATGTCATAGCATTTTGATACCCATATAAGATAATTGTTTTTAAATACAATTGGACAAGTGCTAAGACATTACTAATTTTGAAAATTTCCGAGGTAGCAAAGTATTTCGATTTATTTAGCATGGATTTTAATATCATTTTCTGGATAATAATAAGTTTATTAACATGGCAGTCTCTTGCACCACCCCAACCAATTATACCGTAATTTAATATAGATTCTACTAAACCGTGATAAAATATTTTTAATACATTATCTGGGAAAATTTTTCTTATTTTCTTGAAAATATATATATATTTCCTAAGTTTGTCAGATAATAAATTAATATGTTGGTCCCATCTCATATATTTATCAAAAATTATTCCTAAATATTTAAAATTATCTGTTTTATTTATTATTTGACATTTACAGCAAGAGAGGCAACAGTTTTTCTCATTTAGAATTAAGCTTTTATATGGTGGTTGTTTATTGGAATAAATAGAGATGGGCATAAAATACGTTTTATTGAAATTTAAAGTTAATTTATTTGTATTTAGCCATATTTTTATTTTCTTTAGATCGCTCACTGCTAGATCTTGCAGTGAGCTCCAATTAGGTGCCCTTACGAATCTGCATATGATATAACTTCACCTGAAAGTTTCGAATTTAACATATCGTTGATATATAGATTAAACAATAAAGGCACTAAGATAGTCCATTGCGGAACTCCACAGATTACAGTTCCTTCGGAGCTTAGTCTATCATTAACTTTAACCTGTTGTTTTCTTAAGGAAATATAATTTTTTAGAAGTACTAAAGAAGTTCCACGAATCCCATATCTGTAAAGTTTTTCCAATAAAATATCATGGTTGACGGTGTCAAAAGCCTTAGTCAGGTCCAAAAAGACTATTAAACACGGTAAAGATTTATCAAGACTGTTGTGAATCAGTTTAGTTAATGCTGCTATAGCATCGCTAGTGTTTTTACCTTTGGTAAATCGAAACTGTTTTGCATTTAATATTTCGTATTTATTAAAAAAGGAAAGTATAGCATTAGAATAAATACTCGAATGTTACACCTTCAACCTCCAAACAGAGCTCTATTCTGTTCTTTAAATTAGATATTACTCGTCTGACATCCCTTCTACTTTTTTATGTGTTAGAGTGTTAACTATGTTTCCATGCAGCTCATTAATGTCAGCAGGAATGGTTTTATAAATTTGATATTTCATTAATCAAAAAATAACCAGAGATAAGTCCGAAAAAATGTTTTGATTTTATTTCCAAAGTACTCTTGATCGAAATGAATAAAACCAATATTCTAGTTACGTGTGTTTTATATCATTGGAAAGAGAGAGAAAAAAATATCGATTTAATACATTTAAAGACAATTTTGAGCCCCATACGAAAATTGAATTTATCGAAAAGGACACGAGCTGTACAAATTTTGAGGACGTGCAAATTAGAAATTTGTATGAATTGAAACAAAACGGTTAAAAATGAAAAAGTAAATTGACCAAAATTAGGTTTTTGCACGTATCTAGTGACCTGTGCTCTTTTCCGAAAAGCCAAATACGAGAGTGGATCAATAACACGTGTTAGAAATAAAGACGCAGGTTTTTAACTTTTTTTTTTATTTTTCAACGTCATCTCCTTTTAGGTAGATACACTTTTCCCAACGTTTCTGCCATTTCTTTAACCCCTCCAAAAAAATACGATTTGTCAAACTCTTCAAAAGACGCTTCCGGCTCAGCGATAACATCTTCGTTTGAGCTATTTTTTTTCCCCGAGCCATGTTTTCATGTTGGGGAACAGAAAGAAGTCGGAGGGAGCCAGATCGGGCGAGTATGGTGGGTGCGGCAGCAATTCGTAGCGCAGTTCATGCAATTTGGCCGCGAAAATCCCGGATGATTGTGCTGGTGCGTTATTATGGTGGAGCAGCACATTTTTTTAGCCAAATGGGGCCGTATATCCTTTAATTTCATATCGAAACGGTCCAACAATTCACTGTAGTACTCTCCCGTGATCGTTCTTCCTTTCTGCAAAAATTCCATGAGAATTATTCCCTTCGAATCCCAAAAAATCGTGGCCATGACCTTTCCGGCCGATGGGACCGTCTTTGCCTCTTTCGGAGCAGATTCACCCGGAAAAATCTATTATTTTAACTGTCGCTCGATATCTGGCGTATAATAATGTATCCAGGTTTCATCAACGGTGACGACTCGACGCAAAAACTCCTGCGAATTTCGGTTAAAGAGGTCCAAAGACTGCTTCGACATTCACAACCGTATCCGCTTGTTGCCCACCGTGAGCAATCGCAGCACCCATCGGGCCGACACCTTTTTCACACTTAACTTATCATGTAAAGTAGCAGTCAAATAAAAACTAACCTATGAATCAGTCTGAAATTTAGTAGGGTGTCGTTTGACAGATGGCAGAACACGACGGTAATGCCAACTTTCTTCAGCAACGCCACCTGTCTTCAAACACGGGAACTTATTGATCCACCATCGTACATCACTCAAATGGCAACTTTGCCCCAATGTAATTTTTATCCATAAAAAAATATATTAATATTTACTTTTTATGAAAATTGAGTTGCATCGCGGTAAAATGGTTTCCTACGAAGCAAGGGATAAAGGTTCGAATTCCAGTCTTAACCAGAAATAAATTAGAAACAATAACGTAAAGTTAAACATTATTATATAGGTATTTGTCAACCATACTCAAAAAAACGTAGAAATAAAACCAAATTCGACACAAAAACACTTAATAAAACAATGCAATGAAAAAATATGGCTTTGAGAAGTACATAAGTATATGTTTGCATTTGTAAGTTTTAGAAAATAATGTTTGCAAGACGTCTAAATAAAATCTCTGTCGTTACTATAATGTATAGGTTTCTCAGACCGGTACCGGTAACGGTGTACCGTATATTGAAGCGAGTACTGCAGGGTTAATTACCCTAAATTAAAAGTAAAAAGTGTTCATAACATTAATTACAACAAAGTTTTTGTTAAGACCTTTCGAGTATAAGTTCAAGTTCACAGTTCTTTAATTTTCTTTTCTTCCAAACATTATCCAGTCAAGTATTATGAGAATTGGATTTCCTTAATACGTCCGTAATTCAATTTCCTCACTAGGTGCTATAATTTAAGTATCCAAAAGAAACTCTGTTTTGGACAAGTAATTTTATGTCGTAATCTGTAGAATTGCTCCAACTTTTTAAATTTACTTTTCAACTTTACCCATACATCATGTGTATAATCTCTCATATTTTTTAATTAAGTTTTAAAAATTTGCCTAATTATTTTATCAGGCATGATAATTTGCTTCTAAACTCAACTCGAAAGTTTAGAACTCTAAATATAGCAGATAAATGTAGAAAAATATTTGCTAATGTACGTTAAGCTTGCGTATATTTGACATCCTAATTAACTTATGTTGTATAAACACGTGATTTAGAATCACTGCGTTTTGCGAAATGAAAAAATTGAGGTGCAGTGTGAATTTTCACATATTTTAGGATTTTCTAGGTAGTTTATAAGTCCAAGAAGCCAACTTAATACTGGATATCTAGGAATATATCAAAATCATGATTAATTAATAATTTTTGATATTCATTTTTATTCGTTATTTGAGTACTTCCATTTAAGATTGAGAACTTCCATTTAATTTATATATACAGGGTGTTCAATCTAAGCGTGTCACCATTGCTCTCTCGAGAACTATAAGAGCTAAGAGGTTGGTTAAATAAGCAAAGAAATGTCATTTTGTAAATCTATTACAAAACTATTAACAAATTTTTTGTGGTTCTCCAATTATGGAACCCAATTTTCTTCTTTTAAATGAGAACATATTTTTTTATATTTTTGTTCGGCAGGGAATTTTATTCTTAAATCAACGAATACACAGTTTAGTACCCTTACATCACAAAATTTTTGAGAAAAATGCATATTAAATTGACATTCTTTTAAATCAAATCGTACAGGAATCAGCGTGCTATGAATGAAACAAATGAACAAACCATAATATTTTTGTTTGTTTGATTAATTATTAAATGTCAATTCGACTATTTTGTGAAGAATTTTGTTAAATTGGTGAAGAATTTTGTTTAATTTGTGAAGAATTTCGTTTAATTGGTGAATCTAATTAAAAAATGTTGATAAGTTTGAAGCATACATTCTATGCCGTAAAAATGCTGGAGCTGCGGTAAATATCATGAATAATCGCTTACCTAAAAATAATAATATCTCTTTTGTTATAAAAATTTTACTAAGGTGTTTTAAGGTTTTTCGCCTTCTTTTGACCTGTAGTATCACCCATTAAAAAAGAAATAAGAAGACCGTAAACACCCTGTAGTTGTTTATCAGTTCTCAATCGATAGATCGACCATCTGAATTCTTGCCGAGAATACCTATTCAGAGAAGTAACTGAAAAAGCAAAATTAATAATGTAAAATACAATTTCTATTTTCTCTTGTTTCTTGAAAAAAACAGGTATTTTACCATTTTCATTCAAATTTAATTTGAAAGAAACATTCTTACAACCATTTTTTTGCGAGTAACAATATTGAAGCACGCCTAGGCAACTGTAATATACGAAAATAATACAATAAAAAAGTGAAAAAAGAACTAAGGTAATAGAGTGAAGTGGTGAGTGTTTCCGTTTAATCAGAGAACACTATCTCCATCTCACCTTTACATATTCGAGTTTTGGCCAGTGTCAAGAGTCAACAATAGAATTTAAAGTATCACATTTACGTTAACAGCCGTTTGGGGAACTGTGCATGTCTGCAGTTTGTTTGCACAACGCCTAGGAAGTAGCGAGTTGAAGGAGATAAGGATTACTCGGCCTCTATCCGTTCCCAAGGATAATAGGGTCCAGGAAAAGATCCAGAGATGACGGGAATACATGAGACGCGCACGAAAAATTACTCTTATCTTGATGTAAAAAATGTTTGAGAGATGTTGGAGTTGTTTATACACTGTGGATTATGTTGACGGAAGTCATTCACTGTAATTGAGATTGCAAGATTTTAGATAAAGTTCTTTATAAAGTTAAACGTTATTTTTTATTTCAACCTACTTAGTAGGAAAATGTACAGCCTATTTTATGTAATCTTACAACCGGGTTTATTCGTAAATTATACATTGTAGACGCTAAATTTTACTTTCATGATTTTCCTTTATTTTAATAATGATTCTCAAGAAGTTTTCTCAAAATTTAATCAACAGACTACCGTTAGTGATTAAAAAACAATGATTTTCTACATTTTTAAATTCGTGGCATATGAATTGCCAAAATTTTGGTGGAAAACGAATTTAATAAATCATAATATATAAAAATATTTTATTTTTATTATAGCAATATTACCTACATAAACTCATAGAGAATCTAGATGCCGATCGCTCTACTGAGAGTAAATAAATAAATATATACATACCGAGCATATCAAAATAAAGGGAATACGTTTTTTCTCGAAAACGCGACGTTTAAATGATAATATTAAAATTTTCCAGTCCAAACCGGAAGTAGAGGATATCAAGGACAACTTAGATTTTTTAAACTGGAACGTATATCTAGTTGGTTATCATTGTATTTGCGCCAGTTGCGCGAATTTTTAATATTTATGTGTACAATATTATTTTTAGTTAAGTTACCGACTAACATTCGAACCATCTGTGTCGTGTTAATTTTTGTACTCAGTTCTACATGTACGCGACCGCCATTCAGGTTACCTGCATTGTTGCAGTTCACGAATGTATGTAATATACATTCGTCTCGAGTCGTAATGTATTTTAGTCTACGTACTCATTTTGGTCACTGCATTATTTGAGCTCTTAGTATCGTGCGTCTTTCAGCTGCGGTATAATTAGTCTTTTTGTACATCACTTCGTTCACTCTGCTTTATTGTCGTGAATGCATTTTACGCATGCATTCACATTCGTGTGTGTTAGTATACTTCGCGAATATACAGTGTGGACTTGAAATTGATAGTGGCTGTGTGTCCAAACTCTCCATTCCAGACATGGTGTATTACGAAACTACAACATCTCAAAAGGCCCTTAGCAACGTGACGTTTCAACCACTAGTTAAATCAGTCAACCTGTATACATCAAATCCCGTCTCCAGCATTCTACATTCGCGTGAGATTGGGCCCAATAAAGCCCATTCGCTTTATTTTATGTTTTTCCTCCAGATCGTGAGTCCTGTCTTAGGCTACGGTTACAGTGGAAGCGTGTTCGCCCGAACTGAACTTCGCGCGTACTCGACCGCAGTCGATCGACTGATTGTAGCGTGTAGAAGTACGCATGTGTGGTTACAGTAGAAGCTTATCAATCGCGCGAAACTGCTAAAACTAGACACCACCTATCTACTCGCTCGTATACGTGCGAAAATGCCCGAAGTGTACTTCGGACGAACATGCTTCCTCTGTAACCATAGCCTTACGATCATCGAGAACGTGCTCTTTAGAGCAGGAACCTGGTCAATGTCTTCGTCTGGGAACATTGCAGGGCTCCGCATTTAACACAGTGAATAGAGCTTTTGAAAAAAAACATCTTATATTTGAACATTCTTTTTAATACCTTTTACGATCTACGAAAAATAATATTCTCTATAACAAAAGTAAAGTATTTTTGAACCGGTTTTGAATTTTCAATAGTTTGTTGTTTTAATTTTATGACCTAAAATCCCGGAAAAAATAAACCAACTCCAGTAATACTATAAAGTATTTTTATTTACAAGTGTTCAAAGTGCCTTGCATATTAATTTTAACACTTTCACATCTTTACTCTTGAAATATCTGTAGCTCGGAGCTACTTGAAACTACAACTTGAAAGTACTTAAAAGTGAAATATTATAATTTTCATTATGTTCATATAAATTTTCATAATTTTTAGCTAATTTACCTACTTCTTTATCTATGTAGGATATTAATTGACAGTGCTCTATACTTAAATAGATAGATAGCTAGCGATATGAAACTTTTTAAAGACAAACATTAAAAAGGATTCGTGGAAGAGTATGTCCTGTTACTTCTTGTTAAAATGAGAGTCACGTGTTCAAGTAGAGAATAATGTAGAAAGAGTAGGAAAACTTTTGCATATGTCTCTTATGGGAGCATTTGTCTTTATGCCCGCCTCGTAGCATCACTAAACCCTTAAATATTTGAATTTAATGTTCTAGTTTGTTTAAAATAGAACCGTAGATGAATCATACTAGAAACTTAAATATATTTAAACACATTTTAATTTAAATTTACTGTCACTTTGATACAGCACATTGGCTGAAAAATTTGTTGTATTTTATTTATTTTTTAATTGAGTGTGGTACCAAATTTGCGTTTTGTTGTATCAAAATTGTGTTTTGTTATTATTTTCGCGCGATATTCATGAAAATTTGTAAAATGAAACTTTTGTTCTCAACCTTTTTCCAATAAAAATATAAAAAAACTGAAAAAAAAATCACAGTAGTGCATCCTGTAGTAAACTGGAATAGTTGATTGTTCATTGATGTAAGTAAATAACAGAAATTTTCACGTAGAATACATCTTTTTACATAGTTGATATGGGGGTCATTCCCGGATATCCAGTGTAACAAAATTAACACATGGCAATCCAGATGGGAAGCAAAAAGAAGGAAACGATTTGAGTATAATGGTAACTCAGCTAAGGAAATAGCAAGAAAGAGGTCGGAAGGACAAGATGTTACACTAGAAATAACTGATAGAATGAGAGATATCGAAGAACAAGAAAGAAGTGAGAGGTTAAAAAATTCGAGATATAATAGTAAATACAGGAAAACTTGGACGATGCAAATACCCGAGTACCTCAAAACCCAAAGTAATGGATTAAAAAAGAAGGTAATAGCAAGATTTAGGTGCGGAAATAAGGAAAGAGAAAATGAGTACTGGAGAACGGATGAACAAAGAATGTGCAGGATGTGTGGAGAGGAAAGATAGACCTTGGAGCATATAATGAAGAATTGTGGAGAAATGAAATTTAAAGAAGAAACAAGAGAAGCGCCTGGTGTGAATCAGGGCAAGGATGGAAATGGATGGAGGACGTCTTAGAGAGAAGAGAAGATTTGAGACGAAGATTTACCAATAATTAGAATAAGTACTTCAAAATAAATGTAATTAGGTTATATGTAAATAATATATAGATTTTAACCGAAAGGTACAAATAAAATAACTATCTATCTATCTCAGTGTAACAAAATTAACACATGGCAATAATATCACGATAGGTTATAGATGTACCTCTGATACTTATTGTGAGTTATACCGACCTTGAGTTTAAGACGACGCCAGCACGAGAAGCCAGGCGAGGAAAAAATGATGCTATTTCTCTTCACTTCGGTAGTTATAATAGAGGCTATAATACTAGAGTACAAAGACAGTGAACTAATATCCGTTAAAGAATGCAACAGTGGAAAAAGTGACAAAACTTTCGACTTTGCAATTGTTGTAGCAGTTTGAAGCTAAGTTCAAAGCTTGATTCGAAGCTAAGAAAATATGTAAAACGATGTAAGATTCAGGTGTTGGAAGAAGACAAAATTCCGGATAAAATGAGAAGCCACTAAGCGGCGCCAGGAGCACACGGCACTGGATGCAGCATAATAAAATTAAATTTTAGAAAGTTGTCAAAATAAATTAAATTCATTACTAACTATTGCTTCATTACTACACACAAACAACACTGTCACAAAACAACATTGACATTAATACGCGCTGCCCGATGTATCAGACTATATTTATAGAAAAATAGAATCGATATTCTTGGATCTTTGACCTCTTTCTGCAAAGAGGCTAATCGCCGATGCCAGAAAGCGAGCGCCTACACCTGGATGAGGAGTGAATGATTGTGAAAATGGGAGTAATGTTAACAAATTATTCTCGCCCGAATGACCATCGGGGAATTAAACTAGCAGCCTCACAATTCAGGCTGTTTTGCAACTAGTCAAAACTGCGTTATTTAACGAACTCGCCCACTCCATTGGCTATCTAAAGAAACGTAGATTAAGAAACAAACGGTAATTTTTATGAAGCTGTTTAACTTCACAAAATTTTGGCAAAGAAATGAAAAAAAATATCCTACACCGGTGATTGATCTAAAATTTTATATACCAGTGATTCCCAAACTTTTTCGGTTCCCGGCGCCCTTATTGTATCAGACATTTTTCCACGGCGCCCCAAGTCAAAACACTAGTCGAACTAACGCAGTTGGAGGAATATTGAAATATTTTCGCGGTGCCCTTGTAGCCTAGACACGGAGCCCCAGGGCACCGCGGCGGCCAGTTTGGGAATCGCTGCTATATACATTTTAAGTGATTCAAATCGAAAATGTACAAGGAATATTAGATCACAAAACAACGTGTTATATATATATATATATTTTTTATTATTTTTATTTTTATGGCCTTTGCTACTTTGGCAATTATTTTGACAATTTTTATTTTCGAAAATTCCATGACTAAACGATATTCGAACCCGAGTTCTTAGCAACGCAGAGCACATGTGTTACCACTACACTACGCCAGACGGCAACGTGTTATATTAAATAACAATACTAAAATTAACAGAAAACGCTTTCAAAAATTGTCGATTTTTAACGCGATTAGAGCAAAAATATTGCGTCTGTGGGCCGCAGTCTCTCATTAGCTACCTACAAAATCCTGAAATGTGTGAAAATTCACAATTCACATCAATTTTTTTAACCAGGAAGCCATAAACAATTCTACATTTGAACAAAATCGCGGGGAAGTTTTTTCAAAACAAATTTTTTTATTCCAACTATTTTCGTTTGTTAATTTTCAATATGATAAAACAGAAAATAAGAAAACTGTTGACAACTTCTAAAATTAAAATATTCCATCCTCAACATTTAGCTGTAATTATACATATTAAAATGCATTCAGCATAAAGAAATAAAACAAATGAAATAAAATAGCAATTCAGTTAAACTAGAAAACAAAATCATAATACAATATGCAAATACAAAACTTTTTACTTCATCCGTTAATTAAAAACTAACCGATACATTCGGATGTTTTATGTATACCATTAGTTAATGAAATGAACGGTAGGGAACACATATCATATACTGTTTACCTCATCAATTCATTTATTGTTTCTGTATCCGGTATATATGTGTCTGTGTGTGGATGTGAGGGTGTATATGTTTGTATATGGTTGGTTAGTTTAGTACATCTTCCGGTCAGAGATGGGGTTAGTGTCGGGCTTTTGTTTGTCTTGGGAAGGTCGACAAAATTATTAGGCATATCTTAATAGATACATATTTGTTATGAGGTTATTGTGTGTTATCCTTATGTCTGAATTTGGTTTATATTAAAATAGATTTTGAAGTTAATATACGACCTATTTATTAAAGACACACCCACAAATAAGTGGTTCGACAGTCTACTTAGCTGGCATGATCACATCAACTATTTGGGTAACTTTCTGAAAAGGGTAATACTACGCATTTGTCAGGCTGAGAGCTTATGTTTCGCATGTTTTTACCGACCACCAACATATATAAGGGAGGTATTGTGATCATACCGATTTTGACTATTATCAAAATCTCCACGAATTGAGGTCCCTACATAACGTTTTGACTATTTTTAGCATGATGTCTCTCCGTCTGTCCGTCTGTCCGTCTGTCCGTCTGTCCGTCTGTCCGTCTGTCCGTCTGTCCGTCTGTCCGTCTGTCCGTCTGTCCGTCTGTCCGTCTGTCCGTCTGTCCGTCTGTCCGTCTGTCCGTCTGTCCGTCTGTCCGTCTGTCCGTCTGTCCGTCTGTCCGTCTGTCCGTCTGTCCGTCTGTCCGTCTGTCCGTCTGTCCGTCTGTCCGTCTGTCCGTCTGTCCGTCTGTCCGTCTGTCCGTCTGTCCGTCTGTACACGTGCAGAGCGAATTCGGCTAAAAGGATTTTTATAAAACTTCATATATAAGCTTTTGACATCAATAGCACGAGTTGATCAACTTTTGGTAAGAATCGGTTGACTAGAAATGGGAGTTTACTCGTGTCGATTTTAAGATTTTTGCGATTATTTAGCAACAGAAACAATTTCGAAAAAATTTATTAATCAAAATTTGCTATAAAAGTAATAACTAACAACTTTTATTTGATAAACTTTTTGATAAAACGAAAAAAATTTGAAAATTTTTTAGAGTATCTATTTTTTCATACTTATATGTAACGTTTCCATAGTCATGATAAATAATATCTCTGTTAGAAAATATGAGGCCAAGTTATTTCCAGTCTGCTGCTAGAATGTATTTTATGCAAGTACTTTGTGATGGCGGTCGGTCCTGTGGTGGCCATAGCTGATTTTTTTAAAATTAATTTTAGCAATTATGCTTAATACTTAATATTAAATTCCTCCAGTTTCATCAGTACTATTTTGTATATAACTCTTTTAAATCTAATTAAGTATATCTCTGTATTTTTTTTGTTTTGTCTAAAATTTTTGGACCAATTCGCACATAGGTGCGAAATTCATTGCTGTTCAGAATCCGCTCGTTAAAATGGTTCTCAAAAATATATATTTTTTTGTTTGTTCTCAATTAAAATTCTTTATTTATTGAAGAATGGTTAAGCATAGTATAGCAGAATACTATTCTGTATTAGAAATCGAGTCCATATCACACATCAAAATGGTCTGAAACAGTCCGAACCGAAACATAATATTGATATTTATGTATCAATAAATCATTTTATCAGGTAGTAAACAACTCAAAAGATTAACAAGCTTAAAAGCTAATTAACTTCCATAGTACAAATTCATGGATGTAATTTTAAATTAATTTTTCACGATGAAAGGCGCTGGTGTTTTTCTTAATTTTCTTTCCCTGAAGGCGATATTTCTCAGCATGTTTTACAATCACTAGTGTTTAATTTTCTCACTACTTACTGCTAATGTACACCATTGTTCCCCCTTATTGTACACCACTTAAATGTATGAATTATTAATTTAGTTTACACGGCACCCTAAAAACTTTTAACCAACAATATCTTACATCTTTAATACATGTTCTTATGATACGGGAAATTTGCGGTTGGGCTAGGTCACTTTTAACTTTAAGAACACATGATGGAAAATTAATCAAGAATAATGTAGCGTATACTACAGCTAGTTTTTTAGGGTTTCGTGGATGTATCTAAGACACCATCATACCGTAATCATTGTTTCTTTATCCGTCTTTACTATAAGTATTATGGTAATCGGCTAAACCAGCGGTATCCAAACTTTGTTCACTAATGCCCCCTTCATAAATAATCCCATCTCTGGCGACCCCTTATTTAGAGGGTCGCCAGATTTATTTAAATTTATAAACAATTTGTAAATAATGTCTTTATTGAAATAATAATCACAAAAGTAGTACAAATATGTAATAATGGGTGTTTTTTTTAGAGGTATAGAACTTTAAATTGCAATAAAACAACGATGGATTATTCGATTGACATGAATTTTTTTTTTATTCGAAAGATAATCTTGTGGCATTACATTTTAAATATGATTTCTGGCATATGACCGCCACGGCTGGCTCGGATGTAGTCCAATCTGGACGTCCAATTTTCGATGACTTTTTCCAACATTTGTGGCCGTATATCGGCAATAACACGGCGAATGTTGTCTTCCAAATGGTCAAGCGTTTGTGGCTTATCCGCATAGACCAATGACTTTACATAGCCCCACAGAAAGTAGTCCAGCGGTGTTAAATCACAAGATCTTGGAGGCCAATTCACAGGTCCAAAACGTGAAATTAGGCGGTCACCAAACGTGTCTTTCAATAAATCGATTGTGGCACGAGCTGTGTGACATTGCGCCGTCTTGTTGGTATGATTTAATGTAATGCCACAAGATTATCTTTCGAATAAAAAAAAATTCATGTCAATCGAATAATCCATCGTTGTTTTATTGCAATTTAAAGTTCTATACCTCTAAAAAAAACACCCGTTATAAAGAAATTCTCTAATACCTAAATATTTATTCTCACAACATAAATCACGTTAATTTTATAAAAATAAATTACATTAATATTAAACGTAATACAAAATACAATAAAAATGAATTTAATGTGAAGTATTGGCTTTTTTATTTGCACATAATTCGTTTAAACGCAGTTCATATGAAGATAGAGCTACTCTTGTTTCGTCTTCCACTATTAATCGTGCTCGATATTTTGTTTTTATAACAGCTAATGTGGAAAATCCTGTTTCGCACATATATGAGGTCACAAAAGGTAAAAGAATGGTTATATCTTTTGATGGTAAGGCGGGATATTCCTTGCTCACTTTCAACCAGAATTTCTCCTGATTATTCGGATTGAATTGATCTTTTCACAAGAAAATTCTATTAATTTTTCCTGTTCATTAGTTGTTAGTTCAAAATTATCATTATATTCGACAACAAACGATCAAAAAAAAATTGCAAATAACCCGCGATCCCTTGGTGATTCTTGCAAGCCCCCCAGGGAGGCACGCCCCCCACTTTGGAAACCGCTGGGCTAAACCAAGGGTCGGCAACATATGGCTTGTGAGCCAAGCCTGATTTTTCACGTGTCCAAATATGGCTCTTTTGATATACGCAAAAATGACATAAATTGCAAGTCCGCATCTAATATGAATTAATATACTCTGACTTTGTCATCACACTAGCGTTGCCATATTATGTAATGCTTGCGTTCTCGACTCATCTGATTAAGAACGGTCTTATTCGCTTCATAACAGAGCGCGTTCTTTAAGTTTATTAACTTTGCATTCGAAGAAACATAATTTGTGTTTTTCACAATGAGGAGTGGAATTTGTTAAAATCAAATTTGCTGCTTTTATTTGTATTTATTCCAGTTGACCAATGCCGGCTCTAGGGGTTATGGCGCCCCGATGCAAAGATTGATTCGGCGCCCTTAAAAAAAAAAGATGACCAGAAATTCGTTTGTTCTCTAAAAAAAAAAAGAAGTCGACTAAAAGTTTTTTTTGTTTTAAATTTTTAATTTAAATTTTTTTAATATCTTTTAAGAAAGTCAACCAGAATTTTGTTTGTTCTCCCGCCCCTATTTGACAATATTTTCCTCTCCTAAGGCCTGCCACCGGGGTTCTGTGCACCCCTAACACCCCCGCTTGGCGCGGCCCTGTATTGACACAATATATTTTCATTAGAAATTATGAAACAGGTAATAATAAAATACTTAAGTGCTTATAAGTATTACATTTTATTTTTAAGTGTAAATAGTACGCATACATATAATAAATAATACGGTGAATTTCTTTTATTGTGCAAAATTGAAATAATTATAATGCATGGTTTCCCTAGTAACTATTTTGACAGCAGTTGCCCTCAATTTATTTTGCAACATAGGGATAAATATTCATTGAAAAGGCTAAACATTTTTTA
This sequence comes from Liopterus haemorrhoidalis, assembly GCA_963971575.1. Lineage (NCBI taxonomy): Eukaryota > Metazoa > Arthropoda > Insecta > Coleoptera > Dytiscidae > Liopterus > Liopterus haemorrhoidalis. The sequence continues at coordinate 24,903,451 of OZ020611.1, forward strand.
TTGAAAATACAATTATTTAATACAAAAATAACAAAAAAAAATCATCTAAATTAAATGTACAAAAATACCACCACTTGTAAACATAAGGCGATCATAAAAAATTATTTAAAACATTTATTATTTGCCCTTGTGGGGTATCAGTAGTAATAAAGTGGAAATTGGCATATTCGCTATTTTGAGATACACCATATTAGCAAATCACCATTGATATATAGCAGGAATTGATCTGAACTAATTCACTGATTTTATGCAACTGAATTCTAAGTTTTATATGTTACAAAAGCGATACGAATAAGCACTAGTTTTATGCGTAAAAGTACCTGGAGCCCCGAAAATAAAAATGACGCCCCGTTTTTAAAAAAATTAAATTTCTTTGTGAAGAAAAAATTGTCGAAGACTTTTTGCTTAGCTTGCCAGTATAAAAAGCGCCGCTCAAGCGTTCGTTGCGATGGCGCCCCTTGATCGTGGCGCCCTGATACGACGCATCCTTTGTATCCATTGTGGAGCCGGCATTGCTTTGGTTTATGACTTTAAGATTGTAGTTTATGGCGTAACTGTTAAAACTAAACTAGCGCAAATTAAAGTTTTATTCACTTGTGATTATAATATATCTATATGAGTAGACTTGTTTAAAATATAATTCTATTATCAGATTTTTGGCGTGTCGTCAGATTTTTTATTATAAAAGTGTTCCGAAAGGTAATTTCGGCGCCCCGATGCGACGCATCCTTTGCTTACCGTGTGGAGCCGGCACTGCAGTTGACCTAACGAATTCTGTTCCCTACTGTTAAAAAATATGTGAATACAATTACAACGCTGCCGCATCTCTATGATACTAGAAATAAAAATAAAGCATTATCTCACAGAGCTACTAAAGTCATTGGACAGCGTTTTTTTGTGTCCATATACCTCAAGTTTTTAATAATTTTCAAGAATTCCTAGATGACCAAAATAATAAGTTTATGTATAATAACTAAACATGGTCTAAGAAATTCTGTAAAAAATTAAACCAGGCAAAACTTACAAAAATGCTAAATTTAGGCACAAATAAAATTAAATTAAACAAAAACTGTTCTTTCGCAGAACTTTTACAAAGTTTTTCATTAAACAATTTGAAATTATTCAAATAAAACAAACAGAAAAAAATAGATTTTTCAGCATTGACTAGAATTATACATCAAATTTTATTTAAATATAATTCTTTATTTCCCCTAGGCCTTGCGGCGTATAGGGTTTTAATTATTACATTGAGAAAAAAAAAAAAAAAAAATCATAATAATAATAAAATAAAATAATATAATATACATTTTATGATTTTCTTTCTTCTTCTTCTTCTTCTACTTTCTACCTCCGGTGTTCATCTCTTTCTTCGTAATCTCTTTTCGGCTTCCGTCTCCGGTCTCCTTCCTTCTTGACTCCAGTTCTTCTTCCCCTCTTTCTTCGCTTCTCTTCCCTCTTTTCTTTCCTCCTCCATTGCCTCTTTCTTCCTTGCTGTACTCAGTTCTGTCTTACCTTTCCGCATTCCTTCCTTCTCAAATCACATCAAATTTTATTTATTTTTTTTTAAATTACCTAACTCGATGATCAACCATGATAGATTAATTTTGATTTAAATTATATTTTTAGAAATAATAATAATAACACTGGTCAACACAATTTTTGATTACATTAAGAGACTTGTTTGTTACTAATTTGGTGCTGCTGAACTCAAATATCACATCAGTTTTTGCGTATCACATCAGCTGTGGCCACCACAGGACCGACCGCCATCATTAAGTACTTGTATAAAAAACATTCAAGCAGCAGAGTAGAAATAACATGGCCTAATATTTTCTAATAGATATTATTTACCGTGACCATGGAAACGTTACATATAAGTATGAAAAAATAGATACTTAGAAAAAATTTCGAATTTTTTTTCGTTTTATCAAAAAATGTCTCAAATAAAAGTTGTTAGTTATTGCTTTTATAGCAACTTTTGTCAAATAAATTTTTTCGAAATATTTTTCTGTGAAATATTCTGTGAAATATTCGCAAAAATCTTAAAATCGACCCCATTTCTAGTCAACCATAGAACAAAAATTTGACGTGATAGGCAGAAACTGTTAACATATTTGAAATCAGCACCCCAAAATTAGTTGAAAACAAGTATCATATCTAAGTCAGCAAAAAAAAGTTTAAATTTGTTGACCAGTGTAATAGGTTCCCAGTGCCTATACAGGCATATAAGGGGCAGAGAAGGTAAGTTCTCCGTTTATAGACCGCCGGCTATAGATATGAAAGCCGCGTGGTGTGTGTGACATTTCGACCGAAATACAAAATTCAATAAAATCAATTATAATATACCATGACTCAAAAATTCTGTATAACAGTGTTACTAATTATAAAAAATCTTCCTGGATTTTAAGAATGAAAACAAAATAAATAACTGCTATACTAGCGTCGGCGAATCAATGCAGTTACGTCACACGACGTAACAAATAATTGCATTGTTCCAGACAATACAATCGTGTGTTACGTCGTGTGACGTAACTGCATTGATTCGCCGACGCTAATATAACACTTTTTGTAATTTTGTACCATAGTAAATAATGAAATAACTCATCTGATTTAAATATTTAACTTTTACAATGTTTTGAACAAACGTAATTTTTTCCAATTACATATTTAAAATAAATAGAAAATAAACGTTCAGTTTTACATTTTGAATAATATGTAACTTTGTTTAAATTATGTATAGTTCATTGTGCAAATGTAAAACTAGTTCGTTGAACTCGAACTCAACAGCTGAATTTAATTATGAAATTAATATTTTCAGCTAGTTTATTTTTTAACTTTCATCAGAGAATTCATTGAAATTTATTTATACGGTTGATCTCTGTACAACTCTTCAAACAAAAATTTTTGGAGCTTGAGTGCAAATACTCGAATTTTGATGACTCTTAGCAGTAGAATAAAATAAATAGATTAATTAATTACTAAATAGGTATACCTAGTATTACCATCAATAATGTCCAAGTTTTCAGTGATATTTCAGAGGATACTTAAAGATATTTTAGTTGTCTTTTAGTACATAATACATGCACGCATCTTAAACAAGAAATAACAATCAGATTTCAAAATGTCCACTTCTGGTTCTTACACAGCCCTTAAGTCTCTATGGTGACTTGTCAATAGAATTACGAAAGATTTTTTGAAAATATTTTTAATATTGAGGCGGCTTTCAAACCACTAGAAGGACGGGCTGTATACTAGTTCATGAAAACTCCAATAAAAAGAAAGCGCCTATGACCCAGAAGACCCCTTACCTTACTATAGCTATGATTTTATGTGGTGGGAGGTATGATGGTACCACTAAGCTTCATTTTTAGGAGAAAGGGTTAAAAACGTTAATCAGAATCTACTAGAAAACCGTACTGAAGTCAATAGTTAAAAAACAGAACCACTCCCTCTCTGCTAGTCACCAGTGGAGCTTCCAGCAAGATTCAGCGCCAGCCCATAAGGAAAAGACTACGCAGCAGTGGCTTGAAAGCAATGTACCGATCTCACTTGTTGATTGTCCATCTAGCAGCTTTTACCTTCACTGCCTGGATTATAAATTGTAGCCTGTGTTTCAGGACGTGGGATGCAAGAGATAATATGGTTTGTTCGAAGCTCACCTTGATGAACAAAATGGAAAGTTTTCCTGTAGAAACTCTTTGTAATTCTACTTACGTGTAAACGCAGAGGTTTAAGAGCTGTTTTACGGCCAGAGGTGGACACTTTCAAAAGTGGTTGGTGTTTCTTATTTAAAATGAATTTATTTACTATGTACTAAGAGAACAAAAATTGAATCGATACATGGTGATGGTAAGAGGTTATAAAGTGGAAAATTTTCATTAAATATCACAGACTATAATAAGCTACACGTTAACGTAAGATGCAAGAGTTCGCATAAAAAACAATAAATTTGATTCCCTCAGGTAACCTGTTCATGAGTACCCTGTCGTCACCTGAAGAAATTAAAAATCATAGCAGAAGCCTCATATCTCCCTGATATCCTCGAAATTAACGTATAGAGTTAAATGTCCAACACAAGAAAAACTATGTGAAACGTCTCACAAATAGAAGGTTTTCCAGCAGTTATCAAGGAGGCCACCAACGGTGGCTTATATGAAAACGTGTGATGCTGTTCTTCTCTGCGGTTGTTCCTGCAGAAAGGATCCCATGGTTTAATGTATCTCATAACCTACTGCAACTTAACATTATCTATGTGTTTCCACTCATCATGCCTATCAGCTGTTGCAGCATTTGTTTCAAATAAGCTTTGGCAATAAGTAAAAACAAGAAATTCACATAAACCATAGGTCGATATACGCTCGCCTTTGGGAGAGAACCTACCAAAGCCCCATAGACATCCTGATAACACAGCGGAAGTGGATATGGACAGGTCATACCTTAAACATCAACCCTTTGCCCATCAGTAAACATACAAGGGAGCCGTAGATGTGACAGACCAACGGACACATGGCATAGACCAACCATGAAGTAAGTCAGCGAAAGCGGCAAAAGTGGCGGAAGCTTATTGGGGCCCTATGCTTCACATAGGAGCGACAAAACTTTATATTTAAGTCGATATTAAGAGGATCTTACGGCTGCATCAATAATTTCATTTCTTTTAATATCAACATGAATCTAGCAACAATTGCTCTATTTTTACAGCCTGAGAATTCAGACTGTATAGCAGTAATAGGATTTTAGTAAAACAGGGTTAATCGGTTAGGATCTTGAATACTGTTTAGAGAATTGTCAAGATAACAATTAAACGACTTCGTTCTGATTAAATATAAGCAGAACCTGAATATAGCATAAAACTTAGCAATCTATATATTCGAGAATGAGTAAAACGAAACAAACTATATACGTCGATACATGAAAAGAAACAACCAACTAATTCTGCTGCCGGATTTTGATACGTCAGTTAAAACAAAAGTATCTACGAACCTAGAAACCAATGCACTTTGTAAAAAACTTGATATCATGTTTTGGTGTTGGTCATTGTTATCTGCTAGATTCTAAATTATTCTTTCAACTTTGTAATAATTTATGTGTTTTAATAAAAACTTAAAACACTTAAAATTTCATTTTCACTTACAATAATTGAATAAGCAAAGATTTAAAAATACGCTGTAAAAATGTTTACTGGGGAACAGTTTTCGTAAAGTGCAAACAGAATACGATGGACGTGAAACGTGTATGTTCAGTGGTGCTATATGCCAGACATATATTTTTTATGTTGCATGATATAAAGCAGTTATGCGACAGTTTACAAGAAAATAAATTCAAATGTAAAATACTCGCACACTTTGTGAGATGTTACAATGGAATTCATAACAATTAGCACGTCTCTGTCAAAAAATACGACAAAAATTTAATATTTGAATTTTACTTTTGAGGATTGATTTATTTATTTGAAATTTAAGGATATACTTATATATTATATTAAAATGTGTCTGGACAAATCTTGCCTGCAAAGATGGAATTTAGACATGTATACTTTCTTTTTAGTATGGGGATTCAGAAAAACAAGGTCTAGGTTAACAAAGCGCAGACAAGGCAGACAATTGAACAGCTAAAGTAGAAAATCCGTTACGTTGGATAGCTCAGAAAAATTATAAAACAGCAACCTATAGGAAACAGATCAGCTGGTAGACCTAGAGCAAGATGCAGATCAGATCTAAAAAGACCTCCTCAGATTCAAAGATTGGAATTCGGTTGCGCAGGACTGAGTTAGAGTCAAGACATATTCAGAGTTGTCAAGTCGTTTTTGACTTCTGCATTTCATCATAAAAGAAAATATTTGTGACGTGGTTGTCAAATGAAAAAAGTTATGAAAATATTGTTTAAAGTACGCAGTAGTGCAGCATTACGGATATATACGTTAATTTGGCCGACATTATATTTTATATTTTATGCTACGTGTGGACAATAAACTATACTAGACGCATTTTTTGTCCTTTTCTGCTCTTATAATTTTTTAACAAAGCTTAAAAACTCTTAAATAGTCATCGCTAGTGTTCACTACACTTTTACCATAGATAACTTTACTTGAATTCTTTGTCATCTCAGTATATGCTTATGGCTGTAAACTTATTCCATGAATACTGGTCCGCAGGACACACGTATAATTACACTGCCCCCACTCTAAATATCTATAAACTCAAGTAGTTACTTGTAAGATCCTTGGGGTACACAAGGTTGTCTTTGCATGCCCAGCCTGCGTCTTATTTCACAGGACCTTATTTCGTAATAATAGTAAGAAATAAAGCTCAATTTGATATAATTTAGATAGAAGAAAACATCGAATATCTATTTTTGTTGGTTCTGCCTTTTGCTAATCAACCTCAGCATTATTGGCGCGACAGTCCGAGATGAACCTAGGTCTTGGTTTCCAGGTTTCATGGACATATTTTCAATCTGTGTACATTTAGAACTCTTATCATTTATATTATCATATATATTATAATGTCTCATTCATCATCATTAAATTTAATAAATAAAAATAATATAATCAATGAAAAAGCAAAAGGTTTCTTTTGAACGAATTATCCCTCAATAATTCAAAAACTCATAACCTGTTAATTAGTTGTAAAAACCATAATTTTTCTAATCCTTCTTCTGTTGTTTTTCTGGATGTTTATGTTGACCCTGCACTTAAGAGGATCAGCACGTAGAGATTCTTGCCAAAAAATTGCAAAACTATCACAAATTTTTAGGCTCTTCTAGTTTGGTGCCATTCTGTCTCAGCTAATAGAATTTTTTCCCTTCAACGAAGATGCTGGTCGAATTTAAGTAAAAATTAACTATAGAGCTGATTGTAAGAATACTTTTAAAGAATTAGAAATAATGACATTGCCTTATCTCTATATGTATCAGTGTGTACTGTATGCCTATAAAAATTGAAATTTATGGCCAACTGGCAACAGAATGCACTCTCATGCTACTAGAAATAAATACCATATATATCTAAATTTTGACGTTTAACAAAATCACGCCATACCTTTAATTATTACAATATATATTTTTTTAATATTCTGCCGGAGTAATATAAAATCCTGCGTTATCTGAATTTCAAGAAAACTGTAAAAGAATTTTTAATTAGAAACACATTCTACTCGACTGATGAATTTTTGAAGATTAAATTTTAAATTTATTAATGTATTGTAATGCTTGTATCACTGACTAAAACAATGTTTTATTTTGTATCATGGTCAATAAATAAATAAATATTATGGTCAGTACTACGTCCATTTTTTAGACTAAGCAGAACTTGTAATTTGTATAAATATGCACGTTCATACACCAGCGATCAAACGACAAAAACAAATGTGTTAGCACCTGATGCCAAAAGCCTGCTTGCAGTTTGTTAATATAAATAAAATTATAATGTGGAATAATGATGTCATAACGTAGCAATTGTGACCCAGACCATGAAAAATTGCTCATTAAAAATCTAATATAAAGCGAAGCATGCTGCAAAAAAATTTAATAAATTTAATAGGAATAATCCCATTTATTGGTCACTGGAACGAATCTGTAAAATTGAGAGATCAACTGATAGAAGCTCCAGCGAATATTGGTACATCTTTTTCTTCGTCATGACATCATTTATGATAAATAGTGATGCTAATCGGGGACGTATCTATAGTTTCCATTTTTAATGAACGCTTTCTTCTCCCTGCCCTTCGCACGAAGAAGCAATTCAATAACTCATGAAGTACGATTTCTATGACGTCAAGTAATCGTGGTTGTTTTCCTCGCCTTCGTTTGCAATTCAGTTTATCTTGGATAATGTATTTCTCGATCTTGTTTGTTCTGCGTGTGATATGACTCAATAAATGGAGAATACGTAGGCGATTTAAGATACACGAAAATTCGACTTCATCTTTCTCGGAAAAATTTGTGCGTCTTTCAGGCAACGGTATTGACAGCATTCTTAACCTTAGCATAGATATATAAGAAACTAAACAACACTTAATAGAACAAGAATGATTTGCTACAATCAAAGAACTGTGATTATAGTTATTATAAACTGCCGTAGTTAAATTAAGTCATAAATAACACATTTGTGTTCTGGCAATATTTATTTCATGTCAGAACGTCATACTTTGTTGACCCATATTGCAAAATCATAACCTCAATTAAAAAGTAATTAAAATAGTAAAGCATGTTCTACGATGACTTCATAAAATCTTTATAAAGTGGTGTTAAATGTTGAAAAACGTGCCAGAGCTGTAGTCGAGAAAGTAACAAGGTGTAGGGACTAAGTCACAAGACTCTTTAATCTGCATTTACATATTTTATAATATCAGCCATGAATATTAAAATGGACGCGGTGGTAAAATCACTAGTTTAGTACTTTACAACAACGAAGATTAAAACTGACTGCTTGTAACATATTCTTAGCTAACTATAGAACTAGTTTTTACTTTTTTACTAGCATTTTCATGAACTCAAAATATAATAGCTCATTCATTAACAAGTAAATTAGATTTTTATATAATAGTAATTTTTAAACATCTATAAAAAAATTCAGGGTGAGCGTAAGAAACATTGACGATATTAAGTTATAGAATTTTAAATAAATAAAATGTTAGAAAGTTGATCTTTTAATACCGCTGCGAAATGCTGTGTTCTAGCAACAATATTTTACATGATTCAATACATTTGACTATTACATCTCGAATATTTTCATTTAGTTGCTTTATTGTCTGCAGTTTATTGACGTAGACCTTGATATTTATATAGCTTGATACAAAAGGAGTGCAATTATATCCAATGATTTTGGTGTCACTATCTCTGAATTTGGTTACGATTATCTAAAATATTTTTTAGCAATATAGATTTCATCATCAAGCTTTGTTTTTCCTTTCAAACTCTATATCTTTAGGTCACAGGTGATGAGGAAGAGAGATATGAACTATATAAATTCCTTCGAAATGTGGTCTTGACGAAAACTGCTACTAGTATCAGGCAGAGAGGAGAACTTATCGAGGAAAGTGAAGAACCACAAGACTTTCGACAATAGTTCATAACAATCCTTTCTTTGGCCATTTACAAAGATGATAGATTTACAATCTACAGAGATTAACTCTACGGGGGAAATTGGATGAAATATGGTCTTGCGGTCGGTTTCCTACTAACTGAACAGATCATATTACACTGATAAACAGCTGCTCTATAACAGAAGCTACAAGACAGGCAGAACATCAAAACCCTAAGAAAGAAACAAGAAAGAAAGTAATGCTATTATAGTGCACTACTCTTCTAACTTGAAGAAACCGACATACACGAAGAAGAAAAAAGCGACGACTCATACGACAATAACAATCACTATAGCATTATTTTCCATAAGGTGAAAAATATGGACGGATACAACTTTCAGCCCAGAAGAGGCTATTTTGCTTAATCCCAGAACTTCTAAGTTTAACAAGAAGGTATGACATTTGTTTTCTCAATCATGATAAATTTGGCTTCATCAGTCATATAATATATAGGTGAAACAGCAATACGGCATTGGGTCTATCAATTGCTGTCTCAATAAATTAAGTATTGGATGGTGTAAAAATTATTACTCATTGCTACGAATTGCCTTTAGCTGCAGCATCTGCACTTTCTCTGTTTCTTGATGGCAATGTATCTGGTGAGAATTATTTAGAGAAGCTGTCAACGTATGAACGTAGTTCCATGACTACAAATCAATAGGAGAAATTTTGATAACTTTAACTTCTACCATGCCGATTCTTTAACCTAGCATGCCATAACCGTGAGAAATTATAGCGAAGGAGTTTTCACAGGATAGTCATGGGAAGGATAGAGTCAATGAAATACACCCAAAGTCTTCAGATTTAGCTTCTATGCATTTTTCCTTTTGGGACCTGGTCAAAGACAACCAAGCGTACGGGATAAAACCAAGACAACTAAGAAAAATTTAAAGCATTCATTGAACTAGCATTTCATGACACTTGCTCATTAACCGTTTGTCTCAGATTTGCAAGCCTTCATCTATGCACCAATGTGGAGGGAAAATAATTTGATCATAAAAAGTAGCAGCAAATCACTATGTACAGTATATTAAATAAATAAAGGAGTTGTAGCAATAAATGTGTACTGTATTAAGTGCATTTTATATTATTAAGTTTGTAGGAAAATATCGTCCACCTTTCTTTTGCTTAACCTGTACATATTCTTTTTTTTGCTTTTAAATAAGTAAATTTGAGGTAAAATAGGATAGTTAGAAAAGATCAACAAAAAGAGGAATCACCATGATCATTTATACAACAATTCCTAAAATATTCAAGTTTTAGAATTTTCGAGAACCTTTAAAAGTTGCAAGAGCAAAACTTTAGATGGAAGTTTTAAGGGCCTGTTATGTGAAGTATACATGTATGTAACTTAAGGAACTAGATAACAATAAATTTTAGCTTACCTATAGGCTGTAGGAAGATGTGCAGGCAAACTGCTGTGAAGACGGCACTGAACATATTGCTATTCATGTTGGTCAGAAGAGTCTTTGGCTCCAGTTGTTGGCATCACCACCCATCACTCACTAAACACCACACATACACACACTACAGTCTCACAGGCCCAGACCATCGCTTCTGCCCATCTTTATTACCCACAGTCAGCACTGATCTGAAACAATAAAAAATATTTGTACATAATCGTCAACTTTGGTTACCAACTAAACTGGATATAGGGTTGCTAAACTTCCTGGATTTTGGTCTTTAAAAACCGATTCTCTCTTAAAATAAGTAATAAACTGTATTAATAATTTTACGGTGATAATTTTACGTTGATAATTTTACGGTGAGGTATTTCGTTACGTTGATACGCTCTAAGTGAACACTACTTTCCGTCAGGGGAAGTCGGGAATCTCGGCTGCTACATATAATACAATCTTAACTGGCTTCGCAGCTAGACAGCTGATTTTCGATCTGTAGTGTCCAGCATTTTTAGTTTCTGTACATTAAATTAAACTGGATTTTTATGATTTTCAAACATTTTTTTATAAATAAAGAACTGGCCAATAGAAAAAAAATTATAGAATTAATAAACGTTCCCGATTGGTGTACAAAAAAGGAGATGCTTTAGCAACTTGAAGTTTGATGTGCCATTTTGGTTAATACGATTCAACTTATTTGCAATTTATAATAATAAAATTGCAGGTTATATCTGTTCTTTATTTATTTTATTTTATTTTTTTTTTGCCTTATATTTGGTTTCTAAAAGTTTCAGACGATTATATGACGATATCCGCAAAATAATCAATTTCTGTCTGTCTGTTTGCAGATTAAATTTGGTATGGTGATAGAGTAGAACCAGGATTCGAACATAAGCTATATGACCTCAAAATTTTCATTCTAAGGGGGGTTTTCTGGGTGAAAATTGTTTACAAAAAAACGGCATTTATTCAATTAGATGAATATAAATTATAGGGAGGACACCCTGAAACTGATCTTTTGAATTATCGCCATTATTTTTGACATAACAGCAAAAACGTATGTGACAAAAATTGTTTATAATAAGAAAACAATTATTTTGTGCTCTATGTATTTTATCAATTAATATATAGTTGGGGAGTTATAGGGGACCACTTATTATTTACTTTACATCAAAAATGTATGTATGAAAATCTGTTTAAAATGAAGAAATATTTTTTAAATTCAGTGAGATGAATAATTGCAGAACCATGGGGAGCACTACCTATACACATGAAATATCTCACTTATATTGTGTACCGTAAATACCAGATTTCAACCAAGAATGCGATTTTCCAAAAATAAAAATTGCTGAAAAATTTTTATTTACAGAACGCGGTTAGAGAAGTTTGATAGAATTATTACTAACTAAAGCAACCAAGACAATAAATTGATCAATATTTTTGTCAATTTATTGATAACCTTGAAAATAAAAGGATCACTTTACATTCATCAATTTATTTATCAATTTTTTTGAAAACTTTTACATTACCAACTTTAAAACATGTTGACATATTTATCAAAATGAAAATATTAAAAAAACTTATGAGCTGTGAACAAAGAAAAAAATAAATAAAATAATAGGTTTTTTCTTTTTTTATTCTAGATGATGGTGAATTAGAACGTTTCTGGTTTTGTCACATTTGAAAACGAAACACGTAACTTAAACATTTCTTGGTTATGCTACAACTAAACCGTTGGCAATAACTAAACAGATAAAAATATACATAGAATTCCATAAAAAATTGATGAAAATAGAACTTGTTCTATCTTCAAAATAAAATTATCCATTTTTTCGTCAATAAATTGCTCAAAGTAAATTGAAGGTCAACTTTTTCAATTTATTGATCAATAAATTGAACCGTGTAAAACCCACTTTAGTTTAGTTAGTGGTAGTTTGAACACCAAAATAACTTTTGAAGGACCTAGTATTTTTTTGTGTAAATTTTAAAACACTTTTTGAAGCGTTTCTGTAAGCCTAAATATTATCAAAGGATTTTTTTTTAGAAAGACTTATTTGACAAAATTGTGTTAATAAATCTATTAATAACTCTCCCTCTTCAAATTTATTTGTTAATTACTAAAGGGTTGATCAAATCAAAAATTAAATTCCAACGGACCGTTCTGCAACTGAAATGAAGGAAAAAGGTCCGCTAGATATGAAGGTAAATTTTGTATGATGATTAAACTTTATATTATGATAAAGCAATTTTCCTTCCTGATATATGTTCCTATGTAGCTAATTTGAATTCAAAATTTATAAGCATAGTTTGGAAACGAAGGTGCGAACTCAAATGAAACAAATTACATTACCTATTTGATAGCATTGTAAAACTTTGCATGAAGTTATGAATTTTCATAAGTTAAAAATTATATTTTTTATTTTTTAACGGATCAGAACGATGTAAATAGTGGAGCCAAAATAAATCATCAGTTCTGACTAAGCTTTTATATTTATTATGTTAAAAAAAATTATGAGATGTGTAAATTTTCACACATTTCAGGGTTTTGTAGGTATTTAATAAGTCTAAAAAGTCAACTGTATGCTGGATGTCTAAGACAAAAAAAAAATCTATAATCACATCAAAATCAACAGGATTTTGATAAACCTTTTTATTCGATATTTGGGTACTAAGAGCTCTCATTTAATTTGTTTGAACAAAATTTAAATAATATGCAAAAATTACGTCGAAAGAAAATATAAATTAAAAAATCCTAGCGATTTTTTTCTACATTTGCTTCTAATCTAAGTCTAAAGGCTTCAAACGTCTAAGTAAATGGCTTTTATAGCGGTTTCTTATTTAATATTCGTTCACTATTAAGATTTAAGTTAATTTTATTATTCCACCACTCACAAATTACAGAAAATGATAAATATGGTTATTAACAATTTGAACAATTTGATACATTTTTAGGGTTTTGTAGGTATGACCACCAAAAAGTAATCTGTACGATAGAAATTGTAGCCAAACGGCTTAACATAAAAAGTTGAAATTTGTCAAAAAGTTGAAAAAAACTATTGAAAAAGTATTGAATAAAAAAATTAATATTTTTTCAAATTGGTGGTGTACCAAATGAAATCTCTTAATGCGTGGATCAACAAGAAAAATTTTATTTTTGAAAAATCAAATTTTTTGACAAATATATGTCAAAAACCTTTTGTCTCCCACCCTATCTCTTAGATGAGTTGATCAAAAAATCCAAAAAAAAAAATTTCTATAATGAACATATAATGATGGGAATCGGAATAGTTCAACGGGAATTTTTGATAAACTTAGTTCTTCGAAAAACCATTTTAGGTCGTCGATAAATTAAATAATTTATGATCAGATTGCGCTTTTGAAAAAAAATTAAGTTTTTGTGTTTTTGACAAAATTAATTATTTTTCTAATTCATGGCTAAATTATGTCTAATAATGTTATCGATTTTTTATATTCATGGCTAAGATAGTGTGTGTCTTTTTTGAAATAAAAAATAAAATAAAATTTTTTTAACAGCTGAAGACCGAGGTTTGATCACCGCACTACACTTTACACTATAGAGTGTAGTGTAGTGTTCAGTTATTTTATTATACTATTATATATTGTAATTCAATCTATTGTTTGAATTACTTTACAATCATTTATAATAATGAAAATAAGTCATTTATCAATATATTTCTTATTAATCTAATAAAGACTTAAATACCAAGCAAATGCAGAAAAAATAGCAGGAATTTTTGGAAAATTATTAAAATTTTGTCTAAAAACATTAAACGGAATCTCTTAGTACTCCAATAACGAATAAAAATGATTATCAAAAAACTGTTGATTTTGATGTGATTATAGAACAAATATTCCTAGACTTCCAGTATTACGTCTGCCTACACTTACATACAAAACCCTGAAATGTGTGAAATTTCAAACTTCACATCAATTTTTAGATTCAATTTATCTTTAATTTCATATTTATGGACATGTTTCACATTACTTTTATTTTATTTAGACTGTTTTATCACTAGTAACAAATAGTATTGGAAACCCTTTAAGCCCAGCCACACCCACTATGTGCTACTTTCTTCATCTAGGGACTTTACTCCTTATAGTCCAGGGCGGATCTGTTTTGAGATGGATGTTGAGAGGGGGCACGCTAATTTTTGCAGAAATTGCTTCGAAATAACTCACATAACAATAATTGAGTTATCCTCCCCGCCAAAAAGTTCGGGAACATTGTTTAAAAATTGAAAATATTAAAAAATTAAGAAAAAAATCATTTTTTTTCTTCTTTTTGAGCCCATAGCTGTAAAATTATTCATTTCTGAGAAAAGTTATAAGGAAAAAAAAAGTTTCGTAATTAAATTTCCTACAAGATAGGATTATTTAGAAATTTCCAAAATTGTTAAACTTTCTGCAAAATAGCAATAATTGCTGAAAAAAACACTAAAAAACATGTGTTTGCATTTTACTCTTTTTAATGACTTGTATTGTACTCTGGACCTCCAAATTTCACCCTGTAAAACTTTATGATATGATAAAACAACACTGTAAATTTCATTAGGATCGGTTCGATAGGTTTTGCAAAATAATTTTGCAATCGAGGATTTGCAAAAAAAAATTGATATTTTGCAAAATATTGCAGGACGCAAAGTAAAGCAGATAGAAGGTTGAAATTTTTTTTACATATAGAAGAACACTTCACCTTTCATTTCAAATTTGCAGAATTGAAATCGGTTATTAGGACGGCGTTGGGAATTTTTTAAAACTATGTTAAAAAATATATTTCGTTATAAACAAATTGAATATCTTTGCAACTACACAACCAAAATTAATTTATAAAAGCTCATTGGAAAGGTCTTTGAAAGACGATTAAAAAAAAAAAGTGAGGTTTTATCAAGAAAAACTCACCTATTGTTTATAACTTTATTGCAAATGACGCTGAACTTTGAAGAGGGGTATCTCGGAATCTAATTGACATAACCTCACTTTTCAAAAAAAAAAAGCGTCTTTCAAAGATATTTCCAATGAGCTTTTATAAGTTAATTTTGGTTGTGTAGTTGCAAAGATATTCAATTTATTTATAACGAAAATTTTTTAACTTTGTTTAATAAATTCCCAACGCTGTCCTAACTAACCGATTTCAATTCTGCAAATTGCAGATGAAAGGTGAAGTGTTCTTCTATATGTAAAAAAATTTTCAACCTTCTATCTGCTTTACTTTGCGTCCTGCAATATTTTGCAAAATATCAATTTTTTTTTTCAAATCCTGGATTAAATATTTTCAATTTTTAAACAATGTTCCCGAACTTTTTGGCGGGGAAGATAACTCAATTATTGTTATGTGAGTTATTTCGAAGCAATTTCTGCAAAAATTAGCGTGCCCCCTCTCAACATCCATCTCAAAACAGATCCGCCCTGGACTATTAGGTAACCTTATCGCGGAGCCACGGAAACTCAAGTTATTTTTAGTAAATAAATCAAAATCCCCAGAATTATGCTACTTATTTAATTACGACCACGTCTCAATATTTATGATTTATATTAAGCTGTATAGTCTGTTGTCTGTTTTTTTATAATTGTTAAAATATTTATTTTATTATTAGTATTATAAATCAAAATAAAGACAAATAAACGATCTTGTTTGACGCAAATTGAAATATATGGTGTAAGCTTCCGTAGCTGCTAGTTGTTTTCTAGAATCTCCTGCAATGTATTGAATTTCTTAAACGGCAGTATTGCGACAACGTTCCTGAAATCGTATCTTCTCACCTGGTGCACAAGTAATTTCTTATTTAACTCGCTAAAAATAGAGAAACAAGGAACGATGCAATGATAATAAACTACAAGTATTAATTATTCAAAAAGGAAGGGAGACTCTTTTTGGATTTCGTAGGTTTAACCATAGTTCCCTTTAATTTTTCTTATAACTGCGCGTTGCAAAAATGAACACGAGCAAAAAAGTCAAGAAAAAAATTGTGGATCCTATTTTTATAAATTATTTTAATTATAGGAAAGACTTGCTACAGAAGATCAACTTTATCAGATAGTTTACGCTATCAATAAAAATTATTAAATCAATGACGTCATTTCAGTGGCGGCTTGTGCAGGGAGGGCAACGGGGCAATGCCCTCCCAATTATTTACTTTTGAAAAAGACGAAAACATGTATTATTTTCATTTTACCCATTTTAAGTTAATACGTAGTTATATAAAAATGTTAACTTAAATTTGAATAGCGCCACGTTTCGCTTTCTAAAACAAATGTTTTTAGAATGAAAATACGCCAGGCAGGGCAAAAGAGCAAATGTCCTATATCTTTGTACGAGCTTAGGTGCGGGGTACAAGCGGGGGTGAAGTACAAGCAATAGTATGTAACCTGTAGCGGTCATTGCAAGGGGGTCAAAACATATTTTGTCCGTAGTTTTAATTATCTTTATTTTGATATTTGTTTATAGTTCTGTGTTATTATAAGGTTATGTATGTTCGTTGTTTTAATAACTACATTATTAAAATAGTGTTTTATTGGTGTATTTGATAATAATTTACTCCCTACATTTCTTAAGTTTATGTGATTGTGTTTTAGGTAAGTGGCGAATTTTAGGGGAAAAAAAAGATAAATAAATAAATGTTAAAAATGAATGAGAACGAAAATAGCGCGAATTCAATTTTATAACTGGTTTCCAAAAAGAATTTAATATGTGATATAAAAATTAGACTTAAAACTTTAGGGCCTCGAAGACCGGAATTAATTATAATCAAGTTCCCAAGTTCCCAAGAAAATAAAAATCCAACAAAACAAGGAAATTTCTTTCAATATCATTTTTGATAAGCTTTTGCCCTCAAAAAGCATTTTGCACTACCAAAAGATAATGTCACGTCCTTTCACTCGTAAATTGTAAAGTCTATTCCAAATATTTAAGCGGAACTAAATGGAATTTTTATTTTCTTAAATTATCACGAGTTCTCTTTTTGGTGCTTTTGTTAAACAAAATTATACAAGGACTCATTCCGTCCTTAAAAATTACTAGATTTCGATATCTAATTCCGCTTAAACCTAAGAAACAGACTATACTTACATTAAATATCTTGGGTTGGGGTGAGCTGTTTTTACAAAATGTCATTTTCATTTCATCTTGACTATTAAGTCATTTTTAATACTTAAAAATTTTCCAATGAATTAGTTTATAAATTTTTTTTTTGTATTTTATATACTTTATTTTTCATAACATGTCACTTTTTTCTTTTGACATTTAGATTTTAGCTGCCAACATGAAACATGAAATAATCACAAAGCTCGTTACAACTTGAGGAAATAAAAATCCAGTTTAGTTCCGTTTAAACATAATAAACAAAGTGTACAGAAAAAGAAAAATTAGATATGACTAAAAACAAAAATCTTTATCGTACATCATTAATCAGTTAATACTAATAATATTAATTAAAATTTTAACTGGAAAGCATGAAGGAAACCGTGTAAAACCGGTATTGATTGTTTTTAATTTCATTTTCGTTCATGAACAGAGAACAAAATGTCGTTCCTGTTTTCGTGCATTAAAAAATTCTGGTAGTATGGTATTTTGCTTTCGTTTTCGGTTTGTTCTCATCCTTGATAAAAATTTAATCTAAAATTTAATTTAAAGAGTCGAGAGTCGATAACTTTTTCCGACTCCCGACTCCGACTCCTACAAAAAGTTTCGACTCCTCGACTCCCGACTCCTCGACTCCCGACTCCCGACTTCCGACTCCCGAGTCCCGAGTCCCGACTCCCGACTCCCGACTCCCGACTCCCGACTCCCGACTGCCGACTGCCGACTGCCGACTGCCGACTGCCGACTGCCGACTGCCGACTCCCGACTCCCGACTCCCGACTCCCGACTCCCGACTCCCGACTCCCGACTCCCGACTCCCGACTCCCGACTCCCGACTCCCGACTCCCGACTCCCGACTCCCGACTCCCGACTCCCGACTCCCGACTCCCGACTCCCGACTCCCGACTCCCGACGCCCGACTCCCGACTCCCGACGCCATCCTCCCGACTCCCGGCTCCCGACTCCCGACTCCCGACTCCCGACTCCCGACTCCCGACTCCCGACTCCCGACTCCCGACTCCCGACTCCCGACTCCCGACTCCCGACTCCCGACTCCCGACTCCCGACTCCCGACCCCGACTCCCGACTCCCGACTCCCGACTCCCGACTCCCGACTCCCGACTCCCGACTCCCGACTCCCGACTCCCGACTCCCGACTCCCGACTCCCGACTCCCGACTCCCGACTCCCGAATCCCGACTCCCGACTCCCGACTCCCGACTCCCGACTCCCGACTCCCGACTCCCGACTCCGACTCCCCATCCCTGCTAAAAACGGTCCGATCTTTTTCATCAACCTGATATTTTCATACTTGTGGGCCACATAAAATCAATCTGCGAGCCGTATTCGACCCACGGGCCACCCTTAGCGACCCCTATCCTAGACCACTGTATACTATCAGAAATATGCAGAATTCTGAGTGATGTACTTACCCACTAGATTTCAAGTCAAACCCATGTCTTTATGACGCTGTCCCTTGTCAGCCATTACTAATTTAGTTCACATTCATGTTACACATCTCACACAGCATTAATTGTTAGTTAAATTTATATTAATTTGGGTACTTAGCTTCATGTTTTTACCAACATTACCTCTTGTGTCAAAAATTAGAACTTTCTTAATTACGCCTAGGTGTTTGAGATTTTAATGTCGCGCCTTGAGCTCTCTTACATAACGTAATGACTACTTTTTACGGTAGCCGAGAACGCCGTCTTTACGGGTCTAAGAAAATACCTTTAATTTAAAATAATTTTTAGACCTCACTTTGATCTTGTATTAATGTAACTGTCTAATACAACGACTTCCTCCCCAAATTATGTGTCGAAAATTTTAAATATTTGTACTCTACTTAAATTAATCTGTTGTATGTTTTACTAGATAAATTATTAACCATGGTGTTGATTTTAAATTGCTCACCATTGCTATCTCGAGAAATATAAGAGCTACGAGGTTGCTTAAATTAGACTACAAATACTATTTTGCAGGAAAATATAAATAAGTGAAGTAAATTTTTATTTCGACCAGTGGTTCTTCAATAACATTTTGCAACTTTCTTAATTTAAATAGAACTCACATTATATTTTTACTCATTCGATAGAGTATATTTTTATGATTTCAACGATATAGACAAGTCACAGCCTTACATCACAAAAAAAAAACCAGAAAAACGCAAAAACGCAACATTAAGTGCTATGAATGATAATAGTTGAACATCCTTGTTTTGTTTCTTTACATGTTCTAATTTGTCAATAGTATATATAATATATAAAATAAGTTTATTGTCATAATTTAATGTTACATTTTATGATACATATATTTGCAATTTAGTCCCTGTTATTTTTATGTACAATTACCTCTTACATACTAAAATTACCTAAATATAATTTTTTGTTTTCGAAAAAAGATTGAACGATTTTAAAGCATAGCGTAAAAATTTGAATAAAAAACCCCATTCATTCCAAAATTATATAAATATGTATTTTGAATATCATTATTTTACTAATTTACAATATTTTACGTTTTTTTAGGGTTTTGTAGGTATGACCAAAAAACCCTTATACCGTCATTTTGTCGTCTGTCTGTCTGTCTGTCTGTCTGTCTGTCTGTCTGTCTGTCTGTCTGTTCGGTAAAAATTGTAGCCAAACGGCTAAACCTAGAGAGTTGAAATTTGGCATGCTTATACAACTCTTTGGCCCGCACATAGGAAAAATACTAAAACATCTAAAAAACATATCCCCCTAAAAATATAAACAAATATGTGCTCATCGAAAAAAAAAATATTTTTTTTTAATTCTGAGTAGGGTATCAAATGAAAGCCCTTGGTACGTGGATTAACGATCAAATTTTTATTTTTCCAAAATAAATTATTTTGAAGCGATTTTTGCCAATATTGTGCAAAAAATTTTTTGTCCCACACCCTGTAGCCCAGATGGTTTAAACTAAAAACCTGAAAAAATTCTAAGTAATGTACATTGGTGTGAACCGGAATAGTTCAACAGGAATTTTTGATCAGATTATGTTTTTGGAAAAAAAAGCATTTTTTGTGTATTTTTGCTAATAATGTTGACAACTTATAGTTATATAATACGCTAAACAGTAACGTGTTTCTTGGTGCAGTGGCTAAGATACTTGCGTTCTGTCCAAGAATTCATAATCGAACTCATGTTCGAGTCCTAGTGAGGAGACAATATTATTTTTTATTTTTTTTTGCATTTTTATATTGTTTAAATTATTTTTTCAAAATTTTAATTATATTTTAGCAATTGTTGCATTTAATTTTTAAAAGCGTAAATTTAATAACCAGTGGAAATTGTTGAAATTATAATTTAATTATATATTTGAATGTACACGAAATCAAAGGGGAGGAGCTATGACTAAAAACAACCAATGGAAGCCATAGGCGCAATTTTCAAAATCTTAATGAACCTTGATATATAAAAAAAAAAATACTGCACATCTTTAAAAACTTAAATAATGGTAATAGGCATTCGAATTAAAATTCATAAAAAAATATTTTGTCATAAAATTTGTTTTGGCATCCCAAATAATCCTCATTCACTTACTAAATACCTGCAAAACCCTGAAATGTGTGAAAATTCACACTTCACATCAATTTTTTATTTAACATTTTATTTACATGTTTAGCAAATACTTTATTGTTTTGCGAACTTTCCTTTTTGTTTTTATTGTACCAATGTTTTTAATCAAGTTATTTTCATGAGTGTTTGCTCTTTTGAAAAATGCATTAGTTATTTTTTTAATAAATACGTCTATTTTGTCAATTTTTATTTCTTGGTGCATTTTTGTAAGATGGGTGTACCTGGCATATTTCCCAATAACCCGCAAACATTTATTTTGGATAATCTGTGAGCTATTAATGTTAGTTTTATTAATCATATTCCATGCTGGACAAGCATTTGTTAGTATTGGCCTTATTATAGATTTGTATATAAGCAATTTATTTTTAAAATGGAGTTTACTTTTTCTGTTATAAATTGGATAAATCATATGAAGCATTTGTGGAAGTATTTAGTAATTTTATAGACGGCTTCATTTAGTCGTTTTTGCACAGCACAAAGTCGCCAAGAAGACGTGTGCAATGCGGCATCATCTGCGTAAAGACTGTAGTTTACAAGATTAATTTTTGGCATGTCATTTATAAATAAATTAAAAAGGTTGGGTCCAAGCACGGTTCCTTGTTCTATGCTAGCATTTAAAGTTTTAATTTCTGATCTATTTTTACCTATATGTACCCTAAAGTGCCTATTGCTTAGGTAAGATTTAATAATAAGAATTAAGTAAGGAGGAAAATTGTATTTAATTAGCTTGTAAAGTAAACCAATATGCCACACCGTATCAAATGCTTTTTCAATTTTGTCAATAGTGTTTCTTATGTTAATATTTAGAAAAGAAAATAAATAATTTTACTCAGGACGGAAAAATTGATGTTCGAAGTGTATATTTTGTGTCACAAGAATTTTCGTGCTAAAGAAGTTCCTGGTTCTTGGTATTTTAGAAGACTGAATTTCCGCTAAAATCCTCGAAAAATGCAAATTTAGTTTACGTTTTTCTCAATTATTACCGACTACCAACATATATAAGGTAGGTATTGTGATCATACCGATTTTAACATTTCAAGATTTCGATGGATTTCCACGAATTTAGGTCCCTATATAATGTTTTGACAATTTTTAGCATGATGTCTGTCAGTCGGTCTGTCTGTCTGTCCGTCCGTCTAGTTAATATACGACCTATTTACTAAAAGCACACCCACAAATAAGTGGTTCGACAGTCTACTTAGCTGGCATGATCACATCAACTATTTGGCCAACTTTCTGAAGAGGGTAAACGCATTTGTCTGGCTGAGAGCTTTTGTATTTTTTTATATGTTTCGCATATTTTTACCGACCGTCAACATATATAAGGGACGTATGGTGATCATACTGATTTTGACATTTCGAGTTTTCGATGGATCTCCATGAATTGAGGTCCCTACATAACGTTTTGACTATTTTTAGCATGATTTTTAGCATCTGTCCGTCAGTCTGTCT
The DNA here is from genome assembly GCA_963971575.1 of Liopterus haemorrhoidalis. Taxonomy (NCBI): domain Eukaryota; kingdom Metazoa; phylum Arthropoda; class Insecta; order Coleoptera; family Dytiscidae; genus Liopterus; species Liopterus haemorrhoidalis. The sequence continues at coordinate 24,926,083 of OZ020611.1, forward strand.
GTCTATCTGTCTGTCTGTCGGTCTGTGTACACATGCAGAGCAAATTCGGCTAAAAGGATTTTTATGAAACTTCATATTTAAACTTTTGATATCAATGGCACAAGTTGGTCAACTTTTGGTAAAAGTCGGTTGACTAGAAATTGGAGTTTACTCGTGTCGATTTTAAGATTTTTGTGAATATTTCACAACAGAAAAATATTTCGAAAAAATTTATCTAACAAAAGTAATATCTAATAACTTTTATTTGAAACATTTTGTGATAAAAAGAAAAAATTTTGAAAATTTTTTCCAAATTTTTTCTATGTATCTATTTTTCATAATTATATGTAACGTTTCCATGGTCATGATAAGTAATATCTCTGTTAGAAAATATTAGGCCAAGTTATTTCTACTCTGCTGCTAGAATGTATGTTGAAGTACTTTATGATGGCGGTCGGTCCTGTGGATTTTTTTTTTTTTTTGGCCAACACTGATTTTTTTTTTTAATGTAAGCTATAACTTGTTTATACCGTTGAAGTCAGACTAGAACACTCTATCGAATAAGTAAAAATAAAATGAGTGTTCCTATTTAAAATAAGAAAGTTGCACAACATATTTTGAGAACCACTGATCGAATTAAAAAATTGCATACTCATTGATATTTTCCTGAAAATAGTATCTGTTGTCTAATTTAAGCAACCTCGTAGGTCTTATAGTTCTCAAGATAGCAATGGTGAGCAATTTAAAAAGAACCCCCTAAACGTACTTTATAAATTCTGAATGTTTCAAACAGTCCCTCATGTAAAATGTTGCAAATATGCACCATTAAATAAAGCCAATTTATTCATTAAGTATTAAATTTTTATTTTTTAATGATTTTTTTAGAATCCCAAGCTATAAATATATAAAAAAATCATTTTAATTTAAGATATTGTGCAGTAAAGTGTTAATACGTACTTCGAAAGTAATAATTGTGATACAGTCCACCTTTCCCTTCAGAAAGGACTTAAAATAGTAATTTGTTAGGATATCACCGTCATCGTGACATCACCTTGAGCGTGCAATGGAAAAGAGATTCCAAGTTTGGGTTACGCTTGTTTAGAAGTTTACTATAGGGGTCGGTACACAATAATGGCGTTTGGTTATCTTAACACCTCCCTTCTATCACCCTTCTTCCACCTTCATCCAGAGCTTAACCAGCCAAAATGCGGAACCTGTTCCCGGTTTAATGTTTCTTTCGTAAGAACATAGTTTCGTCAACAACCCGAGCAAGACGTGGTCTGAAATTCTAAAGACACCATTTGGGAAATGATTTTTTGCGGACAAAAGATGAACTATATTGAACCAAATACTTGTAAAGTTCGATAAGTTCTCTCTTTCTTACACTTTGTGTTTAAAAGTTTAATCATGTTTACTTTCTTGTAAGATGTTGTAAAAATAAAAAATGATATTGCTTATCAATATTTTTTTAAAAATTTTACCTTTAAAAATGTGGAAAATATTTATAAAATGACTGGAATATTTATCAATATATTCATTAATTAATAACAAACTGTTGAGAAAGCTGGGGGACTGAACTAATGATATACACACTGTTTTCATTGCACACACTTTAAAAAAATTAACTAGTTAACTAAAAATTATCAAACCATGATTCGTTTTCCTAATAAGTGGCGAGATACAAATAGACGCATAATCCGAAATTGAACTTGCTTTGTGCTTATCTCGGTCCACTTCAATAACAACAGTACAATAGGTGGCGTCATTGGTGGAGAAAAGTACTACGCGATTTTTGTTTTTTGTTTCCTTATACACTGTATTGTGTTTTGAATTTATCCACTATTGCTAATAACTGATAAAAGTTACGACGTAGGTTAAATTAGACAACAATTGAATTATAAGCGAATATTCATGAGTGACACAATTTTTGTTTTGAACAACAACAATTCAAATATGAACAACACTCTTGAAAATAATTAAGAATTACAAATAAATTAACTTTTTAAGTTGTTTTTGAAATCCTGATTTTAATCGTAAAATATGTCTACATTAGGACAGTTATTATTAAATGTAGATACTAACCGATGCATCGGTGAGTTAATCAGAAACTACTTGAAAACTTGAATCAAAAAAACATATACAAAGCTATGTTGAAACATATACCCCCAACAAAAATCCAAACTTTAAACCCACGCAATAACTGGCAGAAACTATGGAAAAACATAAACTCCAAAATACTTTCCCAAAAACAAAGATGTATATGGCTAAAAATAGTCCATAACATATTTCCCACTAACGAAAGACTCCAAAGGACAAACAGATTTACCGATCCATTATGTGATCTCTGCCCTAACCAAGAAGACAACGCTTGCCACAGAATCTCTATATGCTGTCCGATTAGGCAAATTTGGCAGGTGACAACAGATCTCTTATCCATAGTTACTGGGCAACACCGAAGATCCTTTTCATCAAATACACTTCTACTCCCCGATTTCAATCCAGCATTATGTCGGCTTTTTACACTTATTAAATACCTACAAAATCCTGAAATGTGAGAAAATTCACACTTCACCTAAATTTTTCGAGTTTGGTAGGTATGCCTAAAAACCCTTAAAACGTCACTCATATGTCTGACCGCCTGTAGGGTAGAAATTGTTTCCAGTCGACAGGACCTAGAAAGATGAAATTCGGCAAGTTTGTATAACTCTTTGACCCACATGTAGGGTAACAATTGAGAGTTAAAAAACATCACAGGAAAAATATAAATAAATATGTGTTACCGAAAATATATATATATATATATATATATTAAATTTCTAGTGAGATGTTTAATGAGTTTAAGGTGTTTAGTGAAACCTTTTAATGCCTGAATAAACCAATAAATTTTGATTATTGATAAATCAAATTTTTACTTGGAAATTTCGCTAAAATTTTTTTTCAAAAAGCATTTGCCCTCCATTCTGCCTATATTTCCCAAAGAGGTTGGTCCACAAATTTGAAAAAAAAAAAACAGAATAGCTCAACGGAATTTCTGATCAGATCTGATAGTTTCTCAAAAGATGTCGAATTTATTGTCTGAACAAAATTATTATTTTTTTTAAATTTATTATATAGCAGTTGTGCTATATAATAAATTTTACTAATACTAATTTTTCGCGATAGATCGCGTGGTAGTAGACTTTTAAAATACAAACTAAACCGCGATCTACCCTAACCCTAAAATTGGACATTCTGATTGTTCAAATTTTCTGCCGTCTTTAATATATTTTTTAATACTTTGTTGTTTTTTTTTTTTACTTTAAATCATTACGAATAATTTAATTCATTTACGTATTAATTTAAATCAACTAGCCAATCGCGATCGTCTCATGAACACCACTGTTATATAGTATCAAAAGAGTGCTCTTAAGACATATATGTATATTGGTGAACGAGAAGTGGTTTATTAAATTTTATTTATTATGACAAGATTTTTGCCCAAAAAAAAAGTGTTAATAAAACTCTTATTCGACACCCTGTGATCCAGAGGGGGTTAATCTAAAAATCTGAAAAAATTCTGAGTAATGCACATTAATGTAAACCGTGAACAAAATAAAATGAGCACTGTACATTGTGTGCTCGTGTGATATTACAAATTTTCATTTCTTAGCTATATAAAATGTTGACTATCAATAACAAATTCTCAGTATAATTTGAATGACAAAGTGAGGCGAGTAAATTTCCCGTAGTTCATAATTATTTTCCATCCATTTGGCTGTGTATTTAAATGACCAACTAACCTTTATATTTCTGCATACATAATGGGTTTATCTCGATATCTGCAGTTCGCAAAAGCGTATTCTAATGAAAATTTACACAATTTGCATTTCATATTTACGCATGCACTTTATGCAACTAGCCGTCATGTTTTACTTTTAAAAAAGGATTAATGCACTTTTATGTTGTTTATGTACGGCTCAATTCCATTATGAATCAACATAAATTAATTATCATTACTTCTACTATTTTAATAAAGTGCAATGATCAGGTGTAATGGTCAGCTGAATTTGCAGGGATGGGGGGTCGGTAGAAAAATTAACGGCTCCCGACTCTCGACTCCTGAGTCGATATTTTTGAAAACCGACTCCCGACTCTTTCACTCGTATATCGTAAAGCCTATTCCAAATGTTTAACCGGAACTAAATGGAATTTATATTTTCTTAAGTTATCACGAGTTCACTATTTACCGATAGAAGTAGGCTTTTGTTAATCAAAATGATAAAAGCCGCATTCAACTGTTAAAATTTAGTAGATTTCACTATGTAGTTCCGCTTAAACCAAAGAAACAAACTATAGTTACATTAAATATTTTGGGTTGTGGTGAGGTGTTTTTATAAAATGTATTACATCTTATCTTTCATTTTTAATACAAATTTTCGAATATATTAGTTTTAAAACGATTTCATTGTATTTTATATGTTTTATTTTTCATAATATGTCACTTTTTCCCTTTGACATTTAGATTTTGGCTGCCAACATGAAACATCAAATAATCATACAGCTCGTAATAATTAAACACGAAATAAAATAACCGATAAAATAAAAATCCAGTTTAATTCCGCATAAGCCTAATAAACAGAGTAGGTAAACAGAAAAAGATAAAGTGGATATGAGTGAAAACAAAAATCTTTACTGCCACATCGTATTAACCTGTTAATACGAGTAGTGTTAATCAATTTTTAAACTGGAAAGCATGAAAGAAATCCAGTTAAAACCGGTATTGAATATTTTTAATTTCATTTTTGTTCTTGAACAGAAATCAAAATGTCGTTCATGTTACTCTGCTTTAAAAAATGCTGGTAATCTAACTTTAGTTTGCTTTAGTTTTCAGTTCGTTCTCTACCTTGATAAAAAACGAATTAAAGAGTCGGAATTCGATAGCTTTTTCCGACCCTCGACTCCTAGACCCGATTTCGACTTAGACTCCCCATCCCTGGAATTTGGGGGCGCACCAAATCCACTAGGCTCCCTCATCATCATAACCATCCACCAGCCGTTGTTAACTATTGCTGGTTACAGGCCTTTCTTAGGCGGAGCGGTCATCTAATTGATATTACATATGATATGATGGAAGCTACTTGTATATATACTAAGAAGCTACTTCCAAATATCTTATGGTTAAAACTCAAGATCAGGCATGTGCAGAAATAATAAACAGGTTCAAACATGATAAGAATTTCAAGACCTAATACGCCCGATAGTAAAAATTGTTTAGTTAGTGTCTTGTCTTTCAGTAGTGCGGTTGTGTAATAATGAGTGCTATTTATGCAAGTTTTGAAGCGGTATTTTTATGTATCCACTTAAAAGAGCCAAAACTGTCCTTTTCAGGTGCAGCAAAATATATGCACAAGTCAGTAGACTTTGTGAATCATTGGGTGAAACGTTATAAAATTAATAAAAATGTTGACTATTTACCTAATCGTTGATTAAAAAAAGTGACCACTAAAAAACAAGATAAAATGATTTTTGACGTTTTTAAAAATAATCCTATGTTATCTTAAAATCCTATGGTTTCCGCCCGTAACTCCCTAAATTCATCAATTTGAAAAAATGCACAAAACAGAATAGGATCTTACTATAAACAATTTTTGTTATATGCGCTATTGCTGTTAAGTCAACAATAACGGAGATATTAAAAAAAAAACGGCTTTAGAGTGTCCCCTTGTAACTCCCTAAATATTCATCTAGTTGAAAAAATGCATACAACAAATAATCTGTTTTGTTATTATTAACAATTTTTGTTAGACAGATTTTTCAATTTAAAATAAGGGAGATATTTAAATTTTTTTAAGAAATAGTTTTAACCCCTATACAGCCCCTTAGAACTTAAGTTTTGAGATGGCATATAGCTTATGTTTGAATTCTGGTTCTGATCTATCATCGCAGTAAATTTCATTAAAATATATCTAGCAGTTTTTGCGTGAATCTCGGACAAATAGAAAGACAAACAGACACTAATATATTTTTTGCGGATATCGTCTTATAATCACGTGTAGAAACCAAATATTAGGACGAAAAAATAAAAATACAGATACAGCCTCTAATTTTTGTTAATATCGGTCAAAGCATATATAGGAGTGTCAAGAATTTTTCGTTTATGCCTACGAATTCCTAAAAATTTCTGTATGTAATTATATTTATAGATTTTTAGAGAATAAATCTGGAAAATATTGTTCATATCGGTCAAAGGATAAAGGAGTGTCTAGAGTTACTTATTTATTCCTACGGAACCCTAATCATTTCTATATGTAATTATATTCGTAGTTTCTTACAGAATAAATCTGCAAAATATTGTTCATATCGGTCAAAGCATATAGGAGTGTCCAGAGTTTTTCGTTTATGCCTATGAAACCCTAGACATTTCATTATCTATACGTAAATATCAGGCAACTTTGTTAAAAAAAGAACATTAAGTTAAGTCTTATGACCCTGAGAAGTCGTTTAATTGAAAATGGTTTTAAATTCAGGAGCACCAAAAAAAAAAAAAACCATTGTTATTTATTTATTTATTTATTTACGAAATTCGCTCGAAATTGCTATCGGTGAAACATGTCGAAAAACGTCTCGTTTGGGCCAAAGAAAATTTAGACCGCGATTGGAGTGATGCGGTTCTCTCTGATGAATCTAGTTTTTACGTAGGGGGTACATGAAATATAAGCTTTGAACAAAAAACGTCGTCAAACTCAGCAGATATAGATCACTGCCAAAGTATGCTGAAAATCTGGTAGAAAGTGTACCGAAAAGATGCCAAGCAATAACTTATAATAATCGAGATTGGGCCAATTAATAGGTAGTAGCGTAATAATATTTACAGTGAATTTTTAATTTATTTTTAGTTTTACCTTATATTATAGTTCCCCAAAAAACAACAAGAACGTCTAATTATATAGACTGTAAATTATACAGCGCTCATTGAACTTGCAAATCACTTCTATCGTTCCATCTTATTTAAGTTCATGTCTTACTTACAAGTTTTTTCATGTCTACAAAATAACGCAGTCCTGGTTAAATGGCGGCCCGTGGGACGGATCCGGCCCGAGCTGAAATTCTATCCGGCCCGTGAAGCATTTTATAAATTACTGTGTCCTGCAAAAATATTAGTCTCTCCAATATTCTTTAAAATTTTCATTCTTTCCAATTTTATTTTCAATTTTTTTCTTTACATTGTATAATAAATACACATTTTGGTTTAAAAATATTGGGCCATGTTCATAATGTTTTATTAAATCTTAGTAGCACTACTAAGACAAGTATACTAAGCGTTATAAGTGTTCATAATACAGAATTATTGTTAGTAGTGCTTAGTAAATTGTAATTTAGTAGTACAGATTTAGAAGTGCGGAGAGGCTGTATTAAATACATTAAAATAGCAATTGTGTTCATAATACTGATTGACTTTAATCATGTATATGAGAGATTTGCGTATGTTCGTGAAATTCGTGAATTACAGGCACAATTGCCAAGAAAATTTTATAGTAAAAGAAAAAATGTATTGGAAATATTAAGTGAAGAAGATTTCAAAAAAAAATATAGATTTTCAAAAGACAGAGTTCGAACATTAATTGAAATCTTACATGACGATATAAAACAGGTATCTTCAAAAGGTGGAAGTATTTCTACTGAACTCCAAATATGTATTGCTTTACGTTATTTTGCGAAAGGTTCATATCAACAAGATATAGGTAAGTAGTTAATAACATAAATAATAAGTTACGATTATGTTTTTATTCAGAATTCTTTTAACATAACAATGCTTATTGTAGCTGATTTACATGGAGTAAGCAGACCAACTATCTCGCGAATTATAAAACGTGTTAGTTTTGCCTTAGCCAGAAAACGACCACAATTTATATTATTTCCTGCAGAACTAGAAACTGTAAAACGAAAATTGTATGACATTGCTCAAATGCCTAATATAGTTGGTGCTATTGATGGGACGCACATAAAAATCAAAAACCCAGGTGGACCTTATCGTGATGTATATGTATGTCGTAAAGGTTTCCATTCATTAAATGTACAGGTAAATTTATTTCCAAAATGTATGACAATAAGATAATTTATTATATTTTTTCACAGGTTATTTGTGACGCAAATTGTAAAATAACCGATAATACAAGCTAGTAACACGCCTTCCATCTCTTTTAACATGTTGAACAGTGCATATGTCTATCTCTTTCTAATGCCAACAGCAACGTTGTCAAATTTACATCGATATTAGTTAAAATATCTTAGTATTGTGATTATGAACACTACTAACGATAGTATCCTACTTGCTTATTTTAACAAGTAACGCTTAATCGCAATATTTAGTAAAAGATTATGAACATGGCTCATTGCTTTTAAAATTTATAAAATATCCTTTGTAACAAAAATAATATTTAAAATTAGAAAAAAAAATTTTTTGGCCCGCGGTCAAATGTTCATCCGCAATGTGGCCCGACAGCCAAAAGATTTGCCCACCCCTGAAATAACGTATGCTTCATTTTTGTCAGTGTCATTTGGGTGTTAGCTTGTAGCAGTATTTGAAAAGACTACGATTTTAATATTCATTATGATTATCCAGTTTTGAAACAAAGGTATTTATGTAATTATACTTGTACAGAACACAATACTAGAAATGAACGTATTGCTAGAGAAATTTCAGAATTAAACAAGTTTTGTAGTTATTTAATAATACCAATTATTTTTACAGAATAATTATTGTAATAATAATATAAAGTATTTATTCAGTATGTAGAACAGTGCAGGGTGATTTTAAAGTCTAGTTATTATATATATATATATATATATGAGCCACCGTAAGTACCTCTACTTAAATTTACAAAATAACTGATAGTTTTGTAAGATTAAGTGTAGGTTATGTTGGTGTTATGATCTTTTTAAATTGCTTATTTTTCCGCCAATAATAACTATGCATCTAACATTTTAAATCAGACGTCTTCTTCGTCCGAGGATATGATTGTTACTAAACTATATCATCGCAATGAGCGCCTATTAGCTTATATAAAATGTAATTAGAAAAGAATCGTTGTAATAAACAAACAATTTAAAATAAACTTGAGTAAAATTTCGTTTTATTTTCACTTTGACGCTTTTGAAAAGTCAGTATTCTTTGTTTGCAGAACCCTCTTCTTGTGAATAAAGAAATTAGCCTACTTCACATACAAAGCATTAAAACATCTACTCTCTCGTCTTTGGTTAAAAAAGCATATAAAACTTTAGAAAAAGAAACAGTGTCTTTTATTTTGTTTGCAGTAGGCTTCTGCGATATGTCAAAGTTGCAAAGATTATAAATCTCGAGTGCCTTGATTTTTATACCTCACGAAACATCTTTACAAAGACAAAATGATAAATAACTTTGTTGGTTGTATGAATATGGAGATGTCAGATTTTTTATATACATATTTTTTAGGGAATATTTAATTTAGAATGTGGAGAAAAATATACCGTATTTACAGTTTATTTTATAAATATGTTGTTTGTTCATTTTTAAGTAACGAGCCATGTATTTTAAATATTTAAATATTTAATATTAATATCTAAATTTTTTTTATATTAATATGGTCTTGTTTGGGATTTTCTGAGGCTTTGTGAAAAGACTTATGACGCACAGATATATGAGTTTAAATCCTGGGTATCACTTCCGGGTTTTCATCATTTGATACTGTGCATTCAGATCAGGGGTTGACTCAGCCACAAGTAAAATATTTGGTGCAGTATATTTTGTACAGAGTTGCCGTAGCGAAGCGATAAGATGGTTACTTACGAAACATTACATCCCGGATGTTACTACAGAATTGTCACCTTCCTATTTCACTTTCTCACCTTGAAGTGTAACAGCGTAAAGACACCAACATATTGCTGCCATCGTTGCTGTTTGCCAAAAAATTTAGCTAATTTCAAGATTCTATATTAAATCGGTTCTTGGCACCATCGGTAAATTTTGTTGGATTTCGCTTGTCCAATTCCATTGTATTTTACTAGACATGAACGTTCCTTGCAAGTTTTGATCTTCGCCCAGTAAATAATTTATACGACCAACTTTCTCTTTGATGGGTTACTTTAATTATACCCTTTCATGGACCTTTCGGTCATAGCTCATAGGGAACAACTGGATGCAAGGGCGTATCATGGCATAGACAAATGAGACAAATGTCTAGGGCCTGGTTTTTTGAGGGGCCCAGTCAAACCGTCCACTTGAAAAAAAAAATGTAAAAAAAATAAAAGTTTTCTTTTATTTCACAAAATGTGGAAAATACTAAACATTATGTAGTACTAGATGGTCTTGTAGAGCTGATGCAGTAAAGCCAATTCGCTCTGGGTTCAACCAAATAAAAAGTGCTCTACTTGATCAGGGCCGGATTAACCTATATTGGGGCCTTAGACATTTTTTTCCTGCCGGGCCCCCACAAGAAATAGACAAAAAAAATACTCTCCAAATAATTAGAACACAAATGAAATTTAAAAAAAAATAATAAATAAATAAATAAATAAATAAATAAATAATGCTCCTGGAGTTGTTAAAAAACTAATGAATATGTTAATTTTTTATTAAAAAAAGAATTTTCAATACAAAACAAAATAAATAAATTTTAGTTTTTATTCCAATAGAATCAATAGGGAAAAACGACAATTCAAACACCCTTTTTCTCGCACTTTAATTCTGCAAAATTATCAATTATTTGTCCAAAGCATTTGGACTGGATGCACCGATTCCTAGCATTAAGGAGATTCAGCGGTTATCCAGCGGTCTGCCTGTCTGTCTGTCTGTCTGTCTGTTAAACGGCTGTTAACGGCTAAACCTAGAGAGCAGAAATTTGGCATGCTTATAACTCCGACAAAATTAATTAACCCACACATAGGAAAATACTAAAACATATAAAAAAAATATCCCCCTAAAATTATAAACAAATATGTGCTCATTGAAAAAAAAAATAGTAGTAATATTTTTTTTCAAATTCTAGTAGAACACTAGAGTAGGGTATCAAATGAAAGCCCTCAGTAGGTGGATTAACGATTAAAATTTTATTTTTGCAAAATAATTTATTTTGATGCGATTTTTGCCAAAATTGTACAAAATTTTTTTTGTCCCTGTAGATGGTTTTAACTAAAAATCTGAAAAAATTCTAAGTAATGTACATTGCTGCGAACCGGACTAGTACAACAGGAATTTTTGATCAGATTATGTTTTCGGAAAATAACGCATTTTTTGTGTTTTTTGGTTGACGATGTATCCTGGTCTAATGGTAAGCTTACTCGCTTGCTACGTAGTAAACTTGGGTTCGCTCCCGGTCAGAGGAGACAATTTTATTTTTTGTTTTCTTTTTTATCATTTTTATTTTGTTTAAATTATTTTGTCAAAATTCTATTTATATTTTGGTTAATGTTGCATTTCATTTTTAAAAGCGTAAATTAAATAACCAGTTAAAATTGTTGGAATTAAATTTTCATTCTATGTGTCATGTATACGAAACCGGAGGGGCGGATGCATATGACTTAAAACAACCAATGGAAGCCATAGCCGTAATTTTCAAATCGTAATGAACCTTGCTATATAAAAAAAAATACTGCACATATTCAGAAACCTAAATAATGGCATTAGGCATTCGAATTAAAATTAACAAAAAAATATTTTAACATACAATTTGTTTTTAAAGCTCTTAGATTAACAGATGATAAATTATTTTAAAAATATTCTTCATTTTGCCGTGATTACTACAAAGCAATATTTGTCCGACACACCCAGCCTTCACTTATTATAAACCTGCGAAACCCAGCAATGTGTGAAAATTCACACTTCACATCAATTATTTATTTATTTTTTTTTTTCATCCTCATATTTGGTTTCTACAGATTTCAAGTGATTTTAAAACTTTATCCCCAAAAAATCAATTGGTGTAATTTGGTGCGATGAGCAGAACCAGAATTCAAACATAAGTTGTACGGCATCTCAACATTTTTGTTCTAATGGGCTGTTCTGGGGTTTAAATTGTTTACTAAAAAACATTTCCCTTATTATTGACTTAAAATAAAAACTTGTGTAACAATAATTATTTATATTAAACACATTTGAACATTTGAATAAATTTTATTTGTTCTGCATATTTTTTATTTAATTACTTTCTTAATCTCGAAGCATTTCTATCTTGTGGTGTAAGGCTGTAGTCGAGTTAGTTATTTTCTGGTGTGGTTTTCCAACTTTTTCTATCGTGTTCGGTCTGTGTAATTTAATTTTAATTTAAAGATTATTTATTGACTACAATTACTTATAACTAGTTAACAATTACATGTTTAAGTACCGAAAAATGTTATTCATAAACTTAAACTTCTTATTCTAAGTGGTAGTACTAATATACAATATAGTTTTAACTTAATTAGTAAGCATAGGGAAAATTTTTTAACAAAAAACCTATATCACATATCACGTATTCTTTTATAGTCTATTTTCGTATGTTGAGAGTCTTTTCTGGCACTGTTTTAGCACTAAGTTTTAAGGCACTCATGCTCACATAAGAATATGTTTAGTAAGTCTGTGTTTGTACTTTTTCAATGGCAGTTCATTTATTTCATAATTACCAATGTCACGGATTAGGGGATAATCACTCACAAGGCACTTAGAAAAGAACTTTTCTGTCATTTTGTAGATTACGTCTTTTATGAAGGTTATATTTAACTCATCGTGCATTTCACTAATTCTTTTGTACCTGGGATAGTTTAGTAAAGATGGCGGTGTCATCAGCATACAGAGAGTAAGACACATTATTCATGCGTGGAAGGTCGTTTATGAATATGCAGAAGAGAATTGGACCTAAGATTGAGCCTTGTGGGACGCCTGCTACAATTTTTCGTGTAGATGATTTGCAGTTATTAATGACTGTTTGGAAATATCGGTCTTGGATGTAAGATTTTAATAAATGGATAAGATATGGTGGGAATTTTAGCTTTACTATTTTGAAAATTAGACCTTCGTGCCAGACAGTATCGAACGCCTTTTCGATATCTAATGCAATCATTTCGGTGTATTTATTTTGGTTAAATCCATAGGTAATTTTGTCTATTAATCTGGCTAGTTGGCTCGTAGTAGAGTGCGCTTTCCTAAATCCAAATTGTTCTGGTATTATGCCATTTGTGTCTGCATCTAGCTGGTTATAAATTCTACGTAAATAGACCTTCTCTGCTACTTTACTCAGTGAACTGAGCAGGCTAATGGGTCTATAGCTAGATAGTAAGTCTGACGACGAGTTCGGTCTGTGTATATTTCCTCATCTCCTCCCACTTTACGCCATTCTCGTTGCAGCTTTTTTTGTTTCTTGGTGCCAAGTTTTTCTCGGTCTTCCTGGTCTAAAAGTCTTCACTGTTTTTGCTTGAAAAACTCTTTTTACTATTTTGTCTTCAGTTATTAGCACTCCCAGCCATCTATGCTGTCATTCTTCTATTATGGTCTCCACTGGCTTTGTGTCTAGTTTTCTCTAAATACTTTTTTTTTTCTCTCTAAATTTATTATTCTGTTTAATTTTGTTTTCCCTTTCAATTTGTTTAGAAATCTCATCTAAGAGCTTCTTACTTTGGACCCGTGCGTCTCAGTGGTGGTCGAGGATTCAAAAGTGTATGTCAAAATTGGTCTTTTTTTAAATATCCCCCTTATTGTTAACTTAACAGTAATAGCGTTTATGACAAAAATTGTTTCTAATTAGAAAACAATTTTTTTCTATTCTAGGCATTTTTACTTGCCCCACCTTAATATATAAGGGGCAAGTATTGTAATCGCGAAAATTTTCGATGCGGAGATTTTGACTGATGACCACGTTTCATGGTCCAGGGAATCCAAAAAACCTATTTTCGAAGTGCCGTCCGTATGTGTGTGTGTCTGTGTGTGTGTGTCTGTGTGTGTGTCTGTGTGTATACACGATAACTCAAGAACGGTTTAACTTAGAGAGTTCGTTCTGGTACTAAAAAATTCTACTGTTAATTGGGAAGAACCTTATTGTTTTTTATGCAAATCCGAAACCGGAAACGGAAGTTATAAAACTTTAAAATTAAAAAAAAAATCGTATGTAGTAAACCAAGCCTTGGACAAAAATTTGTATAGAACATAATTTGATGTATTTTTGAAGATTAACCTAAAACTTTTTTAAATTAAAAAAAAAAAAAAAATTATTTTGTTTATTATTATTTTTTTTTATGGGAGGGCAAGTCTAGCGGAGGTCTCTCTTCGCCACTAGTTTAAATTGGATGAATAAATATTTAACTTATTATTTATTTAGTACCAAAATATGTATATAGGAAAAGTGGTTTGGATTGTACAAACGATTATTTTCTATCCAAAGTAGATTTAATAATATGAATGGAGCCATAGAAAGCACTACATATACAATTGAAAAATCTAAATTATCATAATCTCTTATCAATAAAAATGTATTTAACAAAAACCGTACTAAGCACGGGCACGTCAGCTAGTAATAAATATTATCGCCTGGTAAAGTTCCTTGTTTTAATTCATTGATGATTACGCGGTTTAAGATTTCGTGGTTTCAAATGATCGTTGAACCAGAAGATTTTCACCCCTTTTTTCAAATTTATCATATTTTATTAATAATTTTGTCAGTACTTTTATGTTTGCTTACATTAATTCTATGATAAATCACATGCCTTTTTTAAGAAATATGTGTCAAAATCTTTAAAACATGTTTGTAAGTAATAAATGGATTTTTTTGTTAAGGTTATGTTATCTGGTGTGAAAAATTGGGTATTTAGACTAAATACACAACATTTAACATGTATCACTTTTTTACTCGTTATTTATAAAATGTGCTTTATATTATTTTTTCAATGAAATCGGTTTTAAATCGCGTTCAACAAGCGTTGACCTTTTATATCAATAGTACTGTTAATTAATATTGCAGTTACATAGCACTTTAGATTATTTCAGTTTAACTTGAATTAAATTTGTTAATACTTTAATTGAACCGGAATTACTGAAATTTTCAAATGGACGTACCATATTTTTTTCTCTAAACATGGAGAGGACAATAATAATATTAATTATATAATAACTAACAGAATATTCATTCGTCGCACGAGGTTGGTTCCATTAAGTTGACTATAAAATAAATATATTAACCTAAAAAACTCTAAAGTCCAGTTGCACAGTAACCGCTTAAGTTTTTATTTAGGTTTAAGGTTAAGTTGTTGCATGGTTCAAGTTTTCTTTAGAGATAAATAAAAATAAAAAAAATGATAAAACCTTTAGAAAGTATTATGATTTTAAAAACACATCTATATGCCTAAAATAAATGAATTTCGAAAAATCCCTTCTTAGTGAGTGCTTGCGTTCTGAAAGGAATATAGTGAGTTTAGCCAGTAAGTCACTAGCGGCGAACAAATTTTATATTTCTGGATCTAGGGGACGTTCTATCGCATAAAATATACCATTTTAGCACATTAGGGACGAAAAAAAAAGGTCAAAATACTCTAAAGATTTTAAAAAGTCACTTATATGCCAAGAAAATGTTATAACTCAACAAAAACAGGAGATAGGAAAGGTTCTGTAATTCACCTCAAATTTAAATTCTACCCTCTAGGGGTTTTTGTACATATATATGGGTATTCTTTGTAGGCAAAAATCAAGTCTATATCTCACAGGGCCTAAATGGAATCTGTGAAACAATATTTTACACCTTTCCACCCTCTTAGAAATCAAATTTAGAAAAATCCCTTCCTATTGAGTGCTTACGTTATGAAAGGAATATACTTCCCGAATTTTATGTACCTAGGTCTAGGGAACGTTCTATTAAATAAAAAATACCAATTTACCTCTATTGGGATGAAATTAAAAAAAAAAAAAAAAAAAAAACGGTCAAAATACTTGTGCTGGCAATATTTTATGACACATACAATATAATTTTTTATTACTAATTTACGCATTTTAAATGTTTCAAAAGTATTTTTACAATTAATTTTATTTTAAAAGTTGATATTTTACAAATAATAGTCACGTAGCTACTTTTCTTTCACTTAAAATATTATTTTTACCCCGAAAAGATCGTCCATCTGGTCGCTAAAGAACCAGCCCCCGAGTTAGAAACACTAACTAGTTACCGATACATCTCCGAGTAGTTAACATCATATTAATCAAAATACAAAATCATTTAAAAATTCTAACACTGGTGTTTTTTATTTAAAATCTTGCAGACATAATAATCCCACACACTTTCTTAATATCTTGAAAAGAAACCTATATGCCATAAAAGACAGGAGATTCAAAGGGTTCCATAATTCACATTAAATGT
This sequence comes from Liopterus haemorrhoidalis, assembly GCA_963971575.1. NCBI lineage: Eukaryota > Metazoa > Arthropoda > Insecta > Coleoptera > Dytiscidae > Liopterus > Liopterus haemorrhoidalis. The sequence continues at coordinate 24,942,390 of OZ020611.1, forward strand.
ATATTCATATTAGGGGTTATTAGGGCAAAATACTGATATAAGATTTTAAACATTTGTATAAATTTTTGGTCGATAACCTTAAGTAAAATCCAAGTCGCTATTTCATCGGGCCTCAAAGATATTGAAGAATCCATGAAACACATTTTACTCCTTTTTATCCACTTAGAAGTCAAATTTAGAAAGATTACTTAGTCGTTAGGGGGTACTTACGTCATGAAACTAAATTCCCTGAATTTCATGTTTGTAGGTCCAGGGTTTTGGGCTGGGCGTTGATTATATCGAAGTGATATAATAATGGTTAACCCTTTACCCTTTACGATTTTTATTTTTATTTTTTATTTTACGATTTTTATTTTTTATTTTACTTTTAAAACTGAATCAGAACGTTACTTCATTAATGTTCATATATGCCACATACACAATAATGGATCCTGCAGTATCTGAAGTAATGGGCTGCAATAGATTTGAGGATATCAAGCGTAATTTGCACTTCAACGATAACTCTGAATTTATTGAGAAAGAACAACTAGAAGATTCACCATACAGTCCCGACCTTGCGCCTAGTGATTATTATTTTTTCTTCCATTTCAGGGACTTTCTTTGTGGTAGACGACTGGAAAAATTATGACGAAGTGAGAACGCTAGTGACTTACTAGCTGAACTCACGAACAGAAGATTTTTTCAACAAACGTGTCTTAAAACTGTTAAAATATATGACAAGTGTCTGAGTCTAAATGGTTAATAAGGACGCCGCTAGCCTAACCGCTACCCGGAAGAGACCATTAGATTGCCTCACTTAAAAAAGGAGGGGGGGGGGAGTTTAAAAGTCGCATGTAGAAAACTAATTTTAGTATCGGTACACCAAAGTATCTTTTTGATTAACAAACAGCATATGTTTTATTTTTAAGAGTCTCTACTCATTACTCAAATATTATAATAAAATTAATGAATGGGTTCTTGTCAGTGCGAAAACAATTATTCTGTAGAGTAAATAGATAATTTTTTTATCACGTAGAAAAAAGTTCATTGATAAATTTCATGTAAAAATGAAAAAGTAAACTGTATTTTTTATCTTATTTAAGTGTTTACGGAACATAAATTTTATTGCGTGGGAGAAATATATCTGCGCCAGTAAATTTATTTCGTTATATTGTTTGAGGAAAATCTGTTACGCTACGCGGAAAATTTTCAGTAAGGAAACGTTAATAACATTTCGCTTAAATTTTGGATTCATAACTCTAAAATATAATTAAAAATTGTATTTTACCTTTAATATTTTTTAATGTTTCACTGAATTGCTACATGACAACTTTAGATACTTTGTTTTAATATTATGAGATATAATTCTTTCTTTTATTAAACGGTCTACGAACTTTATATCTGACAAGTAGATAAATCATTTATTCTTTTTTGGCTGTGTTACTCGATTTGACTTTTGCCCTCCCTTACACAAGTTCACTATCAAGACCTGTTAAGTGCCGGGTCTTCCCAGATATCTTATTAGATAATTCTCTCTATATCTTTGATTAGCCGATGCATCCATTTTGCAAGATCTTCGACGAACCGAATTAATACATACAAGAATTTGGATAAATTCCAAACCATTTTAACAATGAATATATTGGATAAACTATCATCTCCTTCTATTCCGTCTGTTTCTAGAGGTTGACAATCATCAAGGCTATTTTCATTTTGGAGACCGAGGCTCAAAATAAATCTGATGAAGATCCAAACCGCTGGCGTAGATTTCTCAGTCATGAAGTTCTTGGTCTGCCAACACTTGCCCACAATCTTTTCCTGCAAGATTAGTTGTAGAAGTTCGTATTTTCGCCCTCTCATGACTCATGATATGTCCAAGGTATTGTCCATGGTAAGAATAAGTTCTCGTATCGTCTTCATTCTCAGTAAAACGTCATTTGAGATCTTGCCCAACCATGAGATTAACAAGATTTCATTCGATTAGATTTGATTCGATGCAACCAGATTTTAAAAGCCACCAGTTTTTTAATGTGTTCTTGATTTAAATCCCAAGTTTCCATTCCATATAACAGAATAGAGAACACGTAGAACCGGACAATTTTCATACCAAATTACAGATTAAAGAATCGATTCGCTAGAAGATGTTTCATTCTTATAAACACATCTCTATTGGTGATCGTGCTCTTGTCGATATTCCAAATTATCGTTTATCTAAGTGCCGAAATACTAGTACTGAGAGAACTGCTTTTGATAAAATTGCGCTTTTGGAAAACGTTGCAGTGTTTGTGTTTTTGACAAAATTAATTATTTTTTTAATTAATGGCTGAATTATGGCTAATAATGTTATGCATTTTTTTGTATTTATAGCTAATATATGGTTCGATTATCTAAAGTAGTCCAGTCAAGGTCATATTCGAATTATGTAACTACGAGGTCTGTTCAAAAAGTATCGCGAATTTTGTGTTTTTTCAAAAATTATTCATTGATTCATGAATATCTATTTAGTCCCCTTCAAAGTAATCCCCACCAGATATTATACACTTGTGCCAACGTTTTTTCAAATCCTCGAAGCTCTTGAAAAAATCATTTTTTGTGATCTTGTTCAGCTCCTCCTTCGATGCCGTCTTTATCTTCTCACTCGTAGCGTAGCGTCGTCTTTTCATGGGCCTCTTCAGTTCACTTTATCAATGGTTCACTTCATCAATGTTTTCGTCTGTTGTTGACGTGCTCGGGCGTCCGGCACGCTCTTCGTTGTTCACATCTTCTCGGGCCTCTGAGAACATTTTGTACCACCGATAAACGTTGCTTCGGTCCAAGGTAGCTTCACCATATGCCACAGTCAACATTCGGAATGCGTCAACGCACTTAATTTTGTTTTTCACACAAAATTTGATACAGATTCTTTGATCCATTTTTTGGTATAGGCAAAAATCGAAGACGAGCCAAAACACGTGCAAGCAAAGCAACTGTCAAAAATTAACTGAACATTCAAAATGGCCGAACTTGTCGGCATAAGTGAGAGACATGAGTACCAACATAACACCACAAAAAAATCGAATATACGTAACCCGCGGAAATTCAAAATTCGCGATACTTTTTGAACAGACCTCGTACGTTTGTCGTCGTTATACCTTACAGATAAACAACAAATTTTGACATGCTTCATTTGTATTTCTCTTACTATTTTGCCAATGTGAGTGAGAGAGAAACACATCAGTACGTTAATTATTATTTCAGTCATGTGACCTTGACTGGACTTCTCTGGATAATCGAACTTTGTGTGTCTTATTTTGAAATTAAATATCCAATCTATCGCTTGAATTATTATTATTTTTTTGTTTTTGTACAAAGTATCGAAGTATCAAAGAGGAGTAAATCATGTGTACTAGTGAAATATTTATTAATCAAATAACACATTGTTAATATAGAGAAATACGTTTCTGTAAATAAGAAATAAATACCAATTTATTTTTTATTAATTTAAAGAAGACTAAAGAAGTTTTTTTTAAAGATGAGAATCGAATAATGATTGTAGAATGTAGTGTGTAGTATTCAGTAAACTCCGCCTACTATTATACGGTATGATTTAACATCTTGTTTGAATTACTTTAGTTTTTTATTATTAAGGTATCAAAGAGGAATAAATCATTTATAGTAGTGAAATATTTATAAAACAAATAACACATTGTTAATAGTAAAATTTATTGTGTAAAATGTTTGAAAATTATTTAAAATTAGTTTAAACATATCAAATTAAAGCTCTAAGTACTCAAATAACGTACAAAATTAATTACCAAGAAATTGTTGGTTTTGATGTGATTATAGAAAAAATATTGTCCTCGACATCCAGCTCAGTCGGTTTCATACACCTATTTCGGACATTCTGTTGGTTTCTTACACCTATTAAATACCTACAAAACCCTGAAATGTGTGAAATTTTAATCCACATTAATTTTTTAGAAACTCGTGAAGCCTTATAATACTTAGATTGGATATGGAACAGATTTTTCCATGTGAAAATCTGGAAGATATTGAAATATCTGACACCACACATCACGATGGAGGAGTTGTATTAAAGAAGACAAAACTCAACCCATCTGACACTGTCCAAGAAGAAGAAGAGAGATAGAGAGACAGTTAGAGAGGCAGAGAGAGACAAAGAGGGACAGATAGAGAGATAAAGAGAAAATGGGATCAGAGAGAGGGGCAGGGAGACGGGCAGAGTTTCAGAGAGAGGAGCAGTAAGAGAAAGAGAGAAAGAGAGAAAGAAAGAGTGAGACAAAGAGAGACAAAGAGAGAAACAAAGAAAGAGAGAGAGAAAAAAGAGAGAAAGAGAGAAAAAAGAGAGAAAGAGAAAGAGTGAATGATACATATTAGAATTAAACATTTCATTACTGAGAACCTTTTATCCATTGTAATGAGAAGTGTAAGCAGGAAGTGTGATAATCAAAATTCTTTCCAGCTACTTACGCACATCCTTCAAAGTCCTTCGCACGGAATAACGCGTTCCTGATGTTCAACAAAACTTTACTTCACTTTACCTCCATACAATAAGATTTCAACAATTTCATACGAACTCAATCACTCCCCTTCTCTTAGTTCTCAAGGCTGTGTGCAAATTTTGGCAGGTGTGTGATGTATGTGTTTTGTTTCAGATTTACTCGGATTGCTGGAGAAATTTATTGGCGAGTCGAAAGTTTTGTTTTTTGTTACTTTGTTTCTTACACAATATGTTACACATTTAGATATTTTGTTGGTGTTTACATGAATAAAACTGCTACTAATCTTACGAATATTCCGGAAAAAAAGTGTTTTTAACAGTTGTTAGTTACAATTTTGACACTGAGTTAAGCTGTAAATAATCGGTCTGCAAGAGTGAACTGTTTAGTATAAAAGCGGACATTAACTTTCAACCTAATTTTATACTATGATGTTATATTTAGTTTCGTATTTCTATCTTCGTAGAGTATTAAATCAGGATGTTCCGATACTATTGATACGACACCAGTATCGATATTTTTCTTTATATATCGATACTAATCTTCCGATACTTTATTACTATCAGTACATTTGACTCAATATCGTATCGTTACTTGTTTTCTTTTTGTTAAAACAATATAGTAAATTTTTTATCAATACACATATAAATATTTCTGTGATTAATTTATTTTTCAATAAGAAACACTTCTAAAAATTGTACTATTGTAAAAACTGGTAGCGCGAGGTACGCAATCGCAATGGCGCAAGACATAGTACGCCAAGAAACATGCGTTGAACGGTTAAGAATTTGCTGGCGTTTGGCGCCTTTTCTCTACGTTTGAGGTTATGAATGTTATCTCTACGTTTGTTATTGGTTATTTTTGTATTTTAATTAAAAATGTCACCACCAAGAAACAAAGGGGTCCACCTTATTGAACCAAAACAGACCAAGGAGTTTTCTCGGTGCTTGCAATGAAGAAGAGTGTTTAATTCTATTTTAAACAATCGCTCAGGCCTATAGGCTTCAGAAAGAGTTCATATACACACCAGTTTCGCGAGTGAAAGATCGGAAATCCATTCGTTAAATGTTTAATATCTATTATCGTTTTCCTAATATTCCTGTTTGTGCTGTCCTAGATTTTTACTAACTAAACCTAAGCTATTTATCTAATTTTTAGGTATAGAGTACTTTATCTTCCCCCAAATATAATCCCATTAAAAATAGTGTAATAAACTCCAATAAATACGATCAATTTAGGTAATTAGGGTAAGTTTAGCTAGTAAAAATCTAGGACAGCAGAATTAGAAAAACGATAATAGATAATAAATATTTTATGAAAGGATTTCCGGTCTTTCACTTGCAAAACTGGTGTGTATATAAACTCTTGCAAGGCTCCATGGCCTCGTCTACCTCTTCTCTTCATGAACGCCACTTATTTATTAGTTCTTCCCAGAAATTAGAAAACAAGGAAGATAGCGGACTCCCACGTTACGGCTTTGGACAGCGATAGTTGCGACATTCGTGGTTGTAATATGAACTAAGATTAGATAGTATGCAACCCGTAGTGCACACAAATATATTTTTATATTTTAAATTGCTATGATCATTAATTGCGCGATCATTAATTTTCTACCAAAATTGAAAAATAAAATGTAATTTTGGTAGAAAATTAAAGATTGCCTTGAAAATTATGATTAATTTATTTACAACTCTCATAATTGATTTCCTAAAATTAAAATTAATTACAATTGTTAAATGTTAATACTTCAGTAAGTATTAAGTTTTATTATTTTATTTGCAAGCTAGCATATGAAATAAATAAATAAGTATTTATTTTTTACTTTTATATTTACTTTTATTGTGCATATTAAATTTAGTCTGTGCCATTTTTTTTATTACACTATTTATATTTCTTTTGTATTTACCATTTAAAATATTATTAATTACACTACACCATTTGAAAACAAAAAATGTGGTGCTAATATTTAAAATTTCTTATAAAATTCATCACTGTCACAATCACAATTTACTGTCACCTATCGTTACAACGTTAAAAACAATTGCCGCAAATTGTCGATAATGAAGTGTTCTCAAAATGTTAGTTAAAAAAAAAAAACGCTTTTAGCGCTGTTGGTGGATGGAATATAATTTAAAACCGTTTCAAGGCCGTGTATATGAGTTTCATACCCCTGGTTCTTCCATTAACGAATCTTCCTCGCTTACGTTGTTTGTAGGTGTCCAATTTATTGTTACCTAGGTTATCTGTCACTTTTCAGTCATGAATGCTACTTTAATGCCCATACTACTTTTTAATCTATTTATTATTGTAATACAATTAGACTGTTATTATAAGAATAAGATGTTTTTAATATGTTTTATAGAAAACATATTAATTTTTTCTTTCGATACCTAAAAATATCGAAAATATCGATACTTTTTTTCAATATGATACCGGTATTGAAAATTTTTATTCGGTATTATCGATACCCAAATATCGATACTTTCCCAGTATCGCATATCCCTATATATCATAACCATACACAGCATTCACAAAATTATCAGATCTTTAAACAATTATTTTTGTTGCACTGTTAAATTTTAGAATTTTCGAAACGTATGAGAATATATTTTAAAATAATTTGTTATTAGAACAATATTCTGGAGTGTATGATAAGGTCATAAATTTAATTTAGTAGATTAAATAATTAATTTCTAATTAATATATAATTTTATTAAATACCGCCCTGGGTAATAATATGTTAGAAATGAAAATTACTCTGAATTACCAAGTTCCTCGGCAGTGTTGCTCTAATCGATACCAACAAAATCATAGTGTACTGCCTCAGTTTAAATTATTATTCAAGAAACAATTGAATCTCCCTCTATCATCATTGTGTTTCTCAAATTACATGCCTACTTTTTAAATGGTTTACAAATATTTTGTTGGAGATAGCAAGTTGTCGATATTATCGAACAATGAATTATGAATAATCTTCTTAATCTAACTTCGCGAAAATCTTATAGTGATCCCATGATTATGTATCAATTTTGGTCTGATATTCTTTGAATCACATGCCGCCAAGTGGCTCGATCTTTAACACCTCTAACAACTGTCACAAGACTCGTCTTTGTAGGATTTCATATAACATTCCTTGTAGCTTCCTGTACACGACAAGTTTCTTCCAGTTGTTTTGACGGATTACATGCTCAAAGTATTTCAATATTAGTGCAGAGGCTAGACTTGAAAGACAGTCGCCGGTCCATGGTATCCGTTACATTAGTCGCCAATGCCATATTTCAAACAGTAGTGGGGAAATCGATGTTGTCTATTTGGTATGTTAATAGCGAGTTATTTTTACCTTGATGCAGGATTTTTGATTTGGACGCATTCAGTGGAATAAGCCAAACTGTAGATCATTTCTTGATGTTATTCAAATCGTTCTGAAGTTGGTGGTGATGAGTTAAGGGATTGGCAAAGATTTTGGAGTCATGAGCGTAACAGGATAGATAAGAAGATACAATTGATGGAATATCGTACGAATATAAAAGAAACAAAATAGGCACAAAGACGGAACCTTGAGAGACTCCACTTAACTATTATTTTTAAATTATTATGAATATTATATTATATTATAACACAAATATTAACATTATTTCAGAATATTTTCGTATCTAATATTTATTTATTTTTTTACAAAAATTACCAATCTAACTATATAGTTAGACTGGTCATATCTAGGTATGTTTTAATCCACAGATATGACAAAAAGGTGATTTCGAAGAGATTGGTGAGTTACCAAGTACCATCACGAATCAAATCAAACATTAATGATCAACAAATTATTCTACAAAGTAATTAATCGTAATCTAAAATTATCCGCACCAGAAATCACTTTCGAAAATAATTGTGTTCGAAAACAATAATTTGCTGTGAGAATTGTCAAGCGTCGATTGCAAGTAGGAAATATTCATTATCGAGTTGCTGTACTTATAAGGCAGTGTTTCGATTTCAGTAAATCGTAAGAAGACAGTGTTTCAATTTCCAGATATTTTAGAATTTTCAATTTAGAATCTCTGGACGATGAATGGAACCCAAGCCTACATTAAGATTTTCGTGGCTCTAGGCCTAGGGTCGTTAAGATAAGATTTAAGAAAAGCTAAGAAATTGAAAAATTCAAATTCCTAACTTTAAGAAGAGCCATAGAATTGTTATAACACAAGAACGCAAACTTACCGAATTAAATATTAATATATTTAAAGAACGCGTGTTCTTTGGCGAAGCAAATAAGTCGATGCATCTTCATCAGCCCATAAATGTCCCACAGTAGTCTCACCTAGCCGTAATTTTCATTACCGTACTGCTACTATATGTTGGGCACGAACATTTCACACCGAAAAGTGAAGTTTCAGGCTTACAACTCTCACGGTGACCCAAGCGGTGACAAATTTATGAAGTTAATTTTTTTAATAAAGGTGAGGTGAATGGGACGTAACAAATATCCATGCCCTGACTGTGATTCGAATCCGGAACCCTTAGCATTTGCAGCAGGGCCGCTACCTCTGCGTTACCGAGTCGAATCATAGATGGGTTGAATAAGCAACAAGCACTCAGTACGCCAATGCTAATGAAATTTCAAATTTAAGGACAAAAATTCATATAAGATTGCATAAACATTGCAAATTTTGTCATTCTTGCAAGTATCAAAAGAGCTATAATTGGATATCCAAGAAAGCATCTTGCCCCAACACCTGCTCTGAGCACTTTTATCTTTCAACTTCTTATCTCAACGTATCACAAGGGATAGAGAGACCTCATTCCAAATCCTGTGTTCGTAGGCCTAAAGCGCTTAATGGATCAGTTCCATCCATTGACGTCATATAAATAGACACAGCACGCTTTATACCTTAGCATTGTTTGTTATGAAGCCAAGAACCTGCGGAGACGAAAAGGGGATTCGCCCCGAAGAGTATAACAAGTTGCATAATTTACATTTATTTTATTCAGCAGAAGAAAAACGTCGGCGCCGTATTGTGTTTATGATTGTTTTGTTGTGTTATTTTTTCTATTTTACTATTTTACCTTTTCATCATCTTTCAACTTTTAATAATATTGCCTTAAAATGCATTTTAAGAGTTGCGAACTGTATTTCAACTACGTAGTATTTTAAATACTAAAAAGTCATGTTTAATTAAAATGTTACATATAGTTTTTCCTTAAAAAAAAGTATTTTTATTCAGTACTTCGAATACATCAGTATTTTACCAGCATTGATTATAGATATACATCTTCATAATTTGGCAGATAAATTTTAATTTATCATGGAACAAATTATGTGATATATGCCCGTTTTAAATTTAGAAGTGTCTGAAGCATTGCTATACATTATGATCGAGAAAAAAAGGTGTCTAGATAGACATGGAATTCATTTTTTTTTATATTAACAGAATTGTCCACTTAAAATTTTAAATTCAGGGCGTACTAAACTTTTTTTCGATCATATTGTATTTTAAATGTATGTAATTTAGAAACCTACTAATTATTTTAAATATACACTAATAAATTCAGGTTAATTTAATATTATTTATGAAATTTATTTTGTTAAAATTTGCAGTTTATAATATTAAAAAAATATATTTTTACTTTCAATTCTTATTGGCAAAACATTGATGTATGCAAACTGTACAACTTCTCGGGGCAACCCCCGTTTTCCCGCCTAAAGAGGTGTTGGCTTCATAACAACTCGTCCTCGTTCAGTCTCTATGTTATACAACCTCATTGGTTCTAACAGTAAACAACGTGACCTTGAAGTCGCACAGTTGCTTTATATTTACCACTGTGGTCTCTAACTGTACAATCTAAAGGGTGTAAAATGTGTGCGATATTTGTTGCTCAACTCAGCTGCAATTGTCGGCCCATCTTTAACCTATTCTCTTACATCTCGTAACACCCGTTAGAATTTCAGCTTCATTTACTTAGCTCAGCATTCTCCATAACTTAACCCAAAATACATTTCGTGACATCAGTACTGTTGCAACTATAATTAAAAATTACCATCTCGTTTTAATATATGTAATTACTACGCTCCGTGTATTTATAAATTAAAGCTATCACAGAATTTGCAATGCATCTATCATTAAAAAATCAAAATTGTAAATTCGTTTACAAATTACAATCAACGGTAATCAATCATACTTGACAATATAATTTAAAATTAAAAAAAATAGTAACAAAAAAAGACAAAACATGTGCATTTGAATACGTATCGATACGTCTTGAATAAAATTTATTTTTCTTATGATAAATGATGTTTAATAGTGACATTTGTAGGTTAGGTTAGGTTAGGCTGGTAAAAAGGGTTGCACGCTATATTCGTACGTAATTGAAGTAAAAATGCATTGATTAATAAATTTTATTATATTAACTTCCAATATGTTCCCGCTAAATGGATGCATTTTCTTTTAAATCTTAGTAATAGGTTTTTAACTGAAAATACTGTTTCACTAATACTTTTATTTAACATTCTTACTGCTTAGCAATTTCAACGTTGACCATTTTGAACAAAATACACTGTAGTTTTTGCAAAATAAGTTAACAAACACGCAACACTCTGCACATTCCTTAATTCCCAAAACCGTACGTCAGCAACCTTGACCTACACGGCTTAAAGGCCGCTCAAAGAATTGGGACATTAGAATACAATTATACCATAATTGTGACAATATTGTTAAGTAAGTTTTTAGTTATAAATTCACTCATCATTATCACTGACGTGACAACCCGTAGTGAGCCTAAGCCTCCTGTTTCCAAGTTTCAAGGCCATATTTTAATTTGTGTACATTCAGGAGTAATATGTTCAGTATTACAACAATTTCATAAGTGCACAGAGAAAGGCACCTACAGTTTATAGCAAGTCGTGAATTGCTAAGCAGAACCTATAATTTGTTTGAATATTTTTTACACAAAATATTTCATATAAGCAGGAGTTAAACTCAAGTCCATACCCTTACTTAGCGATCAAACGGCGGGTATAAATGATTTAACGCTTGCGACTACAGGCTTGCTCTTGTAAATTGTTATCGAAATTATAAATACTTTATTTAATAGTAAAATTATGGATGTGCAGTGTGATCACATATTTTAGAATTTCGTGATATGTATTTAGCAAGTGAAGAAAATCTATAGACTGTGCCAAACTACGGTCCATGGGACATATCTGGCCCGCGAGTTCTATTTTAATGGCTCGCGTAAGCATGTATATCTGATCCACATGTGCACTACGCGATCGCGCTAAATATTTTCGCTTAATCATAGCTAATCATGCAAGCCTGAGGCCACAAGCGCTAAAATGTTTGTTGTTGTCTTTGACCGCTAGCAAGCTTACCCTTGAACGCGGGTTCAAATCCTGATCTATGTCAATTAATTTGTGTAAAAAATATATATACAAATTACGATCTCTGCTTAGCTGTTCGCAATCAGCTATAAACTGTAGGTGCCATTCTGTGTGGACTAAGAAAATATACTCCTGAATGTATTACACGGATTGAAAATATGGTCACGAAACCTGGTTGCAGGAGGACAAGGCTCATATCGAGCTGTCGAGTCAGAGATGATGAATCATCGCCAGTCAGAATTGAGTTGTGATTATATTCCGAATTTATAATTGATTTATAATAAATTTATCCATCGTTTCATTTAACTGTTTTATTTTTCTTTTCGCCATAGTTCTTCATTGCTTATGGTGTCAGGCCAATGGATTCCCATTATTCTTCTTATACATTTGTAGACAAAGACTTTTAGTTTATTGGTTAACGTTTCATTAACCATGGTAATGCCATACCTCACAGGCATATAACAGTGCAGACATTATATTAAATATACGTTATAGTTCACGTTACTATTAAATATTTGGATTTTCGTTTTCTTTGTTATGTGGGCTGATGACCAGAATTTGTTCAGAGAGGGAAAGTTCAGCTTTAACTTATGAATTTTGGACGTGATATCCACATTACCTACCCCGTCTTCGGCGACGATACTGCCCGGGTAGCAGAATATAGATTTTCGGTCTATAATCGCATCTTGTACGTAAACTTTCTGAGTATTTACAGTGTTAATGCGCATATATTTTGTTTTATTCACGTTGATCATACAAGACATTATTCTCATTCCATACAGAGCCCTTTTTTTGCATTTTGCACAATTCATTAATGTGTTCAGTCCAAGTAAGATTGGAATTAATGTGTAGGCCTTAATTTTAGTGGTGGTGACTTCTGGTAAAATTTCTATCGGCTGAAAGTTTATATTCGATCTAGAAGTTTTGAAAATTACTACTGCTGATTTTGAATTATTGAATACTAGATTATTTTTCTCAGACCACTCGAGAAGGGTTTTGTACAGCTATTCTGTATGCCAGTTAAGATTGTCGGTTTTCTTTATTCTAATAACAAAATTACTGTCGGCATATGACATCAATTCTACCTCAAACGGGAGGTTGGCTAAACATATAGGAAGATCGTTGACATACAGCTTAAATTAAGTAGGTTCTGTAATAGAGTCTTGTGGAACACCAGTATTCGATGCGCTGATCTCTGATATGACGGTATCGGTATTGTCTGTCTGAATTTTAACCGCCTGTGTTCTATTGTTTAGATATGACTTAATCCAGTCCAGAGCATGTCCTCTAATTCCTCTAATCTTTCTAGTTTGGCTAGAAGAGTTTGGTGTTCAACGTACTCAAATGCCTTGGACAGATCAATAAATACTCCTATTGCAACGTCCTTAGTATCGATAGTTTTATAAATATGGTCCAAAAAATCAAACAGGGCAGTATCAACGCTTTTTTGCTTTGTGAAACCATGTTATGTGCTCACATAATATGCTGTTTAAAGGTTCATCTAAATTTAAATTGTAGACCATGTCCCGACAATATAGTTGTTAGACTAATCTATCGTCAATGATATTCGCAAATAATTTTTAATCAGCTTGTTTAAAAAAAACTTATATGCTATATAAAAATGTCACATGTTGTACTCCGCCCTTATTAAGCGACGAAGTGAGGCAAAGTGCCTCTATGCTACACCTTATTGACGGTACTAAAGCAGGACCTGCGTAACGCATCAGCAATAGGGACAATTTCCCAGGGCCCCGCACTTGTGAAAGTCCCGCGCTCGCACATTACACCGTACAACATTTTTAATGAAGTACAGTTCGAGCCCAACTGCAAAGGGCCCCGCTAAATTTACAGCCAGCCCTGTATTGAAGACGCGATTCATATTTTGTCAGTTTATTATAACTATGTTTCCAAAATACAAATATAAATTTGTATTTTGGTATTTTTATTATTTGTATTTTGTAATATTTTATCATACCAAATGCCTGCAGATATAAATGTATAATATTTGAATGTCAAAGAGGCTATAATTTTTTCTCCGTAACTTATATTTTACTGAAGAGATATGACAGTTACTACATAATAAAAATTGATTTTATTCAAAAGCTTATGTTCTTTACTACTTTATATTTTTACATGGCCTTCCAAAAATATGGAATTGTAGTTACATATAATAAACTCAAAATATTATACTTATACATTCAAAAATATAAGTAAGAATAAAATAAAAATTACCACAGATTAATATTGAGTTGGGCAAAAAACAATTACCACGCAATAGGGCGAATTTCTAGGATATTATGAAAGGTACCATTTAGGTACATTAAGGACAGTTTCCGTGGCTCAGTGGTAAGCGGTTGCCTACAGAATAGGGATGGGAAAAAAGAATCGATGTATCGAAAACATCGATGTTTGTTTTAAAAACATCGATGTTTTTACCATCGATGGTCAGATGGCGATAGTATCGATAAAACATCGATGTCTACTACCGATGTCGATGTTTAAACTTTTAAATTCAGAAACTACTGCTAGAGCGCTGGAATCTTACAATTTTAATTTTTATTAATATTAGTACACAAAATTTAAGCGCCATCTATTGTGATATAACAATAATAATAGTGTTAGTTCTTATTCTTTTTAGCAGTTAGCCGAATAAGAAAAAATAAGAAGAAACTTCTAATTTTTGCAAAAAATGCAACGACCAACGACGCCAACAAACTTGTTGCTTTTTGAGTCTTGTTGACACTTTCCCAGTTGTTATTCCTCCAATCCCTGGAATTACCGTATTGGGAAATATAATTATAATTTATTAATTAATAAAACTATTATTAGGTTTATTATATTGTAATGTTAGTGTAAAATTAATATTAGGATTGCTATGTTAGTGTATTTAATGTAATATGTATTTCAACTTTAAAAAGTAAAAAAAAATGTGTATGACAGTAAGTTATTTTTATGTAAAATAATAATAAATTAACATTGATTTGGGTTACATAGGGCAAACCAAACAATATCTTAAACAGCGATTATATCAGCACAAAAATAGTTGTCAAGAAAAATTTAAAAATAAGAAGGAAAATACAGCTCTTAGCACCCATACAATCCAAACAGGACATACATTTAATTTTGAAGAAACTTGAATATTAGAAACAGTCAATAACTTGAGTAAAAGACTTATTAGTGAAAGTATTAATATACAAAGGAATAATAAGGTAGTTAATTTTAAAACCGATTGCGATAACATGAGCGCTATCTATTGCAATATTTTTAAACAGTTCTAACCATTTTTTCTTTTATTCTCATAGATTACACTAGTTGTTTGATTTTAACTTATTAATTTTCCTATTCAAACTTGATTAGTTCACGGATTATTTTTTTCTCTAAGTTCAATGACTTCTCACAGTATGTGGACGATCTATTTTATTTATCAGACCAATTTATTTTATTTTGTGACTTTTTAACCTAGGTATGTAAAAATCTTAATTTGTGATTTATTGTATTATTATTTTATTTATCTATTTATTTATTTATTTTCATCTTTTAATATTACCATAATTTTCACACTTAGTTGTAGGTAGATATTGATAAATTGATATTGTAAAATTAATTTCTTATACTTTATATTGTAAAACTAATTGTATCATCTTAAATTATAGCTATATTTTCATTCTAGCTCTGATGAAGATTTAATATTAAATCGAAACGTTAGCGAAGTTAAAATACTGTTTTAATTTTAATTTCTGACCAGTCCGAATACCATTACTTCCCCATATTATTATATTTTACGGACGTAACCATCTAATTCAATAAAATTAACATTAAGATTACTATATTAGTATTATAATAAAATGCAAAATTTCATTTTAGAAATGTAAAAATATTAGGAACAAATTAGGATTATTATATTGGGTAATGTTAATGTTAAATTAATTACTATTAAAAAATAATATTTCTATTTAAAAACCTAATAAATGCTTTTGGTGTATTATAAGTTACCTTTTTTCGTATTTTATCTTTACATTATTAAATAAAACCTATATAATATATATAAATACCTTTTTTTAATATTAATAAAACATCGATGTATCGGAAACATCGATGTTTTTCCTTCGATGTTTTTTCAACATCGATAGTAAGGCGTCGATGTTAACATCGATGTTAAACATCGATGTTTTGCTTTCGATGTACAACCCTACTACAGAGCACAAGGATGCAAATCCGAATTCCCTCACCTCCTCGGCACTTTCATCTTCCGTTATTCAGTCAGCTCTAGAGTCGACTCAGTCTCCAGTACAATAGGACCGCTCAAAATGTTACAGTGCCCACGTGGCTTTCATACAGTTATTAACCGGGGTTCTAGAAACGGAGAACTTACTTTCTCTGCCCTTATTCGCCCACTTAGGCGTTGTGAATCTATTATTATTATTATTATTACTAGAGACTAAATAAGAGGATAAATAAGCACAAAAAAAAGCACTTAAAAACCTCCAAATATGTGGCAAAAAAGCACAATAATGTGACAAAAAATTTATGTGAAGTGTGAATTTTCACACATTTCAGGGTTTTGCAGGTATTTAGTGGTATAAGTGAATAATGATTATTTGGGATGCCAAAACAAATTTTATATTCATTTTTGTTTTTTTTTTGTTAATTTTAAATCGAACGCCTAATACCATTATTTAGGTTTCTAAATATGTGCAGTATTTTTTTTTTATACACCAAGGTTCTTTAAGATTTTGAAAATTGCGCCTATGGCTTTCATTGGTTGTTATAAGCTCCGCCCCTCTGATTTCTGTGTACATTGAAACAGAATTTAATTATAATGTCAAAAATTTCCACTGGTTATTAAATTTACGCTTTAAAAAATTAAATGCAATATTTGCCAAAATATAACTAGAATTTTGAAAAAATAATTTAAACATAAAAATGCAAAAAAAAGCAAAAAAAATATTATCTCTTCTCGTGGGGATCGAACTGACTTACTTGGGTGAAAAAGCCAGCGCCAGTACCACTACATCAAGATAAGTCTTCCATTCGAGCGTGTTACAAAGCTATAACTTACATTATTAGGTGTATATTATTAGCCAAAAAACACAAAAAATGCGTTTTTTTCCAAAAACATAATCTGATCAAAAATTCCTGTTGTACTATTCCGGTTCACACCAATGTATATTACTTAGAATTTTTTTCAGATTTTTAGTTTAAACGATCTGGGCTACAGGATGTGGTACAAACGATTTTTTGCACAATTTTGGCAAAAAACACTTCAAAATAATTTATTTTGCAAAAATAAAAATTTGATCGTTAATCCACGTACCAAGGGCTTTCATTTGATACCCTACTCAGAATTATAAAAAAATATTTTTATTTTCGATGACACATATTTGTTTATATTTTTAGGGGGATATGTTTTTTAGATGTTTTAGTATTTTTCCTATGTGCGGGTCAAAGAGTTGTATAAGCATGCCAAATTTCAACTCTCTAGGTTTAGCCGTTTGGCTACAATTTTTACCGAACAGACAGACAGACAGACAGACAGACAGACAGACAGACAGACAGACAGACAGACAGACAGACAGACAGACAGACAGACAGACAGACAGACAGACAGACATACATACATACAGACAGACAGACAGACAGACAGACAGACAGACAGACAGACAGACAGACAGACAGACAGACAGACAGACAGACAGACAGACAGACAGACAGACAGACAGACAGACAGACAGACAGACAGACAGACAGACAGACAGACAGACAGACAGACAGACAGACAGACAGACAGACAGACAGACAGACAGACAGACAGACAGACAGACAGACAGACAGACAGACAGACAGACAGACAGACAGACAGACAGACAGACAGACAGACAGACAGACAGACAGACAGACAGACAGACAGACAGACAGACAGACAGACAGACAGACAGACAGACAGACAGACAGACAGACAGACAGACAGACAGACAGACAGACAGACAGACAGACAGACAGACAGACAGACAGACAGACAGACAGACAGACAGACAGACAGACAGACCGACAGACAGACGACAAAATGACGGTATAAGGGTTTTTTGGTCATATCTACAAAATCCTAAAAAGCCCAAAAAATACTGCAAAAAAGCACAAGAATGTAGCAAGTAAGCACAAAAATGTGCCAAACAAGCACGGAGTTAAGTATAAAAAGCACAAAGTTAAAAAAATAACAATGTTTGCAAAATAATGAAATTTGTTTAAAGAGTACAAAAAATTAACAATACTTTCTGAATCTACATAGACTTGAATTAAAAATCTTACCAAAACTAGAGGTAAAACCCAACTCCTGTTGAAACCAATTAATCACTAAATGTTGTTCTAAATGTTCCATAGTAAAATTTTGTTTTTCTGACTTAAAATATTCTCATACGTAAAAAAGCTTCTATCGACATCCACACTTGTTATGGGTTCTTATTTAAATGTAGATACAATAGTCGTATCCATATCAAAATCATCGATAATTTCCTCACTTAAGATATTTGATATTTTTGAAATTTATTATTTTTTATTTTCAGTTCCTGATAATCACGAATCCCTTATACTGTTTTGTTTGGGCATTTTAGAACAATAAATAACTTTTCACTAAAAACAGTTTAAAATTAAACACTGTACAAGACTTAGAAAGACAATAGCTAAACAAACAGAGACACACTTGCAGTGTACAATGTTCGCTACGAGTACAAATCAACGAAATCGGGGAACACCCGGGAAAATAATATTATCGCTATGATTGAACGCATTTCGTTCAATCATAGTGATGCAACTCCCTTAAATTTTACTTAACATTTGTATTTTATTAATTGCTTGTACAATAAAAATTAATCTCGATAAATAAACAAAAAAATTTATAAGTACAAGAAGTATAAAAAAAGCTTAAAATTGTAAAAAAAAACAACAAAAAAATAAAAAAAGACATAAAAAACTTGTTTTTAAATGATTCATTTTCTTCTAATTCGTGCACCTGTTAAGAAATACTGTTGCTGCTTTTAAAAATGAAAAAAAGCGGAAACTTAAAATCCGGTATCTAATTATTACCATGTAGGTCACCTTCTCAAATTGTACTCATCTCTTTCCAGATTCTTGACAGTTTTTATAAATTAACTAGCTGATGGGCATGGACTTCGTAAGTTTTTTGTTATATACATTTTTGCTCGCAACGTAAATAATAAGTGAGATATTTCAAGATTTGAGTTTTAGGAACCCATGAAAGTCCTCAAAAATCCATCCACTTGAAAAAATACAACAAAAAATATGATTTTTCTTTTCAAAAAAAAAATCTTATATGCGTCTTTACTTTAAGTCAATAATAAAACAGATATTTTAACTTTTAGTTTGAGGATGTCCGCTCTTAACTATCCAAATATTCATCTAATTGAAACAATACAATCAACAAAAAGGCGTTTTCCTATTTTAAACAATTTTTGAAATATGCTGTTGTTAATAAGAAGGGACATTTTTAAAAGTACCTATTGATTTAGGATGTCCTCACGTAACTACATAAATATTCATCTAAACGAAATATGTAATTGGTATAATTGGTATAATAATGCATACAACATAAAAGATGTATTTTCTCATTATAAACCATTTTTGTCATATACGATTTTGATGTTAAGTCAGTAATAATGGAGATACTTTGTTTTAGATTATCTCATTATTAAATATTCATCCAATTGAAGAAATGCTTAGAACAAATAAGAATTGCTTTGTTATTTTAAACTGTTAAGTTAATAATATGGGAGTTATTAGTAAACAGTTTAAACCCGGAATCATATTTTAGAATGAAAATTTTCAAATGACTACTAGGTCTACAAGTATGAAATGCGGATTTTTTTTTAAAAACAAAACACATTAAACTCAAAAGAAGTGTATAAGTTTATTTATTCAAAGTATGCTCCATTAGAAGTTATACATTTTTCCCATCTTTCAGGCAATTTGTGAATACCTCGCCAGTAGAACTCTTCCCCTTTCCCCGCAAACCATTCATCTAGCCATTCTTTCACATTTTCATATGAACAAAAGTGCTGCTCGGCCAGTGCGTGACCCATCGATGCGAACAAGTGGTAATCTGAAGGGGCCAAGTCTGGTGAGTAAGCGGCATGGGGTAGCATTTCCCACTTGAGTGCCTTCAATGTGTTGCAAACTGCTTTTGCCTTATGTGATGGAGCGTTATTGTGAAGAAAGATTACCTTGTGCTGTCTTCTTTCGTATTCTGGTCGTTTTATGAGTAGCGAATGGTTCAATTCGATCAGTTGTTGTTGGTAGCGTTGGGTATTAACTGTTGCACCAGGTTTTAACAATTCATAATAGACCACACCCTTTTGGTCCCACCAAGTACTGAGCATTGTCTTTTTGCGAAAGCGATTCGGTCTTGCAGTTGATTTGGATGGTGAGCCTGGCTTCACCCATGATTTTTTGCGTTTGGGATTTTTAAAATAAATCCATTTTTCATCGCCAGTAATGATACGATGCAAAAAAGACTTTCTTTTGTATCGTGTAAGCAAAAATTTGTGTTTTTGCGTTTTTCCATCTGCCTCTCATTCAATGCATGTGGAACCCATCTGCCGACTTTCTGGATCTTACCCATCTCTCGTAGGCGATTGGAAACAGCTTGTTGACTAACGCCTAACTGCTCTGCTAGTTGTTTTTGTGATTGACTATCGTCTTCCTGTAGCAATGTTTCCAATTTTGTATCTTCATATTTTTTTAGAGGTTTTCCATGTTCTTTGTCTGTAAGATCAAAGTCACCACTTTGAAACACCGAAACCATCGTTCACACGTGTCTTGCGATGGAGCATATTTACCATAAGCTTCTCGAAGCAGTCGGTATGATTCAGCAGCAGTTTTTTCAAATGAAAACAAAACAGTAGTACTGTCCGCGAATGCTCTTTATTTGGCACACAATTTGACATTTTTAACAGAGTAAAACAAAACTATATGATCACTTTTCAAATTATAACCTATACGCATTTGACACTTAATGATAACTTAACAAAACGCCATATGTGTTGAAACTTTGAACTATACATTCTGTTTGCGCGGCAAGTTTGATAAAAATACGCATTTCATACTTGTAGACCTGGTATAGCCCATCGTACCACGTACGTGAAATAGTCGTTTTTGCCTGAATTTCGGACAAGAGGCAGACACACATAAATAAATTCTTTTATTGATATCTACTTATAATAATACAAAAATTGTTAAAAAGTAATCCCTTAATGTTAACTAACTTATAATTTATTTAATGAATTACTACTGCTTACTAAGACATTAATACATTTTGTTTTGTTTTTTTTTTTTTAGTACATCTCCATTTATCTATGATTTACTTAAACCCAAAATACAATACGCTACAAATGAAAAATATTTTGAACAAGTCCTTTTTCAATCATTTTTGAAAATAATTATTTCAAAACACAATTTCTTTGGAAGAAGGCAAAAGTGTTCCTTCTTTGCCCTGAATTTGTCTTTTAAATAACGATTTTGATATTTTAATTCGCCTACATTACTCATTGAAACCATGATTTTAGTTATATCGTACCTGTACAATTTAGGAGACTCTCTCCTAAGATGAAAATTTTGTCTCATATTTCACAGTTTCATTATCTTAAGCTGTTTTTGTAACCCTTTGCAACTTATTCAGAGATTTGAATTATCGTGACCTTAAAATGAAAGGGTTGTATCTGACAATTTGACCATTTTGAAAAAATCGAGTTGAAACATCAATCTTGTATCTAGATGTTATGAAGCACATACATTACTTTAAACAATATAGCATTCCATAAAGGCACTATAGTGGATTATTTCTTCTTTAAATTATATTAAAGGTTCAGTCTGCTGCATTTTAGATACAGATTAAGCTCAATCAGTGAAGAAAAATAGTTCTCAGTTCTAAGGCTTTTAAAATAAAAATTTTCACTTTTACAGTAATAATTGGCAAAAAGCAATATAACATTATAAGAATTATGCACACAGAATCTTTTAATCTAAAAATCTCATTTTTCTCAAAATTGTAGATAGAACCCATTTATTTTAAGCTCGCGTTATGCTAATAAAGCGGGATACCCCCGAAATAAACAAACAACAACCCAAGGACAGCTCTTGGGATTAACCCCCCTCCAAGAAATACTAAAAAAAAAAATTGGTTTGATTTGACAGTTTCCACATCACTAAACACGAACATCCAACCTCTTTCAAAAATGATAGCGAGCCAAAGAGCCATTGGCGGGCCTTCATCTTTTCATCTTGAAAATTTCGAATGTTTCCTGCCCTTAGAATAAAACACTGGTGCGCGCCTATTGCCAGGTATTTGTTAATTATATTCTTCGGCTGTTATAGTATAAATAATAGTTATATATATACAGTGAATTTATTTTTTAATGCAACATGTACTATATCATTACCATGGATAAAGTTTTTGACAGCAATATAAATCGTGTTCGTTTTCATTTGCAACATAGAAAAAACCATATTTACTAGCAAAATCAAAATATTTTATTGAAAATACAAGTAAAAAAAAATAAATAAATAAATAAATAAATAAATAAATAAATAATAAAAACTTATAATAAATGTTCAAAAGTTTCTCCGATTACTTGCATACAAAATGTTAAGCGATTATAAAAATGATTCAATACATTCAGCAATTGCTCTTGAGGTATATTGTTGGATGCTTGAACAATTTTGTCTTGCAGTTCAGCAACATTCCTAAGTTCTCCATTATATACTTTGGCCTTTAAATATCCCCAATAAAAAAATCATTGGGTGCCAAATCCGGAGATCTCGCTGGCCAATTCATCGACCCTCCAATTCCAATCCAGCTATTTGGGAAAGGTCTATGTAAATATTCTTTAACTATTCTACGTATTCTACGTGACACCAACGGTTTGTGCAATTGATCTTAAAGTATTTTGATTGTGTTCTTCCACTTGTAATAATATTTCCAACTGCTTCTCTTCTGTAAATACGTGGGATGTTGTTCTTTTTTTATTATGTTAAGACATCCTTCACGATGAAATTGATTAACTAATCTTGAAATTGTAGAGAGATTTGGTATTGGCCGATCTGGATAAGTTGCTCTAAAGACAGCAGAAACTTCTCTTAAATTCATTTTGGAGTTATACCAAGTTACCATCATTATTTTTTCTTCATCTGTATACATGTTGATTCATTTTTAAATCAGCAATGAGCAAAAGTATACACACTAATTGTCTATGTTGCAAATGAAAATGAACACGATTTATATTGCTGTCAAAAACTCTATCCATGGTAATGACATAATACATGTTACATTAAAAAATAAATTCATTGTATATATATAAAATTGAATTTGTTGCATTATTTTTTCATCTCTGAATTTTTGTTTAGAATATATTTAATTGTATTGATTTTTATATTTCACAATATATCTCTTACCTATAATCAAGCTTTTTTCTACTTGAGTGATTTCATTCAAGAACACCTACATCTTTCTTTCTGCGTAGGATGACCACCACCTGCCTCCGGTAATCGCTTTGAACCGGTCTCTTCGGTGGTCACTTTATCCAAGTTTTACTGTATGTATCACATAGTATTAATAGCTTGCGCGTGGGTCACGTATATATCTCACAACACTTAACTTGTTATTCTAGCATTAGAATGTGTTGAGACAAGACTTATGTAGAAAAAAATGTATCTACGATAAAAACATCAGTATCTTGCTATGCGGATGACATAGATATCATGACAAGAAACAAACAGGTAGTTTTTACGAATCTTGAAAAATCTGCAAGTGGGACTGATGATAAACGAATCACAAATAAACACGAAATACATGTTAGTTAGAGGAACCCGGAGGGAGCCAGAGGGAAATTGCATGAGAGTAAGGAAGTGGAAAATTGTACGACTTTGAAATAGTGAACAATATCATGTACATTGGTGTAAAAATAACAAAAACAACACAATGTGGAAATTACAACCGAATTGGCAAAAGTACGCGTTTACAAAATAGTAATTTAACCAAAAATTAGAAGAATAAAGGAAAAATTTAAAAAAAATGTAGGTTTGGAATTAGAGAAAGTTGGACAGACGTGAATAATGAATAACAATTTACCCAAAACAGACAGGAAAAAAAAATGTGAGGAAAATCTATGGCAAAAAGTCAACGATTTAGGGCCGGTGAAAGCTTAGTTAACTATAACCAAAAGGTCAGAAAATAGCTGCTTATGGGATTGTTATATTGTAACCGAGTTTTGCCAAATGATTAAACTCGGATAAGCTTTCTGCATCTGGCCCTTGTACAGCAAATTTTTTCCTACATATGTCTCTATCGTGAAAAAAGGAAACACGTTAAAGTGACATATGTAAACTATCCATTTCGGTGGATGGATCTGTACCAAAAGTTGATTAAATTGAGATGCTCACGTCGGAAACTTAATTATGATAATTTCTTTAAAATTCGTTCAACCGAATTTGCTCTACACTTGTCTAATGCCTCCAAATTTTATGACTATGCCACCAAATTTTATAATGTGCTACCGAGTAAGGTCAAATGCCTTGATAAAAGTCATTTTAAAACAAAAATTAAAAAATTTTTACTCAAAAAGGCCTTCTATAATTTTGACGAGTACCTGGTGGACGATTTTAACTTGTTCTCTGACACCTGATATCTTTTATCTTTTATTTATTTATTTATTTTTTTATCCTTTTTGATGACCTTTGTAAAAAATTGTAATTTTATTTACTTTACTTATTATATTTAATATTATTTTTAAATTTGTACTTTTTTTATATATTTTTTTATTTTTATTTTAATATGTTGTTTTGTACTATCTATTTTAAATTTGTACTTTTTAAATATTTTGACTTGTGTAAACATTTTTTATAATGTATCAACATTAATAAATATTATTATTATTATTAATGATCGACAGACAGACATCATTGTGTTACAAAAAGCCTAATCCGTGTTTATGTGTAAAAAACTCGAAGAATCAAAATTGGTATGGTTACAATACCTCGCTTTCTATGTGTGACAATCGGTAAAAATGCAGAATCTGTTTGTATCTTGTACTAATTTCATAGCAGCACTATTATTTAATTCTCTAATTAATTTGTATTATCAATCATCATTTTTAAATAATGATATAAAATGTTTTATACTGAGATAACTTTATTAAATTATATCGAATATGTAAGACAATATTTATCGTAATACTTATTCATCAAAAAGACAGAACAAGAGTGAAGCTTTCATAATGCACTTTTGGAAACGAATGCTGAGAATACCTTGGACAACAAAATGTATTAATGCTTAATTCCTCGACTAAATTTAACCCGCGATAACACCATCCTTAATTGGATATCACGAATCATTCGATTATTGGGTCACATCATCAGAAGGATAACATCGGAAGGAAAACTTACAAAAGACAATTGATCTCAAAGTTGCAGACTCGATATCACAACTAAAATAAAATGTCAAATAATATTATTATTATTACAGCTAAGAGCAGAAGTCACGAGACTTGTATAGCTCTGTATAATGTACAATTATTAGTATGTGCAAAAACAAAATACATATAAAAAATCAGCTATCGCTCATATCATCAAATCGCCATCATAAAGTACTTGTATAAAATACATTCTAGCAGCAGAGTAGAAATAACTTGGCCTAATATTTCTAACAGAGATATTATTTATTATGACCATGGAAACCCCTCCCCAGAAGTTTGCAAGAAAATTATTGGTTTCTTCAAGGAAACCGATTTAAATTTATAAATGAATAAAAAGCTATGCACTGGCGGAATGGTGACCTCACCAAAGTCAACAAATCAGAAGAAGAAGAAGACCATGAAAACGTTACACATAAGTATAAAAAAAATTAGACTTTTCGAAAAAAAAATCAATTTTTTTTCGTTTTATCAAAAAATGTCTCAAATAAAAGTTGTTAGTTATTGCTTTTATAGCAACTATTGTTCAATAAATTTTTTCTAAATATTTTTCTGTTGTGAAATATTCGCAAAAATCTTAAAATCGACACGAGTAAACTCTCATTTTTAGTCAACCGATTTTTACCAAAAGTTGATCAACTTGTGCCATTGATGGCAGAAGCTTAAATATGAAGTTTCATAAAAATCCTTTCAGCCGAATTTGCTCTGCACGTGTACACAGACAGACGGACAGACAGACGGGCAGACAGACGGACAGACAGACCGACAGACATCATGCTAAAAATAGTCAAAACGTTATGTAGGGACCTCGATTCGTGGAGATCCATCGAAATCTCAGAACGTCAAAATTGGTATAATCACAATACCTTCCTTATATATGTTGGCGGCCGGTACAAAAATAAACAAAGAGAGAGATAGAGAGAGAGAAAAAAACAAAGTAAGTTAAACTAATACTTAATAGAAAACTTAGACTAAAAAAAAAAAATAACAAATTTATTGTTCAAAGGCTAAATACAAGTACAAATTGTTCACACCATTCGAAGACAGAGCATGGTCAGGTAAATTGTTCCAAATTTTAAAAATACGATTAATTAAAAAATTAGAACCCACATTTTTTTTTAAAACTTCATGTATTAATTTAAGAACATGTCCACGTAGACGGCTATTACTATCGAGGGTGAAAAGATGAAATAAGACGCACTTAAAATCGCCACACACTATTTTAAATAATGTAACGATGTCACCTCTCATCTTGCGATGTTAATCTCAAAATTGCCAATCTGTTAAAGACAATTTAATGTTTATATTTTTCATATGAATGTACTTTTTTTTTTAAATGTGAGATTTTTCTTTTAGAAACCCAAAGTTTTATGCTTCTACTATTCAAATTTTTAGTTGATCTATCACTAACAAATTGCTTGTCCACAAATTGCTTTATTAATGAAAACATTCGCTCGATCAAATTCAATCATTTTTAAAAAGTGTTGAAAATATATTTGTTTATCCATAAATTATTTAAATATTTCAACCTATTTATAACGGAAGGTTATTTCATCAATTTGTCGCCATTCCTCAAGCTTTTCATTAGTAACAGAATTTTTAATAAAGCAAATTTCATTAAATAATTCATCATCATCAATATTTAAATTTCTTCTTTTTGAAATAAAAGTAACATTTTCTTTACCAATAGTCCACAATGTTCTCGCAATAGAACTATATCAATTCCTCAAATTAACGTACGCGTTGTTCCAATGATTACAAAATAAAATTTCTGTACTTTAAATGACAAATTAAATAATACAGGACAAGAGTAGGTTTTTGAGTAATAAATAAATCTTAAGGTCAATGCTCTAAAATTAAGGATTGTCCTCTATAATAAAAGACGTATCGTCACCGTAATGATTCTTTTTACGGGCGATCCTCTGTTAACGAATTCCTGCTCTAACTATTTTGTAAAATTGCTATTTAACAACCAATCTCCAACTGTATGTCCGGCTTTCTTTTTATTTCTTAGCCAAGACCCAATCGAAGTAACATTTATTGTGTATGCCTCGATTAATGAATTCCGGCTTTAACTAAATATTTTGTAATGTGTGATGTGTGATCATCATACTTATAAAGGAACGTGTTCTCTTACCTCAGTGTGATCACAATAATTCATCTGTTTAATGCATGATAAAAGATGAGATGAAAAGTAATATATTTAAAAATTTTGGACAAGAGATTTAAAATAGGATGTTAATTGTAACTTTGCCTAAGGACATACATTAATTTCTTAATCCCCGACTAAAATTTAATCGGGAATTAAGTGATATATTATTTTAGTTAATACAAATCAATTTAATTTAATTTTACGTAATCGGAGATTACATCGGAGAGTTCATGAAATAAGTTTTGGCGCACAGAATAATTAGTGTCAAATAAGCCAATATATGAAGAAAAAATATTTTTTGGGTTATTGCTTATTAACCTGCGCAAGCGCTTAAAAAATAAAACTTTTAAAAAATTAATAAAAACTTACTTGGATATTTTTAAACACCACACAAAAATACCAATAAATATCAGAAACTAACCTCAAAATATCCCCCACTGTCACCGCGAAAATAATGTCCAAACAAAACTGTACACGCGATATGAACAATACTCACGAAACTACGTATTTGTAACTCGTCACTCGCGAACGAACAGCGTCTATGAGCGTCCCGACACCATGTGCTGCCTGGACGCTCAGCGCCGAGATTACAATGAGCGTCGGATAGGAGAAGGGATGACGCATGACGCCTAGGGTTCTATAGTACCTTATGCAATACTAACACGTTCGATATATTTTGCAATCAGATGGATTTTATTTCTTTACCTGTGGGAAATAAATGAAATATGAATAAGTGAGCTTTAAAATTTGTTTCTCAAAACCAAACAAAAAAAAAAAAAAAAAACATAACATGAAACACAATAACATTCAAATAAATAATATAATATTACATGCAGTAAAATAAATTCCAGTATCATGTAATACAGGGCTATTTATAATGAGTGTAACAAATTTTAACAGTTTGTTGGGAGGTCATTTTGTGTGAAAATGTCATATAAGTACCTATATTTATATAACATTTTTCAGTTCCCTATTCTGTCTAGTGGCGCAACAAACTATTCTTGCCTTATGTACAAAGTTTTCACTGAAATTCCACAAGATGATTAAAGATATTTAAATTTTCTTTTAATGCATGATACATAGATTCATCTTAAACAAAAACACAAATCAGTTTTCAAAATGACCACTTCTGGCCTCTACACGGCGCTTAAGTTTCTGCAGCCACTCGTCGGTAGAATTACGAAGGATTTCTTGAAATGATTTTCATGGAAATATTTTTAATATTGAGGAGACTTTCAACCACGAGAACGACTTGTCAGGTGTATACTACAATTTCACAAGGAGCTTGTGAGAAAGCGCCAAAGTTACAGATGGGTCATTACCCTGCTTCAGTTATGCTTTTATGGGACGGGAGGTATGATTAAGCTTCAATTTTACGAGAAAGATATAAAAACGTTGGTCAAAGTCTACAAGAAAACCGTGCTGAAGTCGAAAGATAAAAAACTAAACAACTCCCTTTTTGATAACCACTGGAGCTTCTAGGAAGAATTAGCCCCAGTCCATAATGCAAAGGCTGCGCGGCAGTGGTTTGACAGCAATGAACAGGACTTAAATTCTCCTGCTGATTGGTCACCTTGGTCACTAACTTTAACATCAACCCCCTTGACTACAAATTTTAGCCCGTACTTCAGGTCATGGCTGACACCTCACATGGCTAGTCTGAAGCGTTCACTGATGAAGGCAGCGGAGGATTTTTCCTAAGAAACCCTTCATAGATATATTGACGTGTGGCCACAGAGACTTAAGCGCTGTGTGACAGCCAAAAGTGATCATTCTGAAAACTGATTGGTGTTTCTTGTTTAAGACTACTAAGATAAAATAAAAATATATTTAAGCATCTTTTAATTTCTTGTACCTAAAGTCGGCCCTGGCAGCGTAGAGGTAGCGCTGTTGTTTTACGAACTAAAGGTCCCGGGTTCGAATTCTGGTCAGGGCATGGATGTTTGTGAACCACGATGTAAGTGGGACATTTCGTCCTGTTCTGTGGTTATTAAAAAATAAAAAATAAATAAATAAAAGTTTTTTTAGTTGAAGCGTAAATTTACAAATTTAATATCAAGTAAACGTTGAAAAATAAAATAAATTCTTATTTTTTACAATAAATGCTCAAAGTGAGTTCTTTCTGGGCGAATTCTATTCAGTGTATATCCGAAACTTTTCTCATCATTCATTCATTTGTGTTTTAGAACTATTAGAGGACTTTTTCCTACTCCACGTGATTCTCCGTATTCCATTTTCTTGGACAGGACCGAACATACTTTACACTGGAATATTCTTAGTTGGGTCTAAAATTAACAACCATATTAGAGTTTTTATGTTGAAGTCAGATATTCTGTTGCTTCATTGGAAGCAAAATTATGCTATTACTGTACCAAGACTCTTGCGGGTTGAAAGTATCCTTTTATGTGGTATATGGAGACTTCCTTGATTTTAATCTCTTCCAGGGTAGAATATAGAGATGTGAATAGACAACTCTTACTGGATGTTTTCATTAATGCCTACCAATAGATTTTTTTGAAGCCTGCTGTCGACGTGTGTGTGGTTAAACTATGAGACCCAGATTTGGCAAGTATTCCTTAAGAGAAGATCTATCGGTTCCTGATATCATATAAATAGTGGCTTTAAATTGTGAATCGATCTTCTGTATGTGTGCACTATTTAACCATATAGAAGAACATTACTCCGCAGTTGAATAAATCCGTACTGCACTAGTGGTTACCCAAAAATATAATGGCAGTATAAAATAAACACTATTAATTTCAAATATTAGAACTATAACATAACCATCATTAGCTCTACAGCCCGGGATGAGATATGGTCTCCTTTAGGATATTCGCCATTCTGTTCTATTTGCACTATCGTCCACCAGTTCCTTGTGGGTCAATTCTGTGCAACAACGCAGCCCATAACCAATCTATAGGTATTAGGAAAATTTAGGTTAAAACAAATGGTTGATTATTATGCGCAACCGTATATTTACATCTAAAGTTACGGTACCCGTAACGCTTATAGATTGCCTATAGACCGCGTTACAGGTTGCACAGAATTGACCCATTAATCCGATTACTTTGATGTCGTGCTCTACTCCGCCTTATCGACCTATCTTCGGTCATCCTATTTTGCGCTTTCCAATAATATGATACATATATTTCTAGTATGTGCCTTGCAGTCCTGGTCTCGTTCACAGAGTCGTAGCAATTTTGGTGCCCTTGGCTACTTAAAGTAGATATTTGTAAATTAATTTAACCCTAAATAGCATCCTTTTTATCATTATCTTTTTACCGACCGCCAACATATATAAGGGAGGTATTGTGATCATACCGATTTTGACATTTCGAGATTTCGATAGATCTCCACGAATTGAGGTCCCTACGTAACGTTTTGACTATTTTTAGCATGATGTCTGTCGTCTGTCTGTCTGTCTGTCTATCTGTCCGTCTGTCTGTCCGTCTGCCCGTCTGTCTGTCTGTCCGTCTGTCCGTATGTGTACACGTGCAGAGCAAATTCGGCTGAAAGGATTTTTATGAAACTTCATATTTAAGCTTCTGTTATCAATGGCACGAGTTGATCAACTTTTGGTAAAAATCGGTTGAGTAAAAATGGGAGTTTACTCGTGTCGATTTTAAGATTTTTGTGAATATTTCACAACAAAAAAATATTTCGAAAAAATTTATTGAACAAAAGTTGCTAAAAAAGCAATAATTAATAACTTTTATTTGAGACGTTTTTTGATAAAACGAAAAATTTCGAATAATTTTTGTAAAATTTTTCGAAATTTTTCACTTACATATATGTAACATTTCCATGGTCATGATAAATAATATCTCTGTTAGAAAATATTAGGCCAAGTTATTTCTACTCTGCTGCTAGAATGTATTTTATAAAAGTACTTTATGATGGCGGTCGGTCCTGTGTTGGCCACAGCTGATTTTTTCATTTTATATAAGGAGAGCATATTTTAATATACAGGTGAAAATACAAGTGATGCTCTAAAAAAAGTTCCTCGCTTCTAAAATACACACACCGGCAAATTTAAAGGAACAGACAAAAAAATCTAATTATTTTCCCTGTAGTGTACATATTTTTCATATCTCTCCGGCAATCTTCTAGTACGATATTTTTACCGACCGCCAACATATATAAGGGAGATATTGTGATCATACCGATTTTGACATTTCGAGATTTCGATGGATCTCCACGAATTGAGGTCCCTACATAACGTTTTGACTATTTTTAGCATGATGTCTGTCGGTCTGTCTCTCCGTCCGTCTGTCTGTCTGTCCGTCTGTCTGTCTGTCCGTCTGTGTACACGTGCAGAGCAAATTCGGCTGAAAGGATTTTTATGATACTTCATATTTAAGCTTCTGCTATCAATGGCACGAGTTGATCAACTTTTGGTAAAAATCGGTTGACTAAAAATGGGAGGTTACTCGTGTCGATTTTAAGATTTTTGTGAATATTCGCAACCGAAAAATATTTCGAAAAAATTTATTGAACAAAAGTTGCTATAAAAGCAATAACTAATAACTTTTATTTTAGACGTTTTTTGATAAAACGAAAAATTTCGAATAATTTTTGTAAAATTTTTCGAAATTTTTCACTTACATATATGTAACGTTTCCATGGTCATGATAAATAATATCTCTGTTAGAAAATATTAGGCCAAGTTATTTCTACTCTGCTGCTAGAATGTATTTTATAAAAGTACTTTATGATGGCGGTCGGTCCTGTGTTGGCCACAGCTGATTTTTTCATTTTATATAAGGAGAGCATATTTTAATATACAGGTGAAAATACAAGTGATGCTCTAAAAAAGTTCCTCGCTTCTAAAATACACACACCGGCAAATTTAAAGGAACAGACAAAAAAATCTAATTATTTTCCCTGTAGTGTACATATTTTTCATATCTCTCCGGCAATCTTCTAGTACGATGTTTTTACCGACCGCCAACATATATAAGGGAGGTATTGTGATCATACCGATTTTGACATTTCGAGATTTCGATGGATCTCCACGAATTGAGGTCCCTACATAACGTTTTGACTATTTTTAGCATGATGTCTGTCGGTCTGTCTGTCCGTCCGTCTGTCTGTCTGTCCGTCTGTCTGTCTGTCCGTCTGTCTGTCTGTCCGTCTGTGTACACGTGCAGAGCAAATTCGGCTGAAAGGATTTTTATGATACTTCATATTTAAGCTTCTGCTATCAATGGCACGAGTTGATCAACTTTTGGTAAAAATCGGTTGACTAAAAATGGGAGGTTACTCGTGTCGATTTTAAGATTTTTGTGAATATTCGCAACCGAAAAATATTTCGAAAAAATTTATTGAACAAAAGTTGCTATAAAAGCAATAACTAATAACTTTTATTTTAGACGTTTTTTGATAAGACGAAAAATTTCGAATAATTTCTGTAAAATTTTTCGAAATTTTTTCAGACTTATATGTAACGTTTCCATGGTCATGATAAATAATATCTCTGTTAGATAATATTAGGCCAAGTTATTTCTACTCTGCTGCTAGAATGTTATTTATATAAGTACTTTATGATGTCGGTCGGTCCTGTAGTGGCCACAGCTGATTTTTTGGAATAATGTTGTTATACCCATTTGACTTAAAAATTCACACAGTGGGCGACGTGTGGGCGCGCATTATCCTGCATTAGGGTGGAATTTTCTTTGATATATGGGGCAAAAGGTACAACATGGTCTTGAAGAATATCTCTGATGTACTTATCTGCAGGTAACGCTCTGCCATCAATCACCACTAACTCTGTGTGAGCCCCCAAACATATTTCACCACACACCATAATTGAACCTCCACCAAAAGATACAGTAGTAGCAAAATTAAATGGTGCATTTTGTTCTACAGAAGGGTGAAAAAAAGGTTTATAATACAAGAGTGGTGAAAAAAAGGTCTTAGCTTCTAAAATACCAGTGATGACAGAAAAAAAAAATCAGCTGTGGCCACCACAGGACCGACCGCCATCGTAAAGTACTTATATAAAATAAATTCTAGCAGCAGAGTAGAAATAACTTGACCTAATATTTTCTAACAGAGATATTATTTATCATGACCATGGAAACATTACATATAAGTATGAAAAAATTGAGACTTCGAAAAATTTTACAGAAATTATTCGAAATTTTTCGTTTTATCAAAAAACGTCTCAAATAAAAGTTATTAGCTATTGCTTTTTTAGCAACTTTTGTTCAATAAATTTTTTCGAAATATTTTTCTGTTGTGAAATTCACAAAAATCTTAAAATCGACACGAGTAAACTCCCATTTTTAGTCAACCGATTTTTACCAAAAGTTGATCAACTCGTGCCATTGATGGCAGAAGCTTAAATATGAAGTTTCATAAAAATCCTTTTAGCCGAATTTGCTCTACACGTGTACACAGACGGACAGACGAACAGACAGACAAACGGACAGACAGACAGACAGACGGACAGACAGACAGACAGACGGACGGACAGACAGACCGACAGACATCATGCTAAAAATAGTCAAAATGTTATGTAGGGACCTCAATTCGTGGAGATCCATCGAAATCTCGAAATGTCAAAATCGGTATGATCACAATACCTCCCTTATATATGTTGACGGTCGGTAAAAAACGCACGATGGTGCCTCTCAGGCCTCGCGTCCCTTGCACTTGCCCCGATGCCAGAGCGTTACTACGGCTCTACTCGTTCATCCTCTTATGCACCTGGTGCACAGTTGCACCAGGTTTCCTTAAATTTTAAGAATTCCAAAATTCCGTAACGAAAATTGTCGCCAGGCATTTTTGCGCTTAATTTAAGGAAATCTGGTGCAAATGGGCATGAATGTATCCATATATTCGAAGACGTGTAATCCTTATGTACTGTGAGAATGCTAAGGGGTAACTAAGTATAAATCTATAAATCCTAAATATAAATCACTGCTTATGTATTTTCGTATTTTCCGGATTCTCAGGCAGTATATTTAAAATTCAAATTTAAGATGGAAAAAAGAAAATGACCATGTAAATTTTGACAGTTTATTCATTACCAAATAAAGCATGCTTCATTTATCAAATAAAACAGTTTAAACGAAAAATAGTCAACATCTGAAAGATGTAAACATTTTTCACCACTAGGAAAAGAGCGATGCCTAAAATCGCTTTATTTGGAGTACCTGTAAAGCTGTCATAAAATTTGTGAGCTATATGGGGGGAATAATATTTCAGGTAAAGACAATAATAATAATAATAATAATAATGATTAGATGAGTTACGTCCGTAAGTTAGTAATTATAGTTGATAGTTAATGACCGAACGATATGATTATTTTTTTTATTAAATTTAAATTGTTATTTTATATCGTCACTATTAACTAAGGTATTGTAAATTGAGCATTGTTTTTTATTCTTTAACTTATATTTGATATGTTTTTACTCTCTAATAATTATTTTATGTTATATTTAAAATTCCGCCAATTTTGTAATGCTTGTTTTAACTACTTGACATGTTAAATTTAAACATTATTATATTTTTATACATTAATTCTATATTTCTATATATCTTTGTAGCTCTGATGAAGATTTAAATAAAATCGAAACGTAAGCGAAGTTAATAAATTTGTTTTATTTTCTGACTGGTCCGAATCCCATTACCTTCAACTATAATTATTACTTACGGACGTTACGCAACTAATCAATAAATAATAATAATAATAATAATAATAGAAATAATCTTTATGTCAGTGAATGTAATGTAAGTTAAACATATAAATAAACAAGTACAAAAATAAGAAATTAAAATATCTTACGCCTTATGTAGTGATATATTACAAATTTAATGACATCAATAAAATATATAAATAAATAAAGAGTGTAAGTGTGAAAATCTATTGGTTAAATTGCTGTGGAGTAAATTCATCGTCTTCAAATTCCTTAATACTATAGTAGGCTTTCGTTATGAGAAGTTTTTTCATTACAATTTTAAATTGTTTATTTTCCAGGTTTCTAATAGTATCCGGAAGTTTGTTAAACTTAAAATAAATGAAAGTATTTTAAAATGTAACTGAACGTAATGTAAAACAAAAGTACGCTGTACGTAAATTTGTCGTGAACTCCGGATGACGCAAAGAAATCAGTTGACATGAAGGGATTGTGAGATCTACAGCTGAAGTGACTGCATTATGCATTAAATCCCGGTACTCGAACCCGTTCTTTCCCGGGGATTTACACTTCACACTTCACGTCTATTCTATCTATTTTACAATCTTTGACCTACGGAAACTTGCTATAACACTGACCGACATTATTTTTTATTTTATTCGTTGTTATTTTACCTTTATTCAAGTACAAGAAATATACTTAATAAGTAAACGTATTTGGTTAAAAATAAATAAGAAATGGAGATGTGAATTTTCCCCCATTTCAGTATTTCGTAGGTATTTATGAGTTAGGAACAATAAATTCACGGACTAGCATCATAAAACAAGTCTAGGACAAATCATCACAGCTAATTAACACAGGAACACGACGTGCTTTAACATGTCGTGTGATGGCTTTTTGTAATTTCGTCAAAAAAATTATAAAATAATCGGAAATCAAGTTTTGATAATAAATTTACCTGAGAAGTGACAGATATCTGAGAGTTCGTTACCAAGGTTTACAGTTCTGTCATTAATATAAATAAGTTTCAACAAAGAAACATTTTTCCGTTTTCTTCAATTCCTAACTAGTTAGATTTAAATTTGGAAATGGGTACTATTTTGACATTCAAAATAATAAAGAAATGACAATACAGTGGTACCTCGGTTTTCGTCGATAATCCGTCCGAAAACAATTGTTGAAATCCGAAACTAACGAAAACCGAGGCAATTATTTTCATATGAATGTATTAGCACTCGCAATCAATAAAAAAAAGCAATTGTTGGAATTGTTTGGCTAGACAGGCGGGCTAGATGCTCACACAACGAGAAACAACGCGGTACGCCGACGAAAACCGAGACAAATTTTTCGTTAAAAAATCGACGATAACCGAAGTCATCGAAAACCGAAGTACTTCTGTATTTCGTAACGTAATTGCAAAAAAACTGTTTTTCCACGACTATATAGATATATGTTCATTACAGGAGTGTCATTAATTAGTAAATGTAGAACGTTTCCCACTCCTTTTTGTTACACACCGCTGACCTGTAAATTACGTTACCTGTTACGAAATGAGCTCATTACGTAACAGGTTGGCTCATTACATAACAGGTTCAAGCTGCAATGGCCGACCGTTGCTAATCAACGTAATAAATAGGTTGAAAGCATATGTCAAATTACTGGTAGTTTGTAAAGGAGACCGGATTAAAATTAAAAAATATAATTTAAGTTTCCGAATTTTGTAAATATATTTTTTTATAGAATTGGTCTTGGTCAGTCAATTAATCAGTTAACGCAAGTATTGTTATTTAACTATTTACATTCCGTATGACTCGTACATGACCTTTGCTGAGCAACGTAACAAATAGTTTGAAAACAACTGTCAAATTGTTTTAAAGGAAACTGAATAAAAATTAAATAAGTAATAAAGTTATAATCATGAAAAAAGCTTAGTATGAAACTTGCATTCATTAGTCATTTTTCACTCGTATGAATTGCGCCACTTGCCTGTGGCACGGGGTACTCATACTCGTGTGAAATGGCCATCATTCCATCCGTGCTAGTTGCATAATATACTATTTTCGCCCTAGAAAATTAAATACCAAATTTGTTACTTGCATTCAATACATTGACGCCTTTCCAAATTTTGCGCTACAGGCGAGCGCCTTCTTCGCCTATGCGTAACATCGGCACTGTTGATAACATAGGAAGTACATCCATCTATTATTACGACGCCTAGCTTATTACATAACAAAAATCACAACCTACTTTAGTTATAAATTTATTGGATCTCACTGTATTATCTTCGTTAATAGAAGAGATTAAATAAGATCATGATTTATATAATTTATCGATGAAAGCTGTGGATTTTCAAACAGGATTACTTTTATTATAAAAGATATCCCGCACGCAACCTTGTTAAACTAGGTGTTAGATAATATGCACATTACCTGCTCTATAATATAAGTTAATCCTTGCAGAGTTTAAGTATTAAAAGCATTACCCAGGAAAAATGCATAATAAAATCCTTTGTACACAAAGTAAAACGCTCGAATACTCACAGGTGAAAAGATTTCATTTCAAAATAATAAGCAGACAAAAATATAAAATCAGTCCCATACTTTTTTAACGTGACCATAGTGAGTGTCCGAAATGTACTTATATGCTAATTCCCAACACATTTTTTTTGCGCCAGTTTAATTTCGTCGAGTTGGTTTTAGTCATTGTCTAATCATCCAGTCAACCAATATAGTCTAAAGTTTTACACAGTTTAATTTATTGATCAATAAATTGATATTTTTTTTGGTCAATTGATTGAATAATTTATTGATAACCTTGAAAATAAAAGGATCGTTTTACACACATCAATTTATTTATCATTTTTTTTGAAAATTTTACTTTATGGAATGTAAAACATGTAAAACATCAAAATGAAAATATTGAAAAAATCTTCACAAAATTACGAGCTGTGAATAAAATAATAATAATAATAATAATAATAATAATAATAATAATACTAATAATAATAATAATAATAATAATAATAATAATAATAATAAT
The DNA here is from genome assembly GCA_963971575.1 of Liopterus haemorrhoidalis. Lineage (NCBI taxonomy): Eukaryota > Metazoa > Arthropoda > Insecta > Coleoptera > Dytiscidae > Liopterus > Liopterus haemorrhoidalis. Next base: position 24,980,549 of record OZ020611.1, read on the forward strand.
AATAATCCATTCCCGTCTGCAGATCTTCTGCCAACTCTTTGATCTGCAGGATGCAGAAAGCAGTGCTGCTCGGGTCGCTCCGCATTGTGCGGGCACTGGATCTGGCGTAATTTCCGCGGCTGCATATCGCCAGGGTTTGGGATGCAGTCGTGTGTATTTAGCTCCACTAGTCTCTAGTATGACGCGGCTCAAAAGGTTGCTGAAGTTTGAGATTAGTGGACGCTTGTCAAGACCTGACAAACCCCATAATAATAATAATAATAATATTTATTTATAGGCATATAAATGCCAATACTGTATAACTACAAAAATAAAATGTAAACAAATAAAACAAATAAGTGAAAAACATAGCAACCATTTAAGTTTTAAAATTTATGTACTAAATAATTTGTAATACATTTGTAGATTATATTTAAAATGTCTTAAACTGTCTGTTGCAGATGTATTTATTTGATATAAACAATCTACATTAATCGAAGAAACGTACAGTGACACTTAAATATAAATAACTGTCGAACTTGACATTCATGGACACTACTTATGTAACCCTGACAACAAGGGTAGTTATTCATTAAACACATACAGGGGCGTGCCACTTAATTTCTTACTAACACTGTCGACATCCTTAATATTAGTAGGTATAATCTGTCTCATTTTGTAATACGAAACTAGATCTGGTTACTTTGGTGACTGTTGTTGTGTAAACAGAATTTTATGGAAACATGTGAACTTATAAATCTGGCTTTTAAATATTTGGCTAAGTTTTATTATATCGAGGTTATATTCAGTCAAAAACTATATATGTCAGATAACAAATTGACATGTCAAAATTGCGATTAACATGTCAAAATTGTAATAGACATGTCAAATATTTTGAAAGGTGCCACTTCAGAATTACCACCCTAAGATGATATTTTAAATATACAACATAAAAATTCAATTTCCCTCTTAGTTTCGTATTACAAAATGAGACAGATAATAAAGAGCTTTATAATTCTCATTCTTAATAAAAACTCTTCCATCGCCCTTACAAGAGTACATTGTAAAGTTAATTTAATGTTCTTTTAGGAAAAAAATATAAAATTATCGATTCCCAATGCTAGATCAAAATTTGACATCATTTCCGGTGAAACCGGAAGTGGCTCAGAATTCTTATAGTAATCTTTAGATGGGCCTTTTTGTCTAGTTTAACTTTTGTTCTGAAGATTTTTTATATCTTTACAAATAAAGGAGATTTTCGGGGTGCCCCGTTTCAAACAAACACTCTGTATGCGACGCTTGGTCGTGTAATTCATTCTTGGAAATGTTAATTTCTTGCAAAAAGAGCTTAAACTTATCATTCGGTTTATTACAAAATTATTTATTCCTAAAACCTAATAAGTAAACATTTTTTTTAGGAAATAATATTTTTTATTTTTATTCATTAAAATATATTATGTAATTTTAAAATTAGATATTTATAGTATCGTATCAGTTTTTTTAAGGTCAGGTCAGGAACTTGGCATACATTTTTATCTTTGGTTACAAAAAAATTGCAATCTCAAAATATTTTTTTAAATTTTAAAACACACGAATGAGGAATGTGTGTCAAAAATATCGTTGCCGTCCGGGAAATTATTGAAAATATTTTTAAAAAATCTCAATTTTTCATTTTTTTTTTTTTTGCTTGTGCTTCCGCATTTCGGATGTTTTAAAATGCGTTTTAGATTAAGTTGTAGGCTCTCGTAGAAACATATTGAATAACTGGAAAAGATAATAAAACACTCCGTTAGTTTCAAAAAATTAAACAAGTTTATTTGATACGTATTTCGGCCTATGAAGCCAACTTCAGAAATACAAAGGGTTTACAGAAATACATATAAATAGAATATTTACAAACTAATAGAGAGGAGAGAGTATTGGAACAAATGTGGCTATAATTAGGAAAACCGTACCTAAAAGGTAAAATTATATGAGAGAGAGGATTAAAAGGGATTAAGAAGAGGCTACCATCTAAACTCCACTGGTTCATTCATGAGATTTTTTGACTTAGAAATCGCTTTCTTGATTTCAAAAACCTCTAATAAATCCAATTTTAATCCTTTCGGCTGTATATGTAAAATTTCAATGTCAAAACTAAAAGTATGTTTATGTTTAAGCATATGTTTAGCAATATTAGACTTATTACTATGGTTCAATCTCCACGCTCTAATGCAGTGTTTCTCTACCTTTTATGGCATGGGACCCCCCGAAATTATATCAATATTGTCTGCGGCCCCTCTATATATATATATATATATATATGGTGTATCAAGATAGAGGGAACATGATTTTTCTCGAAAAGGCAACGTGTGAGTAAGTTGGGAAAAATTTTGAACTAAAATTTATACAAAACATTAAATGGTAGTATTGAAATTTTCCGGAAGTACAGGATATTAAGGACAGTTTAGAATTATTATATGGGAACGTATGTCATATTGAGTATCTTTGGATAGAGCTTTTCAAAAGAAACAACTTTTACTTAAACATTTTTTCAGTATTTTTTACGGTTGACAAAAAACTATAATATATATGACGATCATATTCCCTACAACGACTTGACAGTAAAGTATTTTTATTTACAAGTGTTAAAAGTGCCTTATATTTTGATATTTGCATCCTTGCTCTTAAGTTATCTGTAGCTCGGAGAGTAATAAAAAAATATTGCACTTTTAAGTCGTACCTACTTCAAAGTACAACTTGAATTTTTATTGCTTTTGATCAGTTTGTTTAGCAAAAGCCCATTTTACTCATTATAAAGTTAGCTAGTGACAACTTTAGAAAATTAATACTCCATTTAGTTCCACTTAAACGTTTGAAATAGCCTGTAGCTTAAATTAGTCATCAAAATAAGTAATTAGATAGAATAATAAATAAAATATTTATTTTATTTATGTTATGAAAGGTATATTTTTCTGAATATAAATATAAGACTCGTATTTATAAATATGAATAAAATATATATCTTGTAAGATTGAGCGCATTGCTATTATATTTCCATGTTTTGATCTTGTATGACTTCGCGGCCCCCCGACGAAGCCTTCACTGCCCCCGGTTGAGAAACGCTGCTCTAATGTGCTCTCCTTTTCGTAAATAAAATCTCAATTATACAATTGATTTGGTAAACCCCACTCTTATGCAACTTATCTTTGCGATCAATTTTATTATTGACTAAAATATTTTTCTCCTCTCTAATAGTTTTTAAATTTTCTATTTATATTTCTGTAAACCCTTTGTATTTCTGAAGATGTCTTCATAGGCCGATATACGTATAAAATAAACTTGTTTTATTTGAAACTAACCGAGTGTTTTAATATATTTTCCTGTTAATAAAAATATGTTTGTAAAAACGTATATAGCTCTTTCTTTTGAACTAGATTATTAAAACTAATAATTTTTATCGGTTAAATGAGGATTTTGATAATTTTGTTTAGCAAAAGCCCTTTACAATTAATAAAACTGAGTTCGTGACAAGTTACAAAAATTAAAAATCCATTTAGTTTCCCTTAAACGTTGGAATAGTCTATATATACACACATCGTAACAATTATAAACAAAATTGATAAATCTTGAATTAGCAATGCTTTATTTAGTTTTTAGTGCAATCAAATTAAATCAATTATTAAAAAGCTTGAGGGAGTTTAATCGCTGTTTAATTTTAATGAAAGCTATCCTGCGATTATTCAGTATAAAATTGTTGTCATTGGTTGAAATTTGAAACCCCATTGATAGGTAATATATGAGTGAAATTTTCATTCAAGTATATTTATTATGTAGATATATACTTTATTCTTGCCTTTCGGCTTTCAGTGGAGTACAGTATTTATATTAATTTCCCAAACTTAACTAGATAAATAATAATAATATGTATAATAATATAATAATCTAATAATAAATATACTAATATAATATACATCTAATATACACACCGGCAAATTTAAAGGAACAGATTGAAATTTATGTTTTTTTTTTAAATTTTATTATTTTGTAGCCTATATCTGGAATGTTCTAATAAAAATGAACGAAGATTGTATCGACGTCAAAGAGAACAAAATGCACCATTCAATTTTGTTACTATTGTATTTTTTGGTGGAGGTTCAATTATGGTATGGGGTGGAATATGTTTGGGAGATCGCACAGAGTTAGTGGTGATTGATGGCGGAGCGTTAACCATGTTGTACCTTTTGCCCCATATTTCGGATAAAAGTCCACCCTAATGCAGGATAATGCGGGCCTACACGTCGCCCACTGTGTAACAGACTTTTTAAATCAAGTGGGTATAACAAAAATGGGTTGGCCAGCGTGTTCCCCTGACCTCAACCCGATTGAACATTATTCCAAAAAACATTGTACTAGAAGATAACCTGAGAGATATCAACAATATATACACTACAAATAATTAGATTTTTATGTCTGTTCCTTTAAATTTGCCAGTGTGTGTAGACCTAAAAAAAAAGAACAACGTACATATAACTTATAAGAAAAATGTTACTGTTTAATGAATTCCATTATGATAAAAATGATCCATCATGTAAGGAATTATATAACATGAGTTCAAAAAGTAATTACATAACGGTTGGCTTTGGAAAAATAAAATAATGTCTACCGCAAGCTTGATTTGACAATATAAACTTATGACAACAACCACAGTGATGACAGTTAATTAATTCTAAACCTTGCAATAGACATTATTTCATTTTTCTATAGCCAACCCTTATGTTATTACTTTTTGAACTCATGGTATTTTAACGCAATGGCCTACTAAATTTTATAAAATATTTGTATATTTTACCAGTTACAGTATATACAAATTCAGTTTAATTATATATGTTTGATTATAATATTAACTAGCAGTATACCCGCTGCTTCGCTACCGGAAAAATAGTCGTAGCCGGCTTAGACCGGACCCCTGGTAGAATCGGTTTAAGACTGGCTTGGTGCAAATTGTTTTTGGAAGAATCAAATATATATTCATTTGTTTTAATCTACTATTGTATTGATATGTGCTTCTTACACAAATAATGTAAGTAAGGGCTTCTTTGTAAACATTGATAGTACAGTCATTTGTTAACAACACGTATGAGTGTCCCGTTGTGCTAACCTAGGAAAATACCACAAACAGTTGCCCTTGTGAGAATCACTCATCGCCCAAGGCGGCGCTAGTCACTTGAAGCATTTTATCTTGTACCTTATGAAGTTATTTGTTATAATATTTATTAGAATTATTTCGTGATTACTTCTGATCTATAAATCGTACGTATATAGGTCCGAGCACTTTTTTACCGTTAATAAATGCTCTTGCCACCGAAGAAACTTTTATTCGTATACTTTTAGGGGCTACGAAAATGTTCAACAGCAAATTTAATGTTACAATTTTCGTCGAAAAATGAAAATAAAAAATCTGGGATATATATGTATAACTTTTATAGTTTCGCCGCCATAGCATTTTAATGTGATTAATGTAAAATTCTTAATTACATTTTTGTACATGTGTATGGGTAACCTCTATCAGCAAAAACCAAGTCTATATCTCTCATTGGGCCTAAGATATATTGAGGAATCAGTGAAAAAGCATTTTGCCCCCTTAGGGGTGAAATTATTTAGTAAAATAAGTTAATAAACTAAAGAAGATTTTAAAAAGACACTTATATGCCAAAACGGAATGTTATCACAATAATAAAAAGGAAATGCGAAGCGTTGTACAATTGACTCCGAAAGTAGATTTAAGGGTTGTTTAGGGCAAAATCTTGAATTTCGTTCATAAATATTTGTAACCTTTATAAGCAAAAACTAAGTCGATATCTTATTGGTTCCAAGATATATTGAGGATTCCTTGAAATCATATTTCACCCCTTTTCACCCCTTTAGGTATCGAATTTCAAAAAAGCTCTTGTTTGGGTGCTTACATCATGGAGAGAATATGCTTTCCGAATTTCATGACTATGTCCAAGGGACGTTTTATAGAATAAAAAATAGCAACTTTCTCCTTTGGGGGTGCAATTAAAAAAATATGTTAAAAAGATATTTTAAGTTTTTAAGTTAACAGTTTTAATCCCGAAACACTCCCTTAGAATGAGAATTTTGAGATGCTATATGGCCTCTGTTCGAATCCTGGTTTTACTCTATTATCATACTAAATTTGGTTAAAATATGTCAAACTGTTTTTAAAAGATTCGTCAAGAGCAAAAATAAATAAACCAAAATAATAAAGTTCATAAATATCGGCAAAAATAAAAAAAATATAATATAGATGTTTTCTCGTTCTACATAGACTAATCATAGTTTTGCTAAATAACTTTGCTATAATAATAAAGATCAGTGCTGTTTACCGACAATATTTAAGCCGAACATTTCCGATGCAACCCGAAGAGCCACTATCTGAATATAGTCATCCATTCAACTATTAAACAAAAATTCATATCCCCTCAATTCATATTTAATAGATATTCCAATGGTCCAATATAATTAAAAACAAAATTATTTATTGCTCGTTTCTGGTGGGACTTTTTGAGATTTTCAATTTTTCTAGTTATGGTGAAGACATTTTCTACTTGTATGCAAAATTTCAACTCGGTAGCATATCTGGAAGTGGGTTAGAATTTCCGGACATAGCCACAAATATTCATTTTTATACATTTAGATTGCAAACTATATTTTCTTAGAAAATTTGCTAAACGAGCTTAACCAATGGGTTTATTTCAAAATAAATAGAAAAAAAAACATATATCATATATAACAACAGATTTATGAATAAAATTAATTTATTTATATCAACTGACAAGTTAGTAGCATTACACATTATTTAAGTTGAACTTGAAAATGTATTAATTAGAAAAATGTAAAACTTTTTCTTTTAGTGAAGTTTTTATTTCAGTTAACTAGATGAACACTGTTTGGGTTAAATTGTTTGAGTAAAATTTTATAACTGGCATATTACATCTAACAATAATAGGTGTTGTAGAAGACCTAAATCTGTGTTGACAAACAACTTCATCTTTATGAAAAAACATTAGGGACATGCTTACAAATTTCGCGCCATATTTTACTTCAATTTGATTTTCGCGCCATATATTAAAGCAATATGAATTTCGAGCGGGATTCTACTCCAGGGAGAAATTCTCGCCCACATCAATTTGATCTCTCAACTTACCTTAACCTGATTTCTGAACAGACTTTTGACCTGAATTTTTACGTAAGCTAGACCTTCACCTTCAACCCGCGTCACCCTTTCTTGCAAAAAAAATCATTTATCATCACTTTGGAAGTTCTGCTTTTCTTCCCTACTCATAACCAGCGTCGCAAGTGAAGATCTGTGGCTTGGAGTATACAACCCATGTTACACGGATTGCTACAGTTTCGAATGCAGTTGACCTTGTTCTCGGAGTTGAGGACCAGGGTTGCAAATGCAATTCGTTGGTTAGGAGCATGGACACATGGTACACGAGTTGTCACATTTTAGACAGTTGAACTTATTCTTGGGGTCAAGAATATAACCAGCGTTGCAAGTGCAGGTGTCTGGTTTGGAGCATACTCCCATGTTACATGGCTTGCTGCATTTTGGACGACAGTTGAACTTATTTTTGGGACCGGGGCCATAACCAGCGTAGCAAGTGCAGGTGTCTGGTTTCGAGCACACTCCCTTGTTACATGGCTTGCTGCATTTTGGAAGACAATTGAACTTATCCTTGGGGTCGGGGTCATAACCATCGTTGCAAGTGCAGGTGTCTGGTTTCGAGCACACTCCCTTGTTACATGGTTTGCTACACTTTGGAAGACAGTTGAACTTATCCTTGGGGTCGGGGTCATAACCATCATTGCAAGTGCAGGTGTCTGGTTTCGAGCACACTCCTTTGTTACATGGCTTCCTACATTTTGGATGACAGTTGAACTTACCATTTGGGTCGGGGTCATAACCATCGTTGCAAGTGCAGATGTCTGGTTTCGAGCACACTCCTTTGTTACATGGCTTGCTACATTTTGGAAGACAGTTGAACTTATCCTTGGGGTCGGGGTCATAACCATCGTTGCAAGTGCAGGTGTCTGGTTTCGAGCACACTCCTTTGTTACATGGCTTGCTACATTTTGGATGACAGTTGAACTTATCCTTTGGATCGAGGTCATAACCATCGTTGCAAGTGCAGGTGTCTGGTTTCGAGCACACTCCTTTGTTACATGGCTTGCTACATTTTGGAAAACAGTTGAACTTATCCTTTGGGTCGGCGTCATAACCATCGTTACAAGTGCAGGTGTCTGGTTTCGAGCACACTCCTTTGTTACATGGCTTGCTACATTTTGGAAGACAGTTGAACTTATCCTTGGGGTCGGGGTCATAACCATCGTTGCAAGTGCAAGTGTCTGGTTTCGAGCACACTCCTTTGTTACATGGCTTGCTACATTTTGGATGACAGTTGAACTTATCCTTTGGGTCGGGATCATAACCATCGTTGCAAGTGCAGGTGTCTGGTTTCGAGCACACTCCTTTGTTACATGGCTTGCTACATTTTGGAATACAGTTGAACTTATCCTTTGGGTCGAGGTCATAACCATCGTTGCAAGTGCAGGTGTCTGGTTTCGAGCACTTTCCTTTGTTACATGGCTTTCTACATTTTGGATGACAGTTGAACTTATCCTTTGGGTCAAGGTCATATCCATCGTTGCAAGTGCAGGTTTCTGGTTTCGAGCACACTCCTTTGTTACATGGCTTGCTACATTTTGGAAGACAGTTGAACTTATCCTTTGGGTCGGGATCATAACCATCGTTGCAAGTGCAGGTGTCTGGTTTCGAGCACACTCCTTTGTTACATGGCTTCCTACATTTTGGATGACAGTTGAACTTATCCTTGGGGTCGGGGTCATAACCATCGTTGCAAGTGCAGGTGTCTGGTTTTGAGCACATTCCTTTGTTACATGGCTTGCTACATTTTGGAAGACAGTTGAACTTATCCTTGGGGTCGGGGTCATAACCATCGTTGCAAGTGCAGGTGTCTGGTTTCGAGCACACTCCTTTGTTACATGGCTTGCTACATTTTGGATGACAGTTGAACTTATCCTTTGGGTCGGGATCATAACCATCGTTGCAAGTGCAGGTGTCTGGTTTCGAGCACACTCCTTTGTTGCATGGCTTCCTACATTTTGGATGGCAGTTGAACTTATCTTTTGGGTCGGGGTCATAACCATCGTTGCAAGTGCAGGTGTCTGGTTTCGAGCACACTCCTTTGTTACAAGGCTTGCTACATTTTGGAATACAGTTGAACTTATCCTTTGGGTCGAGGTCATAACCATCGTTGCAAGTGCAGGTGTCTGGTTTCGAGCACTTTCCTTTGTTACATGGCTTTCTACATTTTGGATGACAGTTGAACTTATCCTTTGGGTCGGGGTCATATCCATCGTTGCAAGTGCAGGTGTCTGGTTTTGAGCACACTCCTTTGTTACATGGCTTGCTACATTTTGGATGACAGTTGAACTTATCCTTTGGGTCAGGGTCATAACCATCGTTGCAAGTGCAGGTGTCTGGTTTCGAGCACACTCCTTTGTTACATGGCTTGCTACATTTTGGAATACAGTTGAACTTATCCTTTGGGTCGAGGTCATAACCATCGTTGCAAGTGCAGGTGTCTGGTTTCGAGCACTTTCCTTTGTTACATGGCTTTCTACATTTTGGATGACAGTTGAACTTATCCTTTGGGTCGGGGTCATATCCATCGTTGCAAGTGCAGGTTTCTGGTTTCGAGCACACTCCTTTGTTACATGGCTTGCTACATTTTGGAAGACAGTTGAACTTATCCTTTGGGTCGGGATCATAACCATCGTTGCAAGTGCAGGTGTCTGGTTTCGAGCACACTCCTTTGTTACATGGCTTCCTACATTTTGGATGACAGTTGAACTTATCCTTGGGGTCGGGGTCATAACCATCGTTGCAAGTGCAGGTGTCTGGTTTTGAGCACACTCCTTTGTTACATGGCTTGCTACATTTTGGAAGACAGTTGAACTTATCCTTGGGGTCGGGGTCATAACCATCGTTGCAAGTGCAGGTGTCTGGTTTCGAGCACACTCCTTTGTTACATGGCTTGCTACATTTTGGATGACAGTTGAACTTATCCTTTGGGTCGGGTTCATAACCATCGTTGCAAGTGCAGGTGTCTGGTTTCGAGCACACTCCTTTGTTGCATGGCTTCCTACATTTTGGATGGCAGTTGAACTTATCTTTTGGGTCGGGGTCATAACCATCGTTGCAAGTGCAGGTGTCTGGTTTCGAGCACACTCCTTTGTTACAAGGCTTGCTACATTTTGGAATACAGTTGAACTTATCCTTTGGGTCGAGGTCATAACCATCGTTGCAAGTGCAGGTGTCTGGTTTCGAGCACTTTCCTTTGTTACATTGCTTTCTACATTTTGGATGACAGTTGAACTTATCCTTTGGGTCGGGGTCATATCCATCGTTGCAAGTGCAGGTTTCTGGTTTCGAGCACACTCCTTTGTTACATGGCTTGCTACATTTTGGAAGACAGTTGAACTTATCCATTGGGTCGGGGTCATAACCATCGTTGCAAGTGCAGGTGTCTGGTTTTGAACACTTTCCTTTGTTACATGGCTTCATACATTTTGGATGACAGTTGAACTTATCTTTTGGGTCGGGGTCATATCCATCGTTGCAAGTGCAGGTTTCTGGTTTCGAGCACACTCCTTTGTTACATGGCTTGCTACATTTTGGAAGACAGTTGAACTTATCCTTTGGGTCGGGATCATAACCATCGTTGCAAGTGCAGGTGTCTGGTTTCGAGCACACTCCTTTGTTACATGGCTTGCTACATTTTGGATGACAGTTGAACTTATCCTTTGGGTCAGGGTCATAACCATCGTTGCAAGTGCAGGTGTCTGGTTTTGAGCACACTTCTTTGTTACATGGCTTGCTACATTTTGGATGACAGTTGAACTTATCCTTTGGGTCAGGGTCATAACCATCGTTGCAAGTGCAGGTGTCTGGTTTCGAGCACACTCCTTTGTTACATGGCTTGCTACATTTTGGAAGACAGTTGAACTTATCCTTTGGGTCGGGATCATAACCATCGTTGCAAGTGCAGGTGTCTGGTTTCGAGCACACTCCTTTGTTACATGGCTTGCTACATTTTGGATGACAGTTGAACTTATCCTTTGGGTCAGGGTCATAACCATCGTTGCAAGTGCAGGTGTCTGGTTTTGAGCACACTCCTTTGTTACATGGCTTGCTACATTTTGGATGACAGTTGAACTTATCCTTTGGGTCAGGGTCATAACCATCGTTGCAAGTGCAGGTGTCTGGTTTCGAGCACACTCCTTTGTTACATGGCTTCCTACATTTTGGATGGCAGTTGAACTTATCCTTTGGGTCGGGGTCATAACCATCGTTGCAAGTGCAGGTGTCTGGTTTCGAGCACACACCTTTGTTACATGGCTTGCTACATTTTGGAAGACAGTTGAACTTATCTTTTGGGTCGGGCTCATAACCATCGGTACAAGTGCAGGTGTCTGGTTTCGAGCACTTTCCTTTGTTACATGGCTTCCTACATTTCGGATGACAGTTGAACTTATCCTTTGGGTCGGGGTCATATCCGTCATTGCAAGTGCAGGTTTCTGGTTTCGAGCACATTCCTTTGTTACATGGCTTGCTACATTTTGGAAGACAGTTGAACTTATCCTTGGGGTCGGGGTCATAACCATCGTTGCAAGTGCAGGTGTCTGGTTTCGAGCACACTCCTTTGTTACATGGCTTGCTACATTTTGGAAGACAGTTGAACTTATCCTTGGAGTCGGGGTCAAAACCATCGTTGCAAGTGCAGGTTCCTGGTTTCGAGCACACTCCTTTGTTACATGGCTTGCTACATTTTGGAAGACAGTTGAACTTATCCTTGGGGTCAGGTTCATAACCATCGTTGCAAGTGCAGGTGTCTGGTTTCGAGCACACTCCTTTGTTACATGGCTTGCTACATTTTGGAAGACAGTTGAACTTATCCTTTGGGTCAGGATCATAACCATCGTTGCAAGTGCAGGTGTCTGGTTTCGAGCACACTCCTTTGTTACATGGCTTCTTACATTTTGGATGGCAATTGAACTTATCCTTTGGGTCGGGGTCATAACCATCGTTGCAAGTGCAGGTGTCTGGTTTCGAGCACAGTCCTTTGTTACATGGCTTCCTACATTTTGGATGGCAGTCAAACTTATCCTTTGGGTCGGGGTCATAACCATCGTTGCAAGTGCAGGTGTCTGGTTTCGAGCACACTCCTTTGTTACATGGCTTCCTACATTTTGGAAGACAGTTGAACTTATCCTTGGGGTCGGGGTCATAACCATCGTTGCAAGTGCAGGTGTCTGGTTTCGAGCACACTCCTTTGTTACATGGCTTCTTACATTTTGGATGACAATTGAACTTATCCTTGGGGTCGGGGTCATAACCATCGTTGCAAGTGCAGGTTTCTGGTTTCGAGCACACTCCTTTGTTACATGGCTTGCTACATTTTGGAAGACAATTGAACTTATCCTTAGGGTCGGGGTCGTAACCATCGTTGCAAGTGCAGGTTTCTGGTTTCGAGCACACTCCTTTGTTACATGGCTTGCTACATTTTGGAACACAGTTGAACTTATCCATTGGATCGGGGTCATAACCATCGTTGCAAGTGCAGGTGGCTGGTTTTGAGAACTTTCCTTTGTTACATGGATTCCTACATTTTGGATGACAGTTGAACTTATTCTTTGGGTCGGGGTCATAACCATCGTTGCAACTGCAGGACTTTGATTTGGAGCACACACCCATATTACATGGCTTCCTGCATTTTGGAAGACAGTTGAATTTGTTCTGGGGGTCGAGAACATAACCAGCGTTACAAGTGCAGGTCTCTGGTTTAGAGCACACACCCATGTTGCAAGGACTGCTACATTTTGGAAGACATTTGAACTTATTTTCGAATTCAAGGACATAACCCTCCCTGCAAGTGCAGGTGTCTGGAATGGAACAAACTCCAATGTTGCATTTTGGAATACAGTTGAGCATATTTTCGGGATCGATGGCATAACTAGCGTCGCTGGTGCAGGGGTTTGGCTTGGAGCACATACCTATGTTACACGGCCCGATTTTTTTTCGATTACATCGGTTATTAAATTTATCTCCCGGTCTATATCTTCCTTTATTGCATGGTTTCCTCCTTCTTTGTACCGAGCGTTTTTCTCTCAAATTTTGCACATATATACAGTTATAGTTATCTTTTGGATCTGGTACATACCCTGGATTGCAAGTGCATGTTTCTGGGGCCGTACACTTGCCTGAGATACAGAGACGTGTACAGACAGGTATGCAGTTGCTATTTTCTTTTACGTAACCTTCGCAGCAATCTATATATCTTTCGGATATAATATTTGTCTGTAAGAGATAGAAATAAATAAAACTAGTGTGAGTATAGAAACAATTATTTTATTTTTAAGTTTACTTGACGATTATTGTAATACGTTGAATTTACTATTTGTGTTGTGTTTGAAATTGTGTTAGGGGCAACAATTAAATTTCCCTTTAGACAACACAGAAATCTAGGAAACAATAATACATTTTTTACACCTAGAATATATACGTATAAATATCACTGCTTATAACTAAGAATCCTTTATACATCACTCTGTCTGTCGGATATTTGTCTTTTTAATGTTGGACACACATATAAAAGAAATATTGGGTATAATACATAAATATAAATAATACGTATACACAGATTTTTTATAATTTTGAGTGGAGAATAAAATTAGTTGATCTTGATTGGTAGATCAGCTGGCCAAAGTAAAATTAAAAACGAAAATGTTTTGAAAAAAAAATAATAATAATAATTTCCTGTAAACTTTAACCTGGAAGGATTATTCTACAAACATAATAAAATTAGAATAGTGTATATCATATTTATATACATCTTCATAGTATAGCCAGAATTTTTGAATTGAGATTTTCAATTTATATCGAATCTTACCTATGGCAAAAAAATGAAATTGATTAAAAGTATGAATTGAATAATATTTATAATTGTTCGAAAATTTATGCTTCTTGATTTCAGAGATGTTTAGAAGTGGTCAAAATTAAAAATTTAAAGAAAAAATTGATGTGAAGTGTGAATTTTCACACATTTCAGGGTTTTGCAGGTATTTAGTAACTGAATGATGATTATTTGGGATGCCAAAACAAATTTTATGTCAAAATATTTTTTTATGAATTTTAATTCGAATGCCTTATACCATTATTTAAGTTTCTAAATATGTGCAGTATTTTTTTTACATAGCAAGGTTCATTAAGATTTTGGAAATGGCGCCTATGGCTTCTATTGGTTGCTTAAATAATTAGCCCCGCCCCCTGATTTCATATACATCAAACATAGCATTAAATTATAATTTCAACACTTCCCACTGGTTATTAAATTTACGCTTTTAAAAATTAAATGCAAAATTTACCAAAATATAACTAGAATTTTGACAAAATAATTTAAACAAAAGAAAACGGCAAAAAAAAATATAACTGACAGGATTCGAACTCTAGTTCGCAAGTTACCTGTTTAGCAAATTAGAAAACCAATGACTAAACGCACATCGCTATGAGCACTGGCTTATCTACTGGGTTACATAGCGCATTAAATATTTAACATATTTTGGTTAAAACACAAAAAATGCATTATTTTCCAAAAACATAATCTGATCAAAAATTCCTGTTGAACTATTCCGGTTCACACCAATGTACATTACTTAGAATTTTTTCAGATTTTTAGTTTAAACCATCTGGGCTACAGGGTGTGGGACAAAAATTTTTTTGCACAATATTGGCAAAAATCGCTTCAAAATAATGTATTTTGCAAAAATAAAAATTTGATCGTTAACCCACGTACCAAGGGCTTTCATTTGATACCCTACTCAGAATTAAAAAAAAATATTTTTTTTTTCGATGAGCACATATTTGTTTATATTTTTAGGGGGATATGTTTTTTAGATGTTTTAGTATTTTTCCTATGTGCGGGTCAAAGAGTTGTATAAGCATGCCAAATTTCAACTCTCTAGGTTTAGCCGTTTGGCTACAATTTTTACCGAACAGACAGACAGACAGACAGACAGACAGACAGACAGACAGACAGACAGACAGACAGACGACAAAATGACGGTATAAGGGTTTTTTGGTCATACCTACAAAACCCTAAAAACAAAGGTCACACTCCAAAAATACAAGTGATGAGCAAAAAACAGAGGCCCTCACTCAAAAATACTAGTGACGAGCAAAAAAAAAAGGTCTTCACTCCCAAAATAGAAGTAATGAGCAAAAAAAAGTATTTTTTTTATAAAAAGTAAGAGTATAGAATATATTACTCAAAAAGGAGTATAATACTCTAAAAAAGAGTACGTCTGGTCACCCTAATTATACCACACAAACAAAATAATATCGTAAAAAAAATTATAACGTAATCCAGAAGCAGAATCAATGATACCAAATAAACAATAATACCAAATAATACCAAAAGTAATGCCAAAAAGATCAATTAAGGAATAAGATAAAACTATTTGCACGAAACAAAGTTGTGATGTGATTACAGCCAACAGTAGACTGCATATGTTAACAAATTTTTGTGTGCTTGTATCACGTGAGCGCTTTATTCCTATACAGCGTTGTCAATTTAACGGTTTTCGATTTTTAGTTATTCATTGTATTAAAAACAAAAAAATTTATAACTATTTATGTACATATAATATTTATTATATATCTATAAATTAATTCTAAAAAAAATACATATTTAAAAATTTTCGTGTTAATTGTTAATAAAAATAACAAAAAGATTATTAAGACTTGGCAACATGGCTCCTGCAGCGCTACTATGTAATGCGCCAAGTTATCACACTAAACTAATTTATTACTAAAAACGGAATCCCAGTTACCAGCCAATAAATATTTATTTATTATAAATGCCCTAAATATAACAAAACAATGTATTTTTTCCATTGCATGAATATTTAGAAAGTTAAGGAAGTCCTTATTATTGAATTAACATAAAACATGTGTATAACAGAACATAAAGGAATAAACATTTGTATTTAATACATTTTTAGTTTTATAAAATTCATATTTGTGAGCTATGAGCGATCGCCCAAGGTAAATTCGACTAAATCCCGAAGGAAGTACCGGAACCTCTGCTAGTACAAACTATGCGCCATAAATTCCTCTTAGATAGATATATAATCTAAAAATATTAAGTGAAGGCGGAATGCTGAGTGTGTAGGACATATTTTGCTTTGTAGTATTCACTGTAAAATGAACAATATTTTAAAAATAATTTATCATCTCTTAATCTAAGAGCTTTAAAAACAAATTTTATGTTAAAATATTTTTATGTTACTTTTAATTCGAGTGCCTAATACCATTATTTAGGTTTCTTAATATGTGCAGTATTTTTTTTATATAGCAAGGTTCATTAAGATTTTGAAAATTGCGCCAAATGGCTTCAAATTGCGCCAAATGGTTTCATTGGTTGTTTCTAGTCATAGCTCCTCCCTTTGATTTCGTGTACATTCAAACAAAATTAAATTATAATTTCAACAATTTCCACTGGTTATTAAATTTACGCTTTTAAAAATTAAATGCAACATTTGCCAAAATATAACTTGAATTTTGAAAAAATTATTTAAACAAAATAACAATGCAAAAAAAAAAATAAAAAATAATCTTGTCTCTTCTCGGGGATTTGAACACTCATTTTCTCGGTCAGAACGCTAGTACCGTAACCATTGCACTAAGAAACACGTTATACTTTAGTGTGTTATATAACTATAAGTTTTCAACATTATTAGCAAAAAAACACAAAAAATGCTTTTTTTTCCAAAAACATAATCTGATCAAAAATTCCTGTTGTACTATTCCGGTTCACACCAATGTACATTACTTAGAATTTTTTCAGATTTTTAGTTTAAACCATCTGGGCTACAGGGTGTGGGACAAAATTTTTTTTGCACAATTTTGGCAAAAATCGCTTCAAAATAATTTATTTTGCGAAAATAAAAATTTGATCGTTAATCCACGTACCAAGGGCTTTCATTTGATACCCTACTCAGAATTTAAAAAAAATATTTTATTTTTCGATGAGCACATATTTGTTTATATTTTTAGGGGGATATGTTTTTTAGATGTTTTAGTATTTTTCCTATGTGCGGGTCAAAGAGTTGTATAAGCATGCCAAATTTCAACTCTCTAGCTTTAGCCGTTTGGCTACAATTTTTACCGAACAGACAGACAGACAGACAGACAGACAGACAGACAGACGACAAAATGACGGTATAAGGGTTTTTTGGTCATACCTACAAAACCCTAAAAAAAAATAAATCTACGACTTAAAGCCTTTCATTTGACGTCCAATATTAAATTTTAAAAAAAATATATTTATTTATTTATTATTATTATTTTTGTTTTATTAAGGTTCAAGTTCTTTCATTTGATACCCAGTTTTAAATTTTAAAGAAAAATTAATTTTATCTATGACTATCAAATAATAAATGCATTATGTGTCCAACTGTAAATACATATTCGTGTTCATGCGTGGATAATGAAGATTCTTTACGTTGCAAGTTTTTCTTTTTTATCAACAAAGTTAAAATTATTTGTGATCAGCAACGATGGCTATTTGCACCTCACACAGCCCATATTTATAATTAGAATATTATTTACAAGTGTCACTTTTCAGGATTTTGTAAGTATGACAAAAAAATCCTTATACCGTCATTTTGTTGTCCGTCTGTCTGTCTGTCTGTTCGGTAAAAATTGTAGCCAAACGGCTAAACTTAAAGAGTTGAAATTTAGCATTCTTATACATCATTTTAACCCGCACCTAACAAATATGTGCTCATCGAAAAAAAAATATATTTTTTTTTTTAATTCTGATTAGGGTATCAAATGAAAGCCCTTAGTACGTGGATTAACGATCAAAATTTTATTGTTGCAAAATAAATTATTTTAAAGCGATTTTTATCAAAATTGTGCAAAAAAAATCTTGTCCCACACCCTGTAGTCCAGATGGTTTAAACTAAAAATTTGAAAAAATTCTGAGTGATGTACATTGGTGTGAACCGTCATAATATAACAGGAATTTTTGATCAGATTTTTTTGTTGACGAAGTAATTATTTAATATGTTATGTAACACAGTAAACCGATACGCTTTCATGGTGCAATGGTTAGCATTCTCGCTTTCTAATTTGAAAACTAGGGTTCGTTTCCAATCGGAGAATATTTAATTTTTTCAGTTTTTTTGCATTTTTATTTTGTTTAAATGATTTTTTCTAAATTCTAGTTATATTTTGGCAAATGTTGCATTTAATTTTTAAAAGCTTAAATTTAATAACCAATGGCAATGGTTTAAATCAGTGTTTCTTAACCGTATTGAAAGAATCGCCCCCTTTACCACAGTAAAATTATCCAGCGCCCCCCCCAAACAAAAAACAAAATTTAAAATTTACACATTTCTCTATGTAGGTATGTATTTTATGCACTGAATTTCCTACTACAAATAAAAAATGATGAGAAATAGAAATAATACACGTTATTATTTTTATAAACATTCTGAATATATTGCCTTTTATGTCATATTAATATCACATACAACATTATAATATAATAAAAGCATTATAATCACATTGATTGAATATTATTTTGGCTTCACAGTCATTTTGTAACTCAATAAACTGCTCTTTTAATTTTTGACTGACACTTTCTACTTCTGATAAAAATGGATTAATTAATAAAGCTGGTATCACAAGTTCCTGCAAATTTTTGAATCGTATTATCATATCTTTGATGTTTCCAAATCAGAATCCTTGAGCGTATATTCTTTTAATTGTTGTAAAGAAGGAAATATGGTATTCTCGCCGACAAAGATTATTTTTATATAAGTAAGTTGAGTTTATTGATAAAGCTCAATACAACTCATTTGGCTTTAATAAGGCTGATATTGTTTCCTTGAAGATTTAGGAGATTTTCGTTAATCTTTTCGAATATATCCGAAAGATAGGCCACATCATTTCGTAGTAATTTCAATTCACTCCATATGTTTTCATTGTTTACATCTTTTATTTCAGCAAATGAGCATACCTTATTTTTCTATATTGACACAATGCCCACTCAAACTTCTGCAGCGCCCCCTGAATGCTAAAAATTTAAAAACGCCCCGCTAGACCTCCAAAACGCCCACAAAGGGGCGCTGGCGCCCCGGTTAAGAATCACTGGTTTAAATTATAATTTAATTCTATGTTTCAATGTATACGAAATCAGAGGGGCGGAGCTTATGACTTTAAACAACCAATGGAAGCCATGGGCGCAATTTTCAAAATGTTAATGAACCTTGCTATATATATATATATATATATTTGCATTTATGGTTATTCCGTTCCAATAATGTAATTATGAATGTTTTTGTATTGTTTTTTGATTATATATATATATATATAAAAAAATACTGCACATATTTAGAAACCTAAATAATGGTATAAGGCACTCGAATTAAAATTAACAAAAAAATATTTAAATATAAAATGTTTTGGCATCCGAAATAATCATCATTCGCTTACTAAATACCTGCAAAACCCTGAAATGTGTGAAAAATCACAAATCACATCATTTTTTTTACACTGCTTGCAATATGAACAGCTTTGTGTACCTATTTACAGTTGGATACATTTATTACCTGATGGTCGTAAATAAAATACTATTTTAGACAATCAAAAAATTCAAAATTTTTTCTTTTTCAAATTTGTAAATTAGCTCTTTTGGAAAAGAAGTACTTAGTTTTAAACCAATTTCGGCAAAAATCGCGACATTTTTTTTTTTTTTCTAATTAAGAATTTTTGTTTATTGAAAAGCTTTCATCTGATATCCGGCCCAAATCAACAAATATATATATCTTTTTTCTTGAAATTCTAGTTTTCTAGTTTTTAACCAGCCTTTCGATTCTTTCTAGATATTAAAGGCTTCTTGGCAGGTCTGCATCCTCCTCAGTCGGCTTCTCTGACGACGTTTGATTGTAGTTAAAGAAGTATTTGGTCCATTTCCTTCGTCTAATCATTTTTTAATATCCGATTATAACGCAAACGGATTCTCTATCAACACCATTTTAATTCTTTTAAGAATTGAGTGAGTTTTTCTAGGTGTACCTGGCTTTGGTAGTGCTATTACACTATTTTTTTCATTAAAATTATGAAATGTTTTACTTACTACTGAACGTTGAAAATTTAATTATTTAGCAATAAAAATTTGCTTTTCACCGTTATTATATTTTTACCGACCGCCAACATATATAAGGGAGGTATTGTGATCATACCGATTTTAACATTTCGAGATTTTGATGGATCTCCACGAATTGAGGTCCCTACATAACGTTTTGACTATTTTTAGCATGATGTCTGTCGGTCTGTCTGTCTGTCTGTCTGTCTGTCCGTCCGTCTGTCTGTCCGTCTGTCTGTCCGTCTGTCTGTCCGTCTGTCTGTCCGTCTGTCTGTCCGTCTGTCTGTCTGTCTGTCCGTCTGAGTACACGTGCAGAGCAAATTCGGCTGAAAGGATTTTTATGAAACTTCATATTTAAGCTTCTGCCGTCAATGGCACGAGTTGGTCAACTTTTGGTAAAAATCGGTTGACTAAAAATGGGAGTTTACTCGTGTCGATTTTAAGATTTTTATGAATATTTCACAACAGAAAAATATTTCGAAAAAATTTATTGAACAAAAGTTGCTATAAAAGCAATAATTAATAACTTTTATTTGAGACGTTTTTTGACAAAACGAAAGATTTCGAAATAATTTTTGTAAAATTTTTCGAAATTTTTTCTAAGTCTCAATTTTTTCATACTTATATGTAACGTTTCCATGGTCATGATAAATAATATCTCTGTTAGAAAATATTAGGCCAAGTTATTTCTACTCTGCTGCTAGAATGTATTACTTTATGAAGTACTTCATGATGGCGGTCGGTCCTGTGGTGGCCACAGCTGATTTTTTATTTTTAATTCTTTGATATTACTGCTTAAATATTAACCCTTAGCATTTTGAATCTTCACAATTATTACTCAGAACACAAAAAAAAAAACAACTATTATAACAAGCTTCCCAAGTTATACTGAATAAAAATAATGTTTCTCTATTTACGGCCTTACAGGTTTGCTACATTTTTACAACAAATATATTTAAGAGCAAGTTCTTACTAATAACACAGGTCTACAAAGATTTAGTGCCTGGGATTTGAGTGTGTGATTATTATAGGTCTAGTGATACTAAAATGAGAAAAAATATATTTTGCCAAAAAAGTTTGCATTTGTAGCCAGGAGAGTAGAATTTAAAATTTTAAGAAAGTGTATGACTTCTGTTGTTCAGATGATAAAAAATTGAATCAAATATTGCTGTATAATATTGTAATCAACTTTAATTATTAAAATTAAGTTAAAAAACAAAAAAAAAAACAGTTTAAAAATCAAGATTTTTACATTTCTTATTATATTCATACCAAATCATCACCAAACTCATACCAAATTAGCTAACGAAATTCTTATCGGCGATATTAATATTGATATTTTAAACAACGCTCAGGCAAATGATTACTTAAATTTACTATTAGAATTTGGTTACATTTCTTATATAAATAAACCAACAAGAATGGACAAAACTTGTTTAGATCATATTTTTCTTAAAAGTAAATTCAACAATGTAAACATATTACCGATAATTTTAAATTCAAAAATAACAGATCATAGCCTGACATTTCTAGAAATAAATTTATCAAACAATAACACAAACACTTTTAAAAATAATAATAAAGAAAATAAAATAAACTATGGAAAGTTAATAGATAACTTAGAAAATATTAATTGGAATCAAATTCTACTGGGAAATATTGATGAACAACTAAATCAATTTATTCAATTAATTAATTCCAATATGAATTCATGTTGTGACATTTGCATAATTAATTATAAAAAAAAAAACGTAAACCATGGATCACACAAGGCATAATAAAATCTATTTCTATTAGGGACAAATTGTATAAGGAACATATTCGATCGCCTAATAATGAAAACATTAAACAATGTTACCTGAGGTACAAAAATAAAATTTTCACATTGATAAAAAATGCTAAAAATAACTATTATTCGGAGAAAGTGCGTATGAATAATAATAATTGTAAAAAACTGTGGCAATTAGCTAGTGAATCTTTAAATAAAAAAACTAACAAGGAAAATAAAATAAATAATATTGATATTGAGGGTGAAACTAGTAACTGCTTGAATACTATTGTTAACTGTTTTAACAAATATTTCATTAATGTAAGTGGTAAGCTATCAACTAAAATTAAATTAAATAAAAATAAACAAACTTCCTTGCTTAATAACATTCCGAGAAACAATAATTCGATTTTCTTATCTCCTACAGATTCTGTTGAAATTGAAGAAACCACTGTTGAATTAAAGAATACAAAATCTGCGGGTCATGATGGTTTAAACTCAGAAACTATAAAAAAAATCATTAAAACAATTTCCAAACCTCTATCTTCAATATTTAATAATTGTTTAGAAAAAGGCTATTTCCCAGACACATTTAAAATATCATTAGTTAAACCTATATTTAAATCTGGGGAACATAATAAAATATCGAATTATAGGCCAATATCTTTGATATCTACTCTGGCAAAAATTTTCGAAAAAATAATAAAACGTCGATTAATGAACTTTATAAACACGTATCAACTTATCTCTAATAATCAATTCGGATTCACTAAAAACAAAAGTGCTGAAGATGCAATAGCCCGTTTATCTGACTTAATATATTCTAACCTAGATAAATCTAACTCATGCTGTGCTATTTTTCTTGACCTTGCTAAAGCGTTTGATACGGTAGATCACGCCCTTTTACTAACTAAGCTGGAAATATATGGAATCAGAGGTGTCCCATTAAATTTATTTAAAACCTACTTATTAAACAGAGAGCAAAAAGTAGTAATAGATGGGGTAGAAAGCGAGATCGAGTACGTAAAATGTGGAGTGCCCCAAGGCACTGTCCTGGGTCCGATTTTGTTTCTCTTATTTATAAATGACCTTTTATATAATATTTATATTAAGGGAAAATTAATTTCTTACGCGGACGATACAGTCTTATTTACTGAAGCAAAATCATGGGATGAAGCAAAAATGCTTGCTGAGCATGATTTCAAAGAAATCAAAAATTGGTTGGATACCAATTTGTTAACTCTGAACTTACAAAAAACACATTTCGTACCCTTTTCAATATACAAATGTACCCAGCCAAATTTTGATATTATACTACATGATGCTAACTGTCCCGTTAATAATAACTGTAATTGCACTCAAACTGTGAAAAAAATACAAAATGTGAAGTACTTGGGTGTAATCATTGATTCACATTTACGCTGGGATATGCACACAGAAAAAATTAATTCCAACCTCAGGAAATTGTTTTTTATTTTCAAAAATTTACGGGATATTATGCCTAAGAAACTGTTATATACTTTCTATCATTCACTTGCAGAATCCATTTTAAACTATGGTCTATTAGCTTGGGGTGGGGCTGCAGAATGCTACCTTACCAAAATAAAAATAAGCCAAAAAATTATTCTAAAAATCATGCATAAAAAAAGAAGAACTTATCCAACTGAACAAATTTTTGTAGACAGTCATGTTATGCAAATTTCACAATTATATATACTTAGCACTTTAAAATACGTTAATAAAAATCCAACAGTTATCAATAAACTTGATCACGGTTATACTACTAGAAACAAACATCTTGCAATTTCAAGAATGTCGCTAAAATGTTTCGGACAACGTAGCTTTGTGAACAATATATCGAAAGTTTATAATACATTTTTAACATACATTGATACAAATAATATAAATTTACTGGCTCATAATTTTATAAAAATATCAAAAAAATTTAGCATATCACTTTCCAACAATGAAATTGAAAATTTACTGAAATAAGTACAAAATAACTAAAAAATCTTCATCACCGATTCATACCTTCAGCTTGTAAATCTAAGTTTATAATTTGTGATATTATTGAAAAATGAAAAATCTATATTTCAAATTATTTACATGATCAAATGTCATATATTAAAATTTAGTTTTATATAAATATTGTACCTTCATGCATAAATTACATTTACTCAATAACATAAGCACAAAATTAGCCACGCACAGGTTGTTCAACCTTTAGTGGTGATTCTAATGTTTTACTTTATCATTTATCACTATGTTTACTAATGTACAAATATTTATTTATAAAATAAAACTTATTATTATTATTATTATTATTATTATTATTATTCAAAAAAAAATTCTCTGTCTAAACCCCAAATATAGTCTCCCATCATATTTTCATTATATTGGCCTTGATACCGACATTCAAATTCCATAACGTCTTGATGGAAACGTTCTCCTTGTTCCAATGAATATGCTCTCATGTTGTTTTTGAAATTATCTAAATGAGTGTGCAGCATGTGAACTTTGAGAGACTTTCTGCAACCCATGGCTTTAAAGTTATTCAGCATACAAGAAACTAGCTCTTGATAGTTTTCTGCTCTGTTATTTCCCAGAAATCCGTGGACCACTGCTTTAAAGTTTTGGAAATTGTTCGCTGTCCAATTTTTTTTTTTTAATCTATGGGCCAACCAAGATTCCGGCCTTAACATTAGCTTCTGACAACTTTGGAAAAAAAAAATCTCTCAAATATATGAAAGCTTCGCATTTTCCATCCAACGCTTTCACAAATTGTTTCATCAGCCCTAACTTGAAATATAGTGGTGGCATCAGCACATTTGTAGGCTCAACTATGGGCTCCCATTTAACATTTTGCTTACCCACCTGAAATTCTCTTCTTTCCGGCCATGATTACCATAAACAAAGGTAGCATGAATATTTTGTATAGCCACCTTGCAATCCCATAAGGAAACCACAATTTTAAAATCTCCTGTAAGTTGCCAGTTATATTCCTTGTACTTTAGGGCTTCTAGTAGAATTTTGAAACTGTCGGAATTTTCATTGAGATGTATGGAATGAGCAACCGAAAGAGAATTTATTACAATTATTAAATAAAACAGCTTTTGGGCTTTTTGTGGAACTATCGATAAACAAGCGCCATTCGCTGGAAATGCAAGGTATTCCAATTGCTTCAAATAAACCATTTACGTTATTACAAAGCTCCATTACATTTTTATTGAGCAAGTTCCACTGTTTCAGTCGAGAATCCAAAATTTCTGCTTTACTTTTGGGTAGATTCAGATCTCTAATTAAATCATTGAAATCTTCTGCTGTAATGAGATGAGGTACTTATGGTTCCAGTGATGGTATAAATTCTTGGTCGAATACTGCATTAACTTTCAGATGAACTTGTTTAAGTATTTGGTACTTCAGTTATAATCGTTATAATCTCTCTCAAGACTACAAAAGCAAACTTTGATGAAAGTGTTTACATTTTTTTATTGTTTTTCTGCATGACAAATAAAATAAAAAAATGATGGACTAAACACAGGCATTTTTTTTTTTTTTTGTTGACCAGTATAATTTGTTGTTGCTATACCAGAATAATAATCAATAACAATTGTTATTCTCAAATCGGAATTTATGAAAATAATTTAAAAAAAATAATTTTGTTTCTCTACTTATAGCCGTGTATATATCACAAAAATAACTTTATCAATTAATTTAATTTATTATTTATGTAGTTCATAATTTAATTTAGTAAATTCAATTAAATTACGCACATTTATATTACAAAACTCACCTCATTTTTATATTGTGTTCTAGTTACTTGTCTTCTGTGTTGACAAATCTTTCCTGGTCTGGTAAATTGTGGACATTTAATTCTATAAGTTTCCCACAAAGTTATCCTGTAAGGTATAATGCGGGTTTTTGGTATCCTTAAAAAAATAGATATCCATAATTAAATTAAATTAATAAATAATTTAAGCCTTTAGCTAATCGAGTAAGTTCGTGTGTTGCATTGAACAATGTATGTATACGGAGTGTACAATTAAAATTTTCCGGAATAAACCAAAAGTACAGGATATCAAGGACAATATCAAGGACACATGTCGTGTTGGGCATCCTGTTGGATAGAGCCAGGGAGGTGATATGGAGGGGACATAAGCCTAATATAATGGCTTATGTGGTTAATGTCTACTGGTGCGGTAAGGGGAAAGTAATGCACGCGCCGCATTGGTACACTCATTTATATAGTATAGTTTTATTAGTATAGTAGTGTAGTAATTTTAGTTTTTAATTAACATGTTGCTGAAAGCTGATACTTTGGACAACAAGACTAGCGACAGAAACACCGCTAGATATGGCTTTATATAATAGGCAAAGGACAATATCCGTACTCAGGTGCATATATTCAGTACGCAATTACTTACACAATATAAAATGATACATTATATACATTCTATTTTTTGTTTTTCAATAATACTCTTTGTTTAACATTTTTTAAATTCGCAAATCACAATTTTAGTTTTATAAATAATCACATAAAACTTCTTATTGAGGAACTTCTATAGATGGAAGATTACGATCTTCAATCAATTCTTTGTATCATATCATATGTTCATCAAAAGATTTAAAAAAAAAAGATTTTGTTTGTTCTTGTTAGCGCATTTTAGATGGTACTAAACATGTTTTAGATTAATATAAATTAAAAAATACAAAAAATAATACATTTTTTACCTTAAATACTGAATTATTTGTTACAGATGATGTTAAAATTATATTGAAATAATATAAAAGTGCAATATTGTTATAAACATAACAAAAAATCTGCAAACGTTGTTCGATGATTTCATGCGAAAGGGCATTCTCGTCGTCGAAAAATTTTTGTTCAAAAATGAAGATCAACTTTGAGTGACTTCACCCTTGACTCTTTTATTAAATGTGTAACGGGACACTACTGTGCCCAGTCTTGTGACGGTAAGAGATGAGGGTTTCTATGGTGATGAGGTTGTTGATTGTGCGTTGAGTGATAAAAACGTCAAAAAATATTTAACTTTTATATTATATTATAATTATTATAATGATCAAAGTTGTTACTATATGTCGTGGAGACTGTGGTGTAATTAATTATGTCGATTTTTAATAAATATAGTTTTTGCAATAATATACTACAAATGTTATTTTTGAATCAAATAATAAATTAAATATTTTAAGTTAATTTTCTTTTTTGTTGATTATAATTTACTGCTTTTTTTAAATTACATTTTTTTTATTGAAAAAATATTTATTTAACTTTTCTTTAAAATATGTACATTTAGCCCTCTAAATCAATTTTTATAATCTCCCGGAATTCGCGAGACTCTTGAGAAGATTAATTTTTAATTTTCAATTCCCCAAGAACAAAAAAGTGCTGGTCAAAGGCACTTTATTTTCCAAAATGCAAGTTTTCCAAAATACGAGTAAAGACTTAAAAAAATGTCCTCATATCCAAAATACAAGCGAAAAAAATAAAGTCATCTCTTGAACTTTGACAAAACCACGAAAAATCCACATTTTTTGGGAACACTGCCTGCTACATTTTCATGTCACTATAAATTACTACATTATTTAGATTTAATGATCATTTTCATTATTTAAATTAAAAATACTTACTGTCTCACTTTCACACATCTTCTATCTTGGTTATTGCCATCAGCATTATGACAAAAACACAGAAGAAAACCAATAAAATGCAACTTAAACCTCATTTTGAAAACTAAAATTTGAAATGAGTCTCTTAATCAATTCGTCAAATTTTTTATTTACAACCGCATTAAGACACTGGCATATTTATACTAACTTATCACCCGGTGATCATTAAGTGTTTATTAAAAGAAGTCTAAGATAACTTCTGCATCGGTCGTTATCAACATGCATGCAAAATTACGATAGTTTAAATGTATACAGACAGTGCCGGCTTAACATGATAAGCAGTCGATGCGTCGCTTGAGTCGTTTTATTCAAGAGGCGCTGAAGTGAGGAGAAAAAGCTTAGTATAGTTTGTTTCACAATAAGCTGAAGTGACTATCTACTTATGGTCCTTAAGACAGTGGGTGGTAATTACAAATAACTCTAATCCCTTGTTTGTACCCATAAACTAGCCAGAGATGTACCAGGTATAAATTACATTACACCATGTAATGACACAATTGTAACAAGAAATAAACATAAGATATCATCAAAATAAACTTTATTTTTATTATAAATACAATTAATTTATAGAACTTATAATTAAATTTAAAACATTACAATCAGTATTGAAAACATTACAATAAAATAAATTTTAAATTAAATAATG
This sequence comes from Liopterus haemorrhoidalis, assembly GCA_963971575.1. NCBI lineage: Eukaryota > Metazoa > Arthropoda > Insecta > Coleoptera > Dytiscidae > Liopterus > Liopterus haemorrhoidalis. The sequence goes on from OZ020611.1 coordinate 25,008,912, forward strand.
TTATAAGTCCAAATCATTCTCTGAATCAGTCTCTAAATTAATGATTATAGTACGTTCTATTTGAATATAACTGTCCTCAGTTTTTTTTTATCTTCTCTGTATTTTAATGTTTTTTAAATAATTTGGTCTCAAAAGTTTTAATCGCTCTGACTCCATAAGGAACTGCGTTTTAAATTGAAACCCTATACTTTTAAGGGCACGCCATAAGGTCACCTTTGAACAATTAATTTCACACTGGTCTTGGATTAATCTTTTGAGCAATATGTCCAATGTTGGCACATTTTGTTCGGTGTACATTTGGTAATTTTTTTGCCGTATTACATCTTTCTGGAAACCATCAAACATTTTGATATGCCTGAATCCTTTCGTTTTCTTCTCCTATCAATGGATTTGTTTACAATATTCCATACTGTTGTCATCGCTACTTCGTTGCCTTGCTTGTCTCTTCTAATGCCGCTTGTTTGTTTTTGCGGTTCCTTATATATAAATACACATTGGCCACAATTTCTTTAGCTCCTACAGGTAAATATATACAAGTTTTTTCCCGATTTTTTTTTTTTATTGTATCTTGCACTATATCATCATCTTCTATCATGGTCACATAGTCATCTGCTTCATTTGCTTGCACAGAAGTTAATTGTTCGTTCCAAGGACGCCACATTTTTCTAACACGTACTGAACAATTTAACACAAATCACAAGTTATCTGATAGAAAATTCAAAGCGAAGTGAAAAGATATTTAAAACATCTGCAATTTATACCTGATACATCACTGACTAGTTTATGGGTGCAAACAAGGAATTAGTGTTATTTGTAATTACCACCCACTGTGTTTAGGACCATAAGTAGATAGTCACTTCAGCTTATCGTGAAACAAACTATACCATGGACAATATTGGAATATATGTTTATGAAGAGGTAGAATTCAAAACGGGATTTTTCACACAAACTCAGTTTTGAGATAATTTCAAAATACATTATAATATGTTTGCAACAAGTTGGGAACCTAATTTTTCAATCTGCATATTTTTAAGGTTCCAAACACTGAATTCAAACATGTCATTAAAATTTTAATGAGCAAAATTACGAAAAATCAATTAAGTATTTAAATTTTAATAAATCACGTTTTGTGTGAACTTAATGAACAAATCGTGGTTTTAGTGGACAAAACAAGGATAAAATTTGATTAAAATGAATTTTTATAAATAAAAATAGGTTTACATTATTTTATTTATTATTAATTTATAAATATTATTATTTATTTATCATTTTTAGGATTTTGTAGGTATGACCAAAAAACCCTTATACCGTCATTTTGTCGTCTGTCTGTTCGGTAAAAATTGTAGCCAAACGGCTTAACCTAGAAAGTTGAAATTTGGCATGCTTATACAGCTCTTTGACCCGCACATAGGAAAAATACTAAAACATCTAAAAAACATATCCCCCTAAAAATATAAACAAATATGTGCTCATCGAAAAAAATAATATTTTTTTATAATTCTGAGTAGGGTATCAAATGAAAGCCCTTGGTACGTGAATTAACGATCAAATTTTTATTTTTGCAAAATAAATTATTTTGAAGCGATTTTTGCCAAAATTGTGCAAAAAAAAATTTGTCCCACACCCTGTAGCCCAGATGGTTTAAACTAAAAATCTGAAAAAATTCTAAGTAATGTACATTGGTGTGAACCGGAATAGTACAACAGGAATTTTTGATCAGATTATGTTTTTGAAAAAAAAAGCATTTTTTGTGTTTTTTTGCTAATAATGTTGAAAACTTATAGTTATATAACACGCTAAACAGTAACGTGTATCTTGGTGCAGTGGCTAAGATACTGGTATTCTGCCCAAGAAAATGAGTTCAAATCCTACGAGAGGAGACAATATTATTTTTTATTTATATTTTGCATTTTTATATCATTTAAATTATTTTTTCAAAATTCTAGTTATATTTTGGCAATTGTTGTATTTAATTTTTAAAAGCGTAAATTTAATAACCAGGGAAATTGTTGAAATTGTAATTTAATTCTATATCAGCTAAACCTAGAGAGTTGAAATTTGGCATGCTTATACAACTCGTTGACCCGCACAGAGGAAAAATACCAAAACATCTAAAAAGCATATCCCCCTAAAAATATAAACAAATATGTGCTCATCAAAGAAAAAAAAATTTAATTATGAGTAGGGTATCAAATGATAGCCCTTAGTACGTGGATTAACGATCAAACTTTTATTTTTGCAAAATAAATTATTTTGATTGGATTTTTGCCAAAATTGTGCAAAAAAATTTTTGTCCCACACCCTGTGGTTTAAACTAAAAATCTGAAAAAAGTAATGTACATTGGTGTGAACCGGAATAGTACAACAGGAATTTTTGATCAGTTTGTGTTTTCGGAAAATAACGCATTTTTTGTGTTTTTAACTTAAATATGTTAAATATTTAATTCGCTATGTTACACAGTAAATAAGTAAGCGCCCGTAGCGTAGTTCGTAGCGTCGTTACTTCGTAATTTGCAAACTACAATTCGATTCCTGTCAATTTTATTTTTTCTGTTCTTTATTGCCTTTTCATTTTGTTTAAATTATTTTGTCAAAATTCTAGTTATATTTTGGTAAATGTTGCATTTAATTTTAAAGCGTAAATTTACTAACCAGTGGGAAGTGCTGAAATTATAATTTAATTCTTTGTTTGAATGTATACGAAATCAGAGGGGCGGAGTTTAAGATTTAAGACTTACCAATGGAAGCCATAGGCGCAATTTTCAAAATCATAATGAACCTTGATATATATAAAAAAAATACTGCACATATTTAGAAATTTAAATAATGGTATAAGGCATTCGAATTAAAATTCATAAAAAAATATTTTGACATAAAATTTGTTTTGGCATCCCAAATAATCATCATTCAGTTACTAAATACCACGCAAAACCCAGAAATGTGTGAAGATTCACACTTCACATAAATTTTTTATTAAGAGATATATTTGAAGAGCTATTCGGAGAGCTACCTGTAAAAGAAGTATGACACTTATTATTTACTTAATATTGAAAATACATACAAAAGGCTGGTTAAGAATAAAGAAACGATTATTTTCTTTGAAATTGAAATATCTCACTCATCATTTATGTGCCACCAAAAATGAACGATACAAAAACCGTACGTAGTACGGGTAAGGGAGACTGGGGATAGTTGTCACACGAGTATTAGTAGTTTCAAAATTCTGATACCAAAGAGATTTAAGCACTGGTTGCCTCATCAGCTGTACCCCCACCACATACAATAATTCTGTGTACTTCTGGTTTTGCACAAGCAATGTAACAGATTTTATTGTTTTATGTGATTTTTGTAATGGTAAGTAATATTTTCTCACCTTACTTCATGTCAGGCCTAACCTGACATGCTGATTTATCAATTGTTACGGCCTATTCTAGCTGACAACACTGCTTATAAAACTACCTTAACGTAACCTACCTTAACGTACAAAAACTTATGCTATTCTCACTAAAGGATACAGTATTGTGTATTTGTGCGAAACAACTGACTAGCCTCCTGACAATCTACTTAAAAGTAGCCGTTCTTGCTACAGGAATATAAATTAACATCTGAATTCTCGTATTCTGTCAAAAACTTTTAGGTTATGTCATTTTGACACATGGGAATAATCACATTCTTTTGCATTTTGGAGTGTGAATACTTCATTAGAACCTGGAAATTACAGACTATTAGCGTGTATTACGTATATAAGGAACATACTTACACTTGTAAAAAAATACAATGTTGACATTCGTGATTTTTTTAACGCCGATAAAACAGAATGTTGTCATTTTTGATAACAGTCTGAGTCACGTGGTTTTGCCCACGTGAGTCTAGTGTCTATTAGACAGTTATAGTGGTGAAGGGGGGGCATATATAATGGAATGTTAAATGCCATTTTGTCTCTTCAATGTCGTAATTCAAGAAGTATATAGGTTCCCTAAGGGGTGGAGACTCAGTAACACGTGCCAAATTTTAATCCACAAGTTTTTGTGAAAATTATTTGAGAAGATAATGCTGGTTCACCTGTGGATTCGCTAAGCGGAAAAGGCACGTGATACATCATGTTTTGGGAATGCAAAACGCGACTTACGTCGGAATTAGGAGTTTTCTACCCCTAGATGGCAATTGAGTTACGACGTTTCGCCACTAAAACACCGAGGTATGTTTCTTTTATACAGTATTACCCGCTAATCAGTTTTGAATAATTCAGTGTTCTAATGTAAAGTATTTCTTTGTATTTTGTAAATTTAGTGGCAACATGGAAGGGCCTATATTGAGTATTCTTTCTCGAGCGAGGATCCTGCTTTCGAGATTATACTGTCCCCCACATGTAAGGGTTGAAGAGCCGATTTTGGAGCGATCCGTGGAAGATGTAGCGTGAAAATTATTGTATCATTGAGACCTGTTGCTACAGGGTGTTGCGAGAATTACTGTGTTTCAGCTGAGTATATTTTGGATGTTTTGAAATTTTGTAACAGAAGCGACTCTGCCCTATTGACGTATTAGAATTCCCGTTTGGGGATGTTTTTGTGATTCTTAACGTTAATAGTGTAGGGCTGCGTCTGCTACACCCTTATGAGTTATGGCCATGATTATTAAGTGTGTGTTATTTTTTGTACTGTATTATTAGCTGAAATGCATTGAGGTTTCTCAAGTTTTGTTGTATCTTGAGATATTTTTGAGTTATTGAGATAGTTTTGGATTTATTGAGTACGCTGTTGCGTGTACGGGTGGACTGTGTCGTCACCGTATTATTTTTGGAGGTACAATAATTTTTGGTTCACGAATCGCTCATTTTTAATTTTTGCCGCGTAATGTAAATTCAGTCTGTCTGTATAGTATTTTCCTTGATAACTGGAGGTTGTGAATTAGCTTTCAAACACGCAGGTTACTCCTTACTTTGAATACTTACTGGTCAAGTATTCGTGTTACTTGCTGTTCACGTTATCAAGGATCGGGTTTGTATTATATTGGGAGGAATTAACGTTAACTTCAATCGGGCAGAACCTCAGCCACAAGCATTTTTTTTTTATTATTATCTTTGACCAGCCCGCACTTAAATTTTGTAATATAGTTTGTTTGCTTAAAGTTATATTTCCGTTGAGTCAGTGGGTGGGGTGATGCGTCATTTTTTTTTTTTGGCATCTCGCGGAGATTTTTTTGTTGACGTATCACGGGTTTTTAAGAGTAAAAGGGGATATGTGGAGTCAGTCTCTTGACAACGATGGATTCTTGAATCAACGCGACTTCGTTGCCAATAGACTGGCTGGGTTTTCATTAAAGTTAAGGCGAGATAGAAGTATAGTAAAAATTTAAATCGGGTTTCGAACAAGCGCTAGCTTACCGATTCTAAAACTCTTCCGGATTTTTCCTAACGGTATTGCCAACCGGAATACCGTTACCATTTTTCAACGTAATTAATCACTGTGGTATAATATTCCTGTGCAAAAGTTCACGCAGCCCTAGGGCAGTTGTAGCATAAGTAATCCAATCACATGTTACTGGGTATTTATACCGCATTACAAGTAATTCAGTTGTTAGTTTAAATTGTAATTAATTACCGGTTAAAGATTCAGTTGTTTAATTTCCTTTGGCCACTCGTGAGTACTTAGTTTCTAAAATTTTGGATTTAACTTAGATATTTTGCTCGTAGATTAAATAATTTATTTTTTTTTGTATTAACTTTGTCGTACTCCGAGCTAAAAAGGGAATATTTAACTAGTCATTGATCTTGTAATTATTAATATTTTGGTTATAAAATTTTGCTTATTGAGTATTCGCTTTGCGAATAATAATATTAATTTTGTTTATAGATTTTGCGTATTGAGTATTCATTTAGTGAATAATTTATTTTGTTTATAGATTTTGCGTATTGAATATTCGTTTAACGAATATTATTTATTCTGTTATTACTATTTGTTAGTTACTGATTTTTTTGTTAATAAATTTAGTTATTGAGAATTTTGGTGTTTCTATTACGAGCACTCTATTCCTTCCCCTGGGGTTTTATTTTTCTTCCAGAATTTAGGGCAATAGAAGCGAAGTGACTGGCGCCGTATAAATTTTAGGCCGCACATCGACATTGATAATTACAGGACCACCCTGCATAGTCACATTTACCTCTAGACTGGGCTGGCGGCCTTCTACCTTGCCCTGGACAGCTGATAGCCACTGGAGTCACTTCACAGTGGTTACGGAATTCATATTTTTCCCCCATTTAGGTTTTTAGCGGCCGATCAGAGAGCTGAGCGGACGCTGGCGTATGCCAACTATATAACGCTGGAGTCTGGCCGTAATATACGTTATACAATATATATATATATATATATATATATATATATATAGCAGAAATATGGTTCTTGACGAAAAATGATATGAGGGGAAATAATAGTTCTTATTTACTCGTCAAATTTTATTAAAAAATAATAATTTTACGAGACGTTTCGACTGGGACATCCAGTCATCTTCAGTCTATAAATAAAAAATATACAATTTTACAAATTTTATAAAACAGTCTTCAAAATAAAATACAAATAAAATGTGAAAATTACTTAAAAATCAAGTTAAAAAACATTAACAGAATTATAGATGATTAGAACAAAGCATTAAAATAATAAATAATATTAAATAAATGAATAAAAGTTAGAAAATTTAAAAAAATTTAAAATGGCGCCTAGCACCATTTTGTGAGAAAAATAAATTTTTTTATATGAATTACCATTAAAAAAGATTACAAACAAGTACAAAGAGTCACAGAAAAATTATATGACATACAAACTGTGTGACAAAAAGGAAGGAAGTGTTCTTAACTGGACAGACTTACCTAAAGTTAAAAAACCAAAACTAATTAAAAACTTCTAAACATATTTTAGCAGCTAGACCACTATGTGTACGTAGAAGTGCGACATGTTGTATCAGAGCAGGCAAGCCCGTTACTGACATAACACCTAGACAGTCAGACGTCACAATGCTGATAAGCTAAAGACCAAATGTAACAAGAAAAAAGACAAACAACTGATGTCTAAGAAATCAGTTTAAAATATGCTTTATTTAACCCGACCGTGTCTGTTTTCTTGTTAACACATTTGTCTTTAGAGGAATGGATGTGTAGCATCTCTGAGATCATCCTTTTTTGAAAGTGGCTTTCTTTATCAAGGATTTTGACATTCTCATAATTAAAAATGTGGCCTGTCGTATTAGTGTGTACCGCTAAAGCTGTGCAATTGGGTTTCAATCTAACGTCACTTTTGTGCTGGTAAATGCGTTTCTTTAAAATTTGTTGTGTCGTTCCTATGTAGCTTTTATTACACCCATTACACGGTGTTTCATAAACGACGTTTGAAGTTTCAAATTTTGGGATATCGGCTTTAAGTTTGGAAAAATTACGGTTGTTATTGTTATCGGAGCTGAAGGCTAACTTAATATCATGTGTTTTAAAGATGTTTTTATAGTGCAGGAATTGAGTATTGTGATATGGGAAACTGAGGTAGTTGTTAGAATTGGCAATATTATTAGTTGGGTTAGTGTTATAGGCTGCCCATATTCTTTTTTTGATACAATTATTAATTAGATTTGAAAGGTAATTGTTGATTTTAAATTCTTTTTTGATTATTTGAAAATTTTGTGTCCTGTATTTAGGATGGGACAACTTAATAGCTCTATCCAACACATTGTTGAGGGTGTTAATTTTTAAAGACATAGGATGGTTAGATAAATAATTTAAGTAACGCCAACTGTGGGTACTTTTTTGGAACCAATCAGTGATGATAGAATTGTCCTGTGAACGTATCAAAGCCACATCCATAAAAGCAAGTCTACCATTTTCTTCTTCCTCATGTGTAAAATTTAAACGGGGATGGAAGGAATTGAAACTATCTAGCAAGGTGTTAATTAAATGTTTAGGATATATTAAAATTATATCGTCCACATATCTGTAGTATATAAGGTGAGAAGTTGATAAGTTTTTCAAACATTGGGATTCAAGTTCCTCCATGACCAGATTTGCTACAACACTGGAAATAGGACTGCCCATGGCACAACCATGTGTTTGAGCATACAATTTATCAAATGCTTTGAAATATGTATTATTCAGGCAAAATCTAGTACCTGTCAAGAACTCGGTTTTAGAAAGAGAAGTGAAATCTTGAATTTGGTCCCATTTTTCATCAAACGTCTCGTAAAATTATTATTTTGTAATAATATTTTTTAATAAAATTTGACGAGTAAATAAGAACTATTATTTCCCCTTATATATATATATATATATATATATATATATATATATATATATATATATTTAGTTGTAAATCTCAAACACTAGAATACCTTTTTCAGTTGGTTAAAAGAAGAGGTTATAATTTTACGCCATTATTTTTCCAAAATAGTGCAATGGGGCTACTTGTTACAAATCGGTCTAGGTTATTTGTCACTTGTGACGACAAAAAACAGGAACATCAGTCGTAAAAGGCAAACTACTATTTTGGCCGACACCCCTAAAAAGAAACAAATACAAGAAAATAAAAAGGCAAGGCAAGAGTTAAAATTTAACAAAACCCTGTTCAAAAATTATTAAATTATTTATTTATTATTTACTTAGAATTTTAAGTAAAAACAATTACATGTCATAAAAAATACAGGCTTCACGAATGAATGTACTGATTTTTTATCAGTTAACCTTGAGTTTTATATGTAATATGTTTCCGCATTTAAAAGACATGTGACAACAATCCCCATGGTCGGGCTATTTATCACAGCTGCAGTAAATTTTGTAAATTTATAATTAAATATTTTCTTGGTTATTAAAAGTTTAATTCCATGCCACATCATATCAAAAACTCCAAATTTTTAAGTCATCATCATAGGCTTGACAGCCCGAGTTGTGCCTAGGCCTGCTGTTTCCAGATTTCATGACCATGTTTTCAATCTATGTATAATATTTCCAAAATTAAATGGCCACCCTCATTTATTGATTCCAATAATAGCTGACAATAGATATCCATTATACCTACCGTAATAATTAATTAAAATAAACGTTCTTTCTTATATGTTATTTAGAATGAACTGTATATACTAACATGACATTCTTTCACATTTTTATTAGGCTTAGGACTGGCTATATTTGAATTATAAATGGACTGTTATTTTGAAAGTGGTGTAAGTCCATTTTTGAAAAAAAATGAGATATCACGTAATTCATGCTTAATTTAATGTAAATTTTTTATGTATAACTAGTCCGTGTTGAATTTCTTAAAAAATTCCCATGTTTTGTACAACTTAAAATCGGTCGGTAAATGAAATTGCATTATCATCGATTATGAAAGTCCAATTGACAGAAGTAGGTGGCTTCGCAGATGGTTGCCGATCAGTAACACAATGTAGAAAACATGACAAATTCATTTTACATGAAATGAAACGAGAGAATTTCTTATCAATATAAAATGCGATTAAAAAACAGATAAGAAAAAATACTAATGGAGAGCAGGTAAATTGGTTGCAAATATGTTGGATGAGGTTTCTTAGAAGTGCACCATACACTATTTTATATAAAACATCGATGAAGGACAAAGAATTTAAAACTGTAAATTTATTACCTACACGTCCTGGGAGACCGCTAAAATTTGAGAAAATCGCCCTGACACCTCTGTACCAAAATGCCAGGCCTATTAGTTATGAAAAATATAAAGACATCAAGCAGTTATTACCTTATATACCTCCGGTGCATCATGCATATTTCGAAACACTGCCACATGCAGAGCATAAGTAAATACTATCAAGATCTTGTAATTTTGACGATTTAATTATCGTCTAAAATTAAAAATACTACTATTTTATGTCATGTCATGCGTATTTATAAACAAAATTGGTATTAAAATGAAGTATATTTTAAGTGATATTTCCTTTTTTCAAAACTGAAATTAAACGATTTTTACAATTGTCTAATGTTGAAAGTGGTGTAAGTCCATTTACAGCCTATAAATACATATTATTATAGTCTAATTCGCCTAAAACAAATTTATATAATCAAATTCAACATAGATAAAACAGTAGAAACATTGCCAGACTTCATATAAATTACCTAAATTTTTTAATTAACAGATATGCTAACCTTTAATTTTCTCGAAACAAGAGAAAATGGACTTACACCACTTTCAAAATAAACGTTCCAAATATAGGCATATTTAAAAATCGTTTTGTTTTAAAGGCTTTATATTCTATATTAAATACTTCAAATTTGCACAAACAAAAAATCATTCTTTTTTTGAACTTGTCAATTTATGGTAAGTTAAAATTATTAAAATATTAATCATTATCACTATTATCATTGTTTATATCACTATTAGAGTTTGTGTCACTACCACTGTCATTTAAATTAATAATTATTGAATATTTATTTGTGGATTTATAAAAAAAAATGTTTCAATTATCTTTATATGTTCTACACATTTGTTCCACAAATAACTACTTATTTCACTAGTTTCGTATTTAATTAATTGTACTACAGTGTCACGTTCTGTCAGTGTTGTATTATTCCGGCTCACATTACCTTTTAATTCCATATTAGTTCTATAGGGATTAAAAAACAATAATATGGCGGTAGCTTTAAAATACTGCAACGTTCTTTTTTGCCATTTCATCAACCACAAATGATTTTTTCAACTGTTTCTAGGTGATATTTTTAATAACGAACGGCTTAGCAGAACTTGTAATTTGTATAAATATTTTTACAAATTATTTGACATAAGCAGGATCTGAACTCACGTCCCTGCCTTTGATTAGCGGTCATATAGCAGATACAAGCAGTTTAAGGTATGCAGACATAGGCTTGCTGCAGCCGCAAGCCTGCAAATTTTTCAGTGGCGCAAAATTGATTTTAATAAGATCGTCCAAAAAAAAAAAAAAAATAGAAATGTGCAAAGTGTGATAACTATCCCCGGTCTCCCGTATTCCAGCTAGTTTTTAATAAAATTAGTACATGGATCACCTATTACACATTCGCGCATTTAAACCGAACGCAGCACTCCCGTACTGCGAGAATCTCAACTAGTTATTAATAAATCCCACTGTAAGCTAAGAAATTTTAATTTATTTCAATACATTTAATCAAAAGAACATTAGAAACAACACTGAGGTATTTTCCATGAAATCAAAGATTGTTTCTCTTTTGTAAGTTTGATATAAAAATGATATATCCGCAACCAAAAAAAGGAAGGCATAGTTTAAAACCGTTTGATGATTGCTAAAACGATGCTGCATTTGCAATTTCAAGTCCTGTGCGTGATAAGACAATGGGATGAAGGTAAGAGATCGCTGACAAGGCGGCTCTCGACCAAGGACCGTCATTGGACGATCACCAGATACGCTCGGCAAAACAAAGCAACGATATCGCGATAGTACACCCGCTCGCCGCGCCATATCATTTGCTTTCTTCCGCTTTCACGCCACGTCGAACGCTAATTTCACGACGGTTATTAAGGATTTCATTTAACACGCTCTATAATTTATTGATTTTCATTTTGTTTGCTAAAATATTATAATTTTGATTCGTATAAGGCATTATATTGTAACATATGTACGCCTTTTGCTAATAACTGGATATTTTCCTATTAGAAAATTTATTAGTCATTATTCAAAAGAAAATTAGTCATTCCATTATTATATTATATATTCCGGTTATTTTTATTCAAAAATGCAGCGAATAATTAAGCTCTCCCCTTATTTTCTTTTATAAAAAGTCGTTGAGTGAATTATATTTCCCTAAATTGTGGAAAAGGGCATTGTTGTTCCGATTTCCAGATAACAGAAACTTGGTTAAAAATACCGACCAATTTCTAAACTCTGTATTTTTGAAAAAAGTTTTGAACGATTAATTTATAAAACATTATTTTATTTTGTTAAAAACATACAGGGTGTTCAAAATAACTTGTTAAGCATGGGGATCTCCACAACGGTAATAGATACGACGTAGGTTAATTTAGGCCAAAGTTGCCGCATTAAGGGACCATTTTAACAATGTATTTGTTCCTCCAAAAAAATACATAGGTTACTGGAATGAACAAAAATGTAAATTTTCCGGTTTTTAATTTTTACTTGCCCGACCTTAATATATAAGGGGCAAGTATTGTAATCGCGAAAATTTTCGATGTCGAGATTTTGACTGATGACCACGTTTCATGGTCCAGGGAATCCAAAAAACCTATTTTCGAAGTGCCGTCCGTATGTGTGTGTGTCTGTGTGTGTGTCTGTGTGTGTGTCTGTGTGTGTGTCTTTGTGTGTGTCTGTATGTATACACGATAACTCAAGAACGGTTCAACTTAGAGAATTCGTTTTGGTACTAAAAAATTCTCCTGTTAAATGGGAAGAACCCTATTGTTTTTTATAAAGATCGTTTGAATAGAAATGAGATTTACTCGTGTCGATTTTAAGATTTTTGCGAATATTTAGCAACAGAAAAATATTTCGAAAAAATTTATTGAACAAAAGTTACTATAAATGCAATAACTAATAACTTTTATTTGAGACGTTTTTTGATAAAACGAAAAATTTTGAAATTTTTTTGTAAAATTATTTAAAATTTTTCCGTCTGAATTTTTTCATATTTATATGTAACGTTTCCATGGTCATGATAATTAATTCGTAACAAGTAAACCTAGCCTTGGACAAAAATTTGTATAGAACATAATTTGATGTATTTTTGAAGATTTATCTAAATATTTAAAAAAAAAATTTAAATTCATTTTTTTTTTTTATTATTATTTTTTGATTTTGGGAGGGCAAGTCTAGCGGAGGTTTCCCTTCGCCACTGGTTTATAATAACTTGCAAAATTAAAATATTAAGTGATTTTGGTGTGCACTTTCTTGAGGCACTTTTCCATGATGAATTTACCGAGGTTATCAGTTTTTTTTATCGCGTACCGTTTTCATATAGAGCAATCAATTTTAATTTTTCATATAGAGCTAATAGTAGGTTATGACAATTTTGAATATAGATTTTTTTGCTATTCAACTAAATAAAAGAGTCCTATTTTACTTTCGTAAATAATATGAAAAATTAAGAAAAAAGTTTTTTGTCTATCAAAATAATGGTTGTATCATAAGATAGCTATGAAAAAAAAAAATTAAAAGTAGAACATTAGATTACTGTATAATATTATTTATTAAGTTCATAACAAAAAACACAAGCAAAAAATAAAAAATCTTTTATAATGCATAAATATTTTTAAATAAGACCAAAATGTTAACAAAATAATTTTAATGGGAGGATTGGGACTTCATATTGCTCACAAATTCAGGGAAACAACTGATGTAGCTACACGCAATGTGTTTGCTAGGGGCGAATCCGTTATTCGCGTTCTTGTTTTTGATTAAACGAACTTCATCCTAGAAAATAACTACTCGCATTATTTGTAAGTGCTTCCAAAGAGCGCAATTCTCTTCTGAGCAAAAGCTGTGAGTTTCGGAAATTTGTCAACTAGGAAATATTTCTTATAAAACTCAATTAGTAAAACGTCCTTCATTTTTGACTTCAAATCTGAGTTTCCTGTATCTCAAGTAGTTCAATTTGCAGAGAAAGTGGCGCTTGTTCCACATCTACATCAACCGTTTAACCTCATTTGATCTCTAAAAACAAAGATATACTTGCGGTCTAGATTCAATAGGATTTTGGATAGTTAACGCGGGCCGGACAAAATGAGGGATGGGCCGGATCCGACCCGCGGGCCGTTGCACTTGCCTTATCTAGGCGTTATATTAGATTCTAAACTACTTTACGATGTATGCTTAAACTTTATAAATAAAAAGGCATATAAAATGCTAAGTTTTATATGCCTTTAGAATCAGTATATCATTTAAGTTTGAAAAAACATTATTAACATTATGCAAGGTGTCTCAAAAGAAATTTTATATTTAGTGGATCGATTAAAAAAAAAGTAAGCCGTATATAGAAAAAATGTTTATTAATTATTAAAATACACTTTCTGGGGATTTATTTCTTAAAAATATTATCGTCTAAATGTAGACCCTCGCGTTCTCGGCACTCATTTAATTGAACAGTAAAATTACTTATGACGTCTCGGCAGGTGGACTCAGGGATGGCTGCCATTTCGTGACGGATATTTTCTTTCAAATGGGCTAGTGAAGTCGGTTTATTGGCGTAAACTTTAGATTTAAGATAACCCCATAGGAAAAAGTCCATAGGGGTTAAATCTGGACTGCGTGGAGGCCAATTTATGTCACCTCTCCGGGAGATCAATTTGCCTGAGAAAATTTCACGAACACGTGGCAGAGACATATTGGACGTGTGTGAAGTTGCTCCGTCCTGTTGGAACCATGTCCTTTGGTTATAGCCAGGAAAGTTTTGCAGTTCAGGTACCAAGAAGTAGTTGTCTAACATCTCCACATAACGCTCTGAATTCACTGTAACTGCACGCCCCCTTTCGTCTTCAAAAAAGTAAGGGCCGATAATTCCTCGCGCCGACATCGCAGCCCATACGGTCACTTTAGGCGAATGTAGGGGTTTTTGATGTTTGCGTTTCGAAATCGTTGCACTCCAGTAGCGGCAGTTCTGCTTATTTACGTGGCCATTAAGATGAAAATGAGCTTCATCCGAAAACAAAATGTTGGTAAACGTTGAAAATCGCTCAATCACCTGATTTACGAAATTAAGCCTCTGACTGGCATCTTGGGGCTTTAATTCTTGCACCAATTGAATTTTGTAGGGGTGCAGCTTTAGGTCTTTGTGCATAATGCGATGTAATGATGATCTATGCACATTTAAAGCACTTGCGCGCTTCTGAATTGAAAGGTTCGGGTCGTCACGAACATTTATTATTATTTTATTATATTATTTATTTTACATCGGCCTTTATTTCTGCAACGAGGCTAATCGCCGATGCCAGGGGGCGAGCTCCTACACCTGGATGAGGGGTGAATGATTGTGAAAATGGGAGTAATGTAAACATATTATTCTCGCCCGAATAATATCACCAACGAACGAGGCTCGAACCATCGACCGGACGGTCGTACTGGGTTTCCGCCAGTACAAACCGCACGACTTAGTGCGCTCGGCCAGTCCGTTGGCGGTCGTCACGAACCGACTGATTAACATTCTCCACGTTTTCTACCGTTCTTGATGACCTAGGTCGCCCGGATTTTGATTTATCCAGCGTTGTACCAGTCTCTTCAAACTTTTTAACCCAATGTCGAATGAGAGGAATGCTTGGCGCATCATTTAAGTGGCGAAAACCTCGAATACTGCAGAATTTTCTACGCGCTACAGTCGCCGAATCACCGTTTTTGTAAAACTCTCGTACGCATAACGCGCGGTCTGCTCCCGAAAAACGCTCCATAGCGACTGAATTCCCAAGAGCCAGGCTACCGATTGACATAACCCCCGCACCCTTCTGCTACGTTGCGTTCACACAGTAAGCTAAATAAATATAAAATTTCTTTTGAGACACCTTGTACTATATATCTGTGAGAAATCGCCTAGAATATGCCGCTGTCTGTTGGTCACCACAATATATTATCTAAATTAAACAGCTTTAAAATACAGAAATAAAATTTACAAAACACTTCTAATATCGATTTCCGAATTAGAAGAATAATATAAATTTAATGACTTAAAAAAAACAAGAATATTTTTGGTTGTCACTTTGTTATTCAAAATAATAAATAATATTGTTTATTGGCCACCACTACTATTTCATTTATGTTCACACATCTCTAACTATATCACATAATGATCTTTTTTACTTAACTTTTAATAAAACAAACTCGGCTTTTAACTCACCGCTGAACAGAATCTGCTTCAACTTTAACAATATCTCAACAAATGACAACTTTCCTGATATATTTTTGCTAAATCTCACACAATATAAAAAATGTATTCTACGACTATAATACCATTAAAAATATGAAAATTTTACTGTTGCTGTAATTTGTGTTATATCTATTTGTATTAATTATGCTAGTGCCACACAGTTATTCACACAATATAAAAAATGTATTATACGACTAAAATACCATTAAAAATATGAAAATTTTACTGTTTCTGTGATTTTTGTTATATATATTTTTATTAATTATGCTAGTGCCACACAGTTATTGGGCATGTCCTGTTCTGTGGCCGAACTGTGTAAAATAAAATAAAAAATAAAATTATGTAATGACAATTTTTCCACCTAATATCTACCACCTAACGAAATAGGTATACGAAAACCCAAAATATAAATATAAATTTGACAAGTTACTTACCTTTGTATATGGTTGGCAGTGCAATATTCCATAAGTATTGTTATAAAACAGAATTTAAAATATCTGAACACTCTTAAAAAAAATTCAAACATTACTAAATAATGTATGAAACAAATTAACTAAACAGAAAGATTAAGATAAGGTAATTAACTAATCTCCTCATGTTTGGAAATTTATACTGATAGCGGGAACGATTAATTTTATCAAGGACTTTTGATCAACAACACGAAATTCAGTAGCATCACAAGTTACTTTTTGTGAATTAATTCCAATATCTGTGTTCGCTGATGAAATTTCTGACAGGTTGGAACATCTCGCGAATCCTTATTATTCATTCAGAACAACAAATTCTAAATCGCAATGACAAAAACGCATGCGCATAGTTCTCCAACTTGCAGGGATTGCTTCCGCGAACATTTCTGTTATGAGAATTCAAAATGGTATTAAACAAGAATATGTCACGTTATCTCTGTATTTTTAATTTCGTGCTTAATATGATTCTATGAAAAGTTTTAGCTAAAAATATATATACCTATTAAGGATGTGAATACGGATGATTTTGTAGAATATCCGCGGATACTTCAACGAATACGGATAATTCTCTAAAATATCCGTGGATTCGGATACGGATACGGATAAAAATGTTCTGTTAACCTTTATTAACAAAATTTGTTTTTAAACCATAGTTTATAAAATAAATATCTCTTTTCATATTAAAGTTAACTAAGGTTAATTTAAAACTTTTTAAACTTTCTTGGGAAAAGTTTTTTGGTTAAAATTAACATAAACAATAATAGGATCCTCTGTTATTGTGGATTTCCTATAGAGAAATATAATCAATCTTTACGAGTTTTATTAGAAATACAATTTTTATTTATCAATAATTATTGATGCTTTTTATAGAAATATAAACTAAAATAAATGATATATTCTTAACAAATTATATTCTTAAAAATTATTTATATTATTTTAATATAGCGTAATTTATAGAAATTTCGCATCTTCGCATGGACGTATCTCAAAAACAAAATGTGATAAAGACCTGTGGTTGAAATTTTTGATATCTTGAGGTCCTAATTGACTTACGACATTATTTTGAAACAAAAAATTTTTTGAAAATATTTATTTATTTATTTTTTCTTAATTAAAGCTTTTATCGTTTAATTCGTTTTGGGAATAAGATAATTTTGTTAATGGCATAATTTATATTATTTGTGAAAATGGTGAATTAATTAAACTCAAAAAATGGTTAGAGAAAACGACCTTGTTTGGACAACGCATTTCTAGCAGCTCACTACATGGCTACCTTATTAATTATCATTATATATTGTTTTTTTTTTTTTTGTTTGTTAAGGTAGCCATGAAATTTTGTTGTTTTGATACTCTTGTCACTTTTTTCTTTAAAATATATTGTAAATAACTATAATAATAGAGATTCTTGTTCTGGCAATAAATAAATATATATTACATTTTTGGGTCTCTGCGTCTACATTTGTGTGTTTCTACATTTACTTGTGATTTCAGCATCGTTTCTGAGCTTCGCTCTTCTAGACATTAACAAAGATAAGTGTTAGCTTTAAGTCTCCCAGCAGCATCTAATACTTATTCTTTTGAAACATTTTACAACACGTCTATACGTGATTTTATTGCCAGGCAGACCTCGTCTAGAGAGTTATTTACATCTGAGCTTCGTGGTATTTGCTGCGGTGTACCAAGATCATCCACCAGCACCGATCCTTTATCAACAGTCCATTCGCTCTGTGCCCGGCGACCATCCAAAGGGGCACTGGTCCTTCGAGTTGGCCGGCCGAACATCTAGCCGGTACGGGCGCACCATTTGGCCCAGGCACAGGCCATATCACTCGTCGCCTCAACAGACCTGAGGTTAGAATTTATGGATTTCTCGTAATTTAATAGGTCTAGAAAAAATTTGAGGCCTTATTCGTTTCGCATATTTTAAAATTATGAAAAATTTTAATATAGCGTGATTTATAAAAATTTTCATCTTCCTATTGACGTTTCTAAAAAAAAAAAAAAAAAGACCTGCGGTTGAAATTTTTGAAATCTTGAAGTCCTAATTGATTTATAACCATATTTTGTAACAAAAAAATTTTGAAAATTTTTAATTTTTGAATATTTTATTTAATTCTAACGAAAAAATGTTAGGGAAAGAAATCTGTGGTTTGAATTTTTAAAATTATCATGCATTGCCTAGTCTAAAAAAAATGGGCTTTAGTAAACTAATTATTAAGGTTTGTATGGGCAGTAGTCCAAAACCTTTGAAAATGGCCAATAATCGACAAAATCGTAAGGTAGTAAGGGTACAAGAAGGTTACATTTGATGGATTATGGGCTTAGACAGAACAACACCAGGATACATAGTAAGAGAGAAAATGAAGAGGGAAAAGCTGAGAGTGGGAGCCGGGGCGAGGGTGGCGAAGTATGAGGAGAAAATCAGAAGGGACGTAAGCAGGAGGATACTTAGAGAATGCTAGGAAAAAAGAATGAAGGAAGAACAAAAGGGTAAACTGTCGGAAGGGGGAGAGACAAGGAGGTACAAGAGCAGGAAGGAACAGAATGAAGAGATAATTCAAGGAATGTAAAAATGTATAGAGAGATTAGGACGATGGGAATACCAAAATATTTGAAGGAAAAGAGGAAAGGCAGGGGGCAGAGTTAGGAGGATTGCAAGATTAAGATGTGGTAACGAAGAACGGAGCAACAGATACGGGGCAAAACCAGATGATAGGATATGCAGAATGTGCAAGGATGAGGAAGAATCCTTAGAACATTCAACGAAAAAATGAAGAAAGATGACAATATGGGAGGAAGAGACAAAAGAGCTGTTGAGTCAAGAAGGCAAGGGAGAAAAATGGGCGAGAGAACTCAGGGAAAGAAGAAAGGAAGGCGGATAGGTATGGCAGGACTGAGAACAGGAAGAAAGAGAGGGGCAACGGAGGAGAAAAGAAGAGATAGAAGAGCAGCGAATAAATATTTATAATGTGATTTTTTTTTTGTAAAATAATGTATTAATTAACTTATTGTAATTATTTTCAATGAATATTTATGATGTAATTGTTCCTGAGTGGTATCTCACCTCATTTATTGTAATAGTTTTAACCCAGCACGTGGAAAGACCTATGGGTAGTAAAAAATATATGTATGTATATATATATATATATATAGGCGCCTTCAAAGAATGTCTGCTCCAGGCGCCAAAATATCACCGCACGGCCCTGATATGTATGTTAACTGAACTCTTCCCATATAGTGCTGGGAGTTTTGAAGCGGATCCTTTACCATATCTACCCAATGCGCTACGTTATCTTTATAAATTTAACTAAAAATATTTAATTCCTATATTTTAATCTGCTCATAATGACGAAACCATGTGTCTCCTATTTTTAAAATAAAAATGCACATTTTTGAACATTATTCATAATAGTAGGGCATTAATGACCACATCAGAGTTTGTTTACGTGTTGATACCTAGAAATTTCATCAAAAAAAACATCCAAATAGCTGAAGTCAAACCGCAACTCATTTTTCATCCGATATTAAAAATAACCTTTCGAAGCTTTCAATAACGTATTTCCTCGCCTCTGTCATAATTGCGGGTAAGCTTCATAGATATCACTTTGATGGAATGAAATTTGTTACAGAGATGTCAATGAATAGGCTTACATATTGGAATTTTTTATAGTCGTTCCATGGAAAAATATTTACAATAAAAGTGAATAAATCAATAAATTTGATATGCTGTTCGATGCCGGCTACAGAAAACAAGCACAGTAAATATGTTAGGATACAAACACCTAGAAAGATGGTTACCGGTATAATCATATAGGCATATGACAGTATAGTACATTCTGTAACAAGGCTGGAATGAGAAAATTCGATGCGAGTGGAACCACGAGTATATTTTTGCGAAATCAATCATTAAAATGAATTTGAAAGAAACCAATTTTACATTTAAAAACTACACTTATTAAGAAACTCATTTTAGTTCAAAACATAAGTACGTCCTAACACTAATAATCAACTTCCAACTAAGAAAAATCAAATTCAATTTGTGATTTAAGCAAGGCGTTTGACCGTGTAGTGCATGAAATATTATGTCAAAAATTATATTTTTATGGTATCAGACGAATAGCTTTAGAATTTTTAAAATCATATTTGGACAACGGGAAGAAAGTTTCATCTTCTAATTCTAAATTTGCATAAAAGATTTTTTAAATCCGAAATTTAAGAAAAAGTTCCCCAGGGTTCAGTGTTAAGCTCACTACTTTATCTAATTTATGATAATGATTTATGTGCAGTGATGAAAATATTTTCGTGTATGCAGATGGCACATAGGTATGTGACAATTTTTAGTAAAAACAAATTTATAATAATAAATAACACTAACTTAAATATGTGTAATCAGTAGGGAATGGACATAATTATTCTTTTTAAGTTTTTATATTAGTAATTTTTATAAAACTTTCATATCAAGCGGCAAATGATATTAATGTGTTACTTCACTTCCTTAAAATTGTGGTGCATATTGTGATGCAATCCTTCAAAAAAATATAATGTTTACACTATGTTTAGAAATCAAAATCGAAAGCTTCACTAATTGAGTGAACCTATGTAAAGATAAAATGTTAATGGCATGGACTAATTCCATTCATGTCATTATTCGAATTTTAATGACAAATAACTTTTTACTGACAATCACAAAATCATCGTCTTAAGTCTTTGTGGGTAGTGCACGTATAATTTATCAAAGTTTATCACGAAAGGTTATCAAAATGAACAGAATTTTTTGATATATTTACCAACTGCAATTACTTACACCCCAAGAGATGTTAAAGAAATAACCAGAACTTATAAAATGATATCCAGAAGATACAGAAGATCATATTTTCAACTAATTTTTGCAATTTTTGAACAAAAATCTGATATTGCTTCGCATATTTGCACAAAAATACCTTGTGCAGTTGCAGTTAGTTATATCTTTTATTAACTAACAGTTCTTTGGTGTCTTATTATCCAAAAGTAAAACCTTCTTTACTCATTTTTTTGTCTCATGATTACCAACTGTGAAAAAAATAATGCTTATTTTCAAAACTAAAAATCCTTTGGGACGTTCAAAGAAATTTGGAAGTTCCACCAGTATTGGCGCTGGTCCATTTTACAGGAATGCAAGACGACGAGGAAAACGTGAAGTTAAGTCAAGATGTTTTCAAAGAACCAAGTCAGATGGTCATGCCTAGCAGAGGCTCTTTGTACCAGACAGTAGTCATAGAAAATAAAAAATATATATGAACTGAGATTTGAACCCAAGAACTTATTAATATGATGTTATCAAATTAGTGGATAATGCCTACGGCATGCAGTCTGCGGACATTTCATCAAAATAACTAAAAGTTAAATCTTAACCAGCGTAACAAATCCTTGATGTTGTTAATCTGTTAAAAGATTTAAGCGCATAAGTAACATGTAACGAGTTGCTGGTAAGTCTATTAAAATCTCAAGCCTGTAAACATCGAACCAGAAACGCAATTTGAAATTCAATCTTAGTAGCTAATGTAACGTTATGTTTCCCACCTTCTACAGCCAGATTAAGTATGTAATCACAGAATGCTCGAAGCCTAAAAACCCAAGGCAACATTTTTAATAGTTTTCAACACCATTTTTTAATTATTTGTTAAAAATATCGCAAAAATAAGAAGAGTTTTAGAGTAAAATTTCAGATTTTTGCCAAATTTTAATATCTTAAAATATATATAATACCTAGCATTTGCTGACTAACATCATACAACTTTATTAACAAGAAATTATTTTAAATTTAAATAATAACCTTCCTGAAATATTCCCCTTCTGCGGCTACACATCGCTGCCAGCATATTTTTCACTCTGAAAACGTATTATTTAAGCACTTTTTAGGATCGTTCTTAGATAATTTTCAGCTTTTACACACTAATCACTTCAGAACCCCAAGATAAAAATGTTTTCCTGCAACCACTATGCAACTGTCTCATTTCGTTACTGTTAGTTAACAGGAAATTAGCTTAATTTCACATGTAACCCACATGTGCCGCAGGCGATATGGGAATGATAAATGCGCCCCAATGCGCAAGTGCAGTGTGCGGGAAAAAATAAATTCGCAACAATGCGCATGTACAGTTTCCGAGAATTTTTACCCCGTACAGACTGCGCGCGCATTAATGGCTGTTATCCATATTTATATTGTATTTTCTTGATTATTTATTTATTGAAAAATGCTAATCGGAGGAAAACATAGTGCGCAACACGCAGATAATGCATATTCCGCACACGAATGATTTGCTTCACTCGCCTGCGGCTCGTTTGCAAACTTCATTCTCGTGCGGAATATATGGCATTCCACGCTAGTTGCACAATATACTATTTACGTACGAAATAATTAAATACTACATTTTGAACAAAGTTGATTTGAGTTCAAATATGTCATCGGCAATATATTGTTTCAATTTTTATTGATTAAATTACCGAAACCAGGGCCGTCTTAGGACATGCAGGGGCCCATGGGCACACAGAGTTTGGGACCCTTTTAGATACAAAAAAAAAAAAAAGTGAATGAAAATATCAGTGTGTACTTTTATTTAGTGACTTAATTGGTTATTATGGTTAGCTTTATACAAATCAAATATAAGTGAAGTGATTACTATTTTGAGAATTGGACTTACGTTAATGATGATGATTTCTTCCCACTCGAATGATTTGCTTCACTCGCTTAGGCTCGTTTGCAAACTTCATTCTCGTGCGGAATATATGGCATTTCGCGCTTGTTGCACAATATGCTATTGTTTACTGTATCATCTGTTATTATCTCTCTATGGTGAGTAGTGGACTCCTTGTTTTCCACTATGGTGACTGACTGTTTTCTTTTTTTTTTCAGCCATAATCATCTGTGTCGATTAGGGTTTATACGAAACCCGACTTTTGGAAAAAATGGTTTTCCAATTTCAGTATTTCCAAAAGAAAAAAAAAAAATCTGGTTATCAAATTTGTCAAAAAAAAAAAAAAGAAAACAAAATAGAAAAATTAAAAATGATCATAATAAAATATAAATCTATTCACTTACTTGATGATGGCAAAATTATAACCGATGATGAAACTTATATTCTTTATTACGATAAGCTGACACGTCGGGAAAGTAGAGGAAGGGTGTTTAGAGGTGATCCAACGCCGACCACTGTGAAGAAACAACGTGCGATGATCAAAGGAATGTACGCTGTTTTCTTCAGGAGTACAGGTCTGGTGAAAGCAATTAAGCTAGAAGGATAGTCGTTACGGCATCTTGGTGCATTCAAAATATTCTGCCTGAAGTTCTCCAGGGTCTAGGCACTAGAGGTTTAATGCTGGATCATCATTTGACTCTTCTCATACTGCTACAGCAACTTTAAAATTATTTAGAAAAAAAAAAAAAAAATCAGGTTGATTGAACACTCATCGAAATCACGAGATGCGATTTTTATTTTAAGAATTTGCGTGGTCGCAGTTTTACTTCAGAGGAAGAGATCGACATTGCTATAACGGAGAATTTTGACTCCATTTCAGAACACAAGTGGCATAATCCACCTATGGAAAATTAGATTCAAAATTTCATTGATGCTGGAGGGGAATATTTTGAATACTCATAATTTTTTATGCTTCTAGTTCATATAGTTTTCTCTTATGAGAGTGGCCCTCGTATTTATTTACACAACATTCCAATTAATAGTTTCAGCAATAACAGATACAATTCAGCAATAATAGATACAATAATCCCCAAATAGTCTGTCATATAGACGATTGACTATGGCCCACAATAACGATCGTAACCAATCTATTGATTACAAAATGAATGATTTTTATTTTGGAATTATTATATGTATCTGTTACCGTGAAAGACCGAAATGTGGCAAATGTCGATATTCTCCGGTGAATGTGTGCATGCACAAAGTCGTTTGGTGTATGTTCGAAATATTTGCTAAATGTAATTATTTCTCACTTACACAGGTAAATGTCAACATTCAGCATGCGCTGAAGATGAATTTTGAAAGATAATATATTATGATGGTCATTTCACACGAGTATGAAAGTTGCGCCACAAGCCGCAGGTGAGTAGCGCAAATCATACGAGTGAGAAATGACTATTCCATGTAAGTTTCATACTATGCTTTTTCCACGACTAAAACTTTATTACTTATTTAATTTTTATTCAGTTCCCTTTATAAAATAACAATAATTTGACAGTTGTTTTCAACCTATTTAAAACGTTGCCCAGCAACGGCCAAGTACATGTCATACGGAATGTAAATTCAGTTAAAATAACAATACTTGTGTCAGTTGATTAACTGACTGACCAAGACCAACTCCATAAAAAATATATATGCAAAATTAGAGAACTTTAACTATATTATTAAGTTTTAATTAGATTTCCTTTAAAAACTAATTGTAATTTGACATATACTTTCAACCTATTTATTATGTTAGCCTAGCAACAGTCAGCCATTGCTGCTTGAACTTATTATGTAATGAGCACATTACGTAACAGGTCAGCGGTGTGTAATAAAAAGAAGTGGGGAACGTGCTACTTTTACTAATCACTTCCACGCCTATAATGAACGTATATCTATATAGCCGTGAAGAAAATATATTTTTAATACCTTAAAACAAAAATAGAACTTTTTATATCAAAATTTATTGTTGAAGCATATTTTGATATTTATGTTAAAAAATCAGCTGTGGCCACCACAGAACCGACCGCCATCATAAAGTACTTATATAAATTACATTCTAGCAGCAGAGTAGAAATAACTTGACCTAATATTTTCTAACAGAGATATTATTTATCATGACCATGGAAACGTTACATATAAATATGAAAAAATTGACTTAAAAAAAATTTCGAAAAATTTTACAAAAATTATTCTAAATTTTTCGTTTTATCAAAAAACGTCTTAAATAAAAGTTATTAATTATTGCTTTTATAGCAACTTTTGTTTAATAATTTTTTTCGAAATATTTTTCTGTTGTGAAATTTTCACAAAAATCTTAAAATCGACACGAGTAAACTCCCATTTTTAGTCAACCGATTTTTACCAAAAGTTGATCAACTCGTTCCATTGATGGCGGAATATTAAATATGAAGTTTCATAAAAATCCTTTCAGCCGAATTTGCTCTGCACGTGTACACAGACAGACGGACAGACGGACAGACAGACAGACGGACAGACAGACGGACAGACAGACAGACCGACAGACATTATGCTAAAAATAGTCGAAACGTTATGTAGGGACCTCAATTCGTGGAGATCCATCAAAATCTCGAAATGTTAAAATTGGTATGATCACAATACCTCCCTTATATATGCTGGCGGTCGGTAAAAATGTGATTAAAGTTATGCAATCTTATTTATTGAAAGAACTTAAACCTGTTAAGACCTTTCATTTACTGGCGCAGGTCCAAATGTTAAATAATACAAGGTGTCTCAAAAGAAATTTTATATTTAGTGGATCGATTAAAAAAAAGTAAGCCGTATATAGAAAAAATGTTTATTAATTATTAAAATACACTTTTTGGGGATTTATTTCTTAAAAATAATATCGTCTAAATGTAGACCCTGGCGTTCTCGGCACTCATTTAATCGAACAGTAAAATTACTTATGACGTCTCGACAGGTGGGATGGCTGCCATTTCGTGACGAATATTTTCTTTCTAATGCGCCAGTGAAGTCGGTTTATTGGCGTAAACTTTAGATTTAAGATAACCCCATAGGAAAAAGTCCATAGGGGTTAAATCTGGACTGCGTGGAGGCCAATTTATGTCACCTCTCCGGGAGATCAATTTGCCTGAGAAAATTTCACGAACACGTGGCAGAGACATATTGGACGTGTGTGAAGTTGCTCCGTCCTGTTGGAACCATGTTCTTTGGTTATAGCCGGGAAAGTTTTGCAGTTCAGGTACCAAGAAGTTGTCTAACATCTCCACATAACGCTCTGAATTCACTGTAACTGCACGCCCCCTTTCGTCTTCAAAAAAGTAAGGGCCGATAATTCCTCGCGCCGACATCGCAGCCCATACAGTCACTTTAAGCGAATGTAGGGGTTTCTGATGTTTGCGTTTCGGATTCGTTGCACTCCAGTAGCGGCAGTTCTGCTTATTTACGTGGCCATTAAGATGAAAATGAGCTTCATCCGAAAACAAAATGTTGGTAAACGTTGAAAATCGCTCAATCACCTGATTTACGAAATTAAGCCTCTGACTGGCATCTTGGGGCTTTAATTCTTGCACCAATTGAATTTTGTAGGGGTGCAGCTTTTAGGTCCTTGTGCATAATGCGATGTAATGATGATCTATGCACATTTAAAGCACTTGCACGCTTCCGAATTGAAAGGTTCGGGTCGTCACGAACAGACTGATTAACATTCTCCACGTTTTCTACCGTTCTTGATGACCTAGGTCGCCCGGATTTTGATTTATCCAGCGTTGTACCAGTCTCTTCAAACTTTTTAACCCAATGTCCAATGAGAGGAATGCTTGGCGCATCATTTAAGTGGCGAAAACCTCGAATACTGCAGAATTTTCTACGCGCTACAGTCGCCGAATCACCGTTTTTGTAAAACTCTCGCACGCATAACGCGCGGTCTGCTCCCGAGAAACGCTCCATAGCGAGTGAATTCCCAAGAGCCAGGCTACCGATTGACATAACCCCCCGCGCCCCTCTGCTACGTTGCGTTCACGCAGTAAGCTAAATAAATATAAAATTTCTTTTGAGACACCTTGTATAAGCACATATATTCGATTTTTCACCAACGTGTTTGGTTTGTGTCGACATTCTCCGGTTAATGTTGATACTCACTTGTTTCGGTCTTTCACGGTAACATATCCATACGATTATAAAAGTCTTCTAAAAGATATTTTTACGAATATGGTAAAAAAGAAATATGCTGTCGTCTACTTTGAGAACTGCTAGTTTCTAGTATTGCTAACTTAAATTCAAATCGCTTGCGGTACAGTTAAAAGTACTTTTTGGTCTCTGAGTTTGCGTCTTCCACCAACAAAATAATATTTATTTATTTAACGCGTCTAATAAATTTAGAATAACATTTTATTGTAGTGAGGGTGCTAGTATATCACGGTGTTCACGTTGTGCTTGTGCGAGGTGTGTGTCGTACGGTAGCGTTGTTATTCATTTAGTTCACAGCGGCAGTTCGTTGCTAGTCGCGTCCCATTGTCTGTTGAAGAATGGCCTGAAGAATCAGACATATCGCGAAACGTTCCCGTAAATTATCTTAGTTATTTAATATTGCGCAGCATTGTATCTTATAAATTATGTGTAATAACTTGTTCTGTATATACGTATGGCTTGATGAAATTGTCACGTGGATGGAAAATTATGAGATTTGTTAAGGATTTGTTGAAATTTCATTCTCTCATCAGGCTAGATCTATATCTATATTCTACATGTACCGATGATATCTATAGGAATTTGATTGTATGTACATACAGTTACTCACAAAAATGAGCATACAAGAATTTGGCAAAGATTCTTTTTAATAAAACGTGAATAAAACAGATTTTTTCTAAACTAATTATTTTTACTTGCCCGACCTTAATATATAAGGGGCAAGTATTGTAATCGCGAAAATTTTCGATGTCGAGATTTTGACGGATGACCAAGTGCCGTCCATATGTGTGTGTGTCTGTGTGTCTGTGTGTCTGTGTGTCTGGGTGTATACACGATAACTCAAAAACGGATTAACTTAAAGAGTTCGTTCTGATACTAAAAAATTCTCCTAATAATTGGAAAAAACTCTATTGTTTTTTATTAAAATCCGAAACCGGAAACGGAAATTATTAAACTTTAAAATTTAAAAAAATTCGTAACTAGTAAACTAAGCCTTGGACAAAAAAATGTATAGGATATAATTTGATGTATTTTTTAAGATTTACCTAAATATTTTTTTAAATTAAAAAAAAAAATTATGTATTTTTTTTATTATTTTTTTTTATGGGAGGGCAAGTCTAGCGGAGGTCTCCCTTCGCCACTGGTTTATTTATAAAATACACCTTGCAGATCCAAAATTATTACAAATACTATAAAGTATAGTAAAATTTGTTAAAAAATTTTAAGGATAACTAAAAAAATATAATTTTTTAGAGACACAAAATTGAGCGCACTAGTTAATTTCGTTTGATTTAAGACCTGTATTTTCCTAAAATTATATTGCATAGGTTTTATCTTGCAACAGATGTTTTTTTCATTAGTTTATTTTGCATTAGGTCACATTCAAGTACAGTGATTTTGTTTCTATTATAATGGAAAATAAACGTAAACAGACTGACGAATCTACACGAAAACTAATAGTTAAATTATACGCCCGGGGTCATACAATGCGTGAAATATGTGATATAGTAAACCGAAGACATTCCACAATTCAAAAAATAATAAATAAATTTAAATATGAAGGTACAATTCAAAACAAAACAGGCAAAGGCAGAAAAAAATTGTTATCAACTGTGGATGAAAGATTTATTTTTCGAAAAATCAAGCAACATCCTAAAATTAGTGTACCCCAGTTAACGTCAGAATTGTCACAAAGATTAAATAAACAAATTTCAGTAGAAACAATCCGCCAAGTACTCCGGAAAAATAACTGCAATGGTCGAATTGCACGCAAGAAACCATTGATTTCAAAAACGAATAAAAAGAAACGCTTAAAATTTGCAAAAATGTATGTAAACAAACCAATTAGCTTCTGGAATAAAGTTATTTTTTCTGACGAGACGAAAATTTTTTTTTTTTTTGGGTCGGACTGCAGACAAATTGATTGGCGGAAGCCCAATACAGAATTTAAAAAAATTAATAATGTTCCGACAGTAAAACACGGAGGCGGATCAGTTATGTTGTGGGGTGCTATGGGCTCAAACGGCCCAGGTAATTTAGAATTTATAGAAGGGATCATGGATAAATGGAAATATCTAAACATCTTGAAAAATAATCGTACGACTTACGACTTACAGAAAAATTGGCATATACCACCAGTTTATTATTAACAAAATAATGATCCCAAACATACTGCGCTTATTGTAAAGGAATGGCTGTTATGCAATGCACCAAAATTATTCAAAACACCGCCACAATCGCCTAATCTCAATCCAATTGAAAATTTATGGAGAGAATTAAAAGTTCGGATAAAAACAAATTCATTTTCTAACAAAAATGATTTTAAAAAGAAACTTCAAGAAGGATGGAATAATATACCAGCAGAAGTTTGTGGAAAATTAGTGCAGTCTATGCCAACTTGCCTTCAAGCAGTAATAGAAGTAAAAGGTGACGCGACAAAATATTAATTTAAATTAACTGATTGTTTTCTAATTATTTTATTAGTATTACTACTTTTAGTACGCTCAATTTTGTGTCTCTGAAAATGTATATATTTTTTGTTTTCTTTAACAAATGTTTATTAAATATTATTTAATTTTATACCATTTATGATAGTTTTGTATCTCTAAAATGTATTTTAGAAATAAAAAATAATTGGTTTAAATAATTTGTTTTATAGGCATTTTTACCTAAGAGGTATATTTCTAAAACTTTTGTACGCTCAATTTTGTGAGTAACTGTAAATACATATCTAAATAAACGAATATTGTTAAACAAAATATATGTTGCATGAAGCCCTTGTTACGTGACCAAAACATTAGCTGACGTTACACCTGTAACTACTTAACGTTAATTGATATAATGCCCTTGATTTGATAAGTTAATAATTCATCGACTTGCAATGAACGAGTGAACACGAATAATAAACTATCTTATATGCGAATAGGTGTTTTATTTAAACAATTGTTGTTGTAATTTCACCGAACGCTAATATCATAAGTGGGTTAGAAACATACTTATAACGGTTGTAAGGTGAAGTGGCTCAATCTCTTAGTGGTTGTGACTTTAAAATTGGCTCATTCTCATAACAGTTTGAAAGTGGGAAACGCAAGTGGTACGTTACAATAATTCCAAAAGGTAAGTGCTATGATTCTGGGGTACTACAGTAGGGAATGAAAACGGACCGTTTGATAATGTGGGGAAAATTTAATAAAGTAGACAAATATTTCTGCTGACCTAAACTTTTACTAACTAAACCTAATCTAAGTACCTGGTTTTTAGGTGCACACTACTTTATTTTTCCCCGACATTAGCTCAATTAAAATTGTGTATCTTTGTGCAATAATATTTTATTTAATCTTAATTTATTATTTCTGGTTTTGTTAAATATCCCTGATCACATCGTATTGGTCTACTTAACTTCTAGCCGATAATGTTTTGCGACATCTTCGGATAATAGTATTTTATTTAACAAGCATATAATGGGAGTTATATTTCACGAAGATGCAGTTTACCACCCGAGCCGTAGGCGAGAGTAGTAATCATCCGAGTGAAATATACTTACTATATGTATGTGAAATACAATATTTTATCTACAACTATATAGATCTAAAAAAATTGATGTGAAGTGTGAATTTTCACACATTTCAGGGTTTTGCAGGTATTTAGTAAGTGAATGATGATTATTTTGGATGCGAAAACAAATTTTATATTAAAATATTTTTTTTGTCAATTTTAATTCGAACGCCTAATACCATTATTTAGGTTTCTAAATATGTGCAGTATTTTTTTTTAAATATAGCCAGGTTCATTAAGAATTTTAAAAATTGCGCCTATGGCTTCCATTGGTTGTTATAAGTTCCGCCCCTCTGATTTCATGTACATTGAAACAGAATTAAATTATAATTTAAACAATTTCCACTGGCTATTAAATTTACGCTTTTAAAAATTAAATGCAACATTTGCCAAAATATAACTAGAATTTTGAAAAAATAATTTAAACAATTTAAAAATTAAAAAAAAAAAACAAAAAATAATATAGTCTCTAAAATTGCTTTAAAATAATTTATTTTGCAAAAATAAAAATTTGATCGTTAATCCACGTACCAAGGGCTTTCATTTGATACCCTACTCAGAATTATAAAAAAATATTTTTTTTCTCGATGAGCACATATTTGTTTATATTTTTAGGGGGATATGTTTTTTAGATGTTTTAGTATTTTTCCTTTGTGCGGGTCAAAGAGTTGTATAAGCATGCCAAATTTCATTTCTCTAGGTTTAGCCGTTTGGCTACAATTTTTACCGAACAGACAGACAGACAGACAGACAGACAGACAGACAGACAGACAGACAGACAGACAGACAGACGACAAAATGACGGTATAAGGGTTTTTTGGTCATACCTACAAAACCCTAAAAATAGTAAATTTAATTTAGAAACACAGAAATTCTGAGTGTCATTTGTTTAACTTCAAAACCTACGTCATCAAAGGGTGCGTAACCATCAGCTGATTGCATTATACAATGTTTAAAATAATATTATTTATTTTAAATTATATATAGCAGCGCTTCTCAACCGGGGGGGCGCGAAGTAATACAAGATCGAAACATGTAAATTTAATAGAAATGCTCTCAATCTTGAAAGATATAAATTTTACCCATATTTATAAATATCTTAATTAATATTCATAAAAATATACCTTTAATAACATAAATATGATAAATATTTTATTTATTATTATATCTAACATACTTATTTTGACAACTAATTTAAACTACAGGCTATTCCAGACGTTTAAGCGAAACTAAATGAAATTTTAATTTTCTTAAGTTGTCGCTAGCTAACTTTATAATGTATAAAGTGGGCTTTTGCTAAACGAAATTATCAAAAGCTTCTTGCAATCGATAAAATATACTAGATTTGAAAATCTAGTCCCGTTTAAACCAAATAAATAGACTTTAAGTATAAACTGTATCAAGGTCAAATATATAAAACTATGTGTCGGTGATACGTTTCTATGACGATTGTTCGCGTTAGCTGTACTTTCAAGTAGGTACAACTTGAAAGTGGAATATTTTTTATTATATAAATATTTTTACCGACCGCCAACATATATAAGGAAGGTATTGTGATCATACCGATTTTGACATTTCGAGATTTCGATGGATCTCTACGAATTTAGGTCCCTACCTAACGTTTTGACTATTTTTAGCATGATGTCTGTCCGTCTGTCCGTCTGACCGTCTGTCCGTCTGTCCGTCTGTCCGTCTGTCCGTCTGTCCGTCTGTCCGTCTGTCCGTCTGTCCGTCTGTCCGTCTGTCCGTCTGTCCGTCTGTCCGTCTGTCCGTCTGTCCGTCTGTCCGTCTGTCCGCCTGTCCGTCTGTCCGTCTGTCCGCCTGTCCGTCTGTCCGTCCGTCTATTTTTCTGTGTACACGTGCAGAGCAAATCCTAAAACGATTTTTATGAAACTTCATATTTAAGCTTCTGTCATCAATAGCACGAGTTGATCAACTTTTGGTAAAAATCGGTTGACTAAAAATGGGAGTTTCTATAGTCGACTCGTGTCGATTTTAAGATTTTTGCGAATATTTAGCTACAGAAAAATATTTCGAAAAAATGTATTTTATTGATAAAACGAAAAATTTCGAAATATTTTACAAAAAAATTTCGAAACTTTTTTGTCTCACTTTTTTCATACTTATATGTAACGTTTCTATGGTCATGATAAATAATATCTTTGTTAGAAAATATTAGGCCACGTTATTTCTACTCTGCTGCTAGAATGTATTTTATACAAGTACTTTATTATGGCGATCGGTCCTGTGGTGGCCACAGCTGTTTTTTTTTATTATGCTCCGACCTACAGATAACTCAAGAGTAAGGATGTGAAAATGTTTAAACCAAAATGGAATTAACTTTGAACACTTGTACATAAAAATACTTTACTTTCTAGTCGTAATAGGAAATATAATCATCATACAAAGATATCATATTTTTTTGTCAACTGTAAAATATATTTAAAAATTTTTTATGTAAAAGTTGTTTCTTTTCTAAAGCTCTATCCAAAGATATCCAATATGACATACGTTTTCATTTAAAAATTCGAAATTATCCTTGATATTGTGTACTTCCGGTTTTTTACGGAAAATTTCATTACTACCATTCAATTTTTTTGTTAACAATTTTTTTTCCTAATTGCTCACACGTCGCATTATCGAGAAAAACCGTGTTATCTCTATCTTGATACACCATATATATATATATATGGGGGAGCCGCAGACAATATTTACATAATTTTGGGGGTCACATGCCAGGAAAGGTTGAGAAACACTGATATATAATATTCTAGTAATAAAGATAGGCTGTGTGAGGCGCAAATAGTCATCATTGCTGAGCGCCAAACATTTTAGCTAACTAACTAAATAAAAACTTCAGTGTGAAAAAAAAAACTTTTTTACATTTGTTGCAATATGAACAGCATTATGTATTTACAGATGGACACATAATGCATTTATTATTTGGTGGTCGTAGATAAAATTCTTTTTACTGGTTTCTAACACATTTTTGTAATTTTATTTGTTTTGTCAAAACGATCGATAACAAATTAAGGTGCAGTATAGCTAAAATGGAAAATATAATAATCTTTAGTGAAAATCCAAGAATTGTCAGGACGAACATGATGGACGAACGTTGTTTTGCTTAGGAACAAATAAATTGTGTGAAGGAAACTGGTTGCATAAATTTTGTAAAATTTTGATCAACTGAAGTATTTAGTTATTATATTTGTGTTCGTGGATTGGTTTTTGGCCTTTTTGTTGCAATCTAATGCACGCTCAAATTTGATAAAAAGACGTTAAATTGATCTTTGGTGTCAGAATGGGACAGATTCGCTGCGAACCAACTCGTCTCCAATCCAACAAACTGCGCGTTCAACTGATCGCGGTGGTTGTTTGTATCTACTATTGGTACTTGTTTCTAACGAAATATAAATGTTTCAGTCGGATGATCCATTGGTAAATATTTATTATAGGAGTTATTTTTTTTAGAAAAATGCTATTTAAAATTTATTACTATAAACAAATTTCAATAGTTTGGGACAGTGGCAAATGAAACAAAAATTGTTTTTCTGGGATTTCCTTTAGTTTTTTCTTTCTTTTTGTTTGTTAGCAGTTTTGGTTACTAGCCAAAAATTACGTTTATTATTTGATATTTTCTGATTGAATATAGTCATAAATAATTTCATAAATATCTAGAGTTAGTAGCAAGAAGCGTCTGAATATTGGTAAGTAAGGATATTTTTGAACTACTAAATTTTGTTAATAAGTTACGATTGCGAAAATGAATTGGGGATTCAAACAATAAGTGGTTCGAATTGTTGACAGACAAATTATCACACGGACAGAAAGGAGAAGTAACCATATTAATTCTATGCAAATGACATGGAGAGAAGGTCTGGTTAAATCTAAGCCGGATAAAAATGAATATAAAAGATACAGCTTTGGTGAGAAGAAAACCAAAGCTTTCTAGGAAGGAAGGGTTGATATTTTACTTTAGTTCCTCACTTTGTTCACGTAACAAATACCGGTTTATTAAGGACAAAATTATTTTTAGTAACCTTATTGCTTACAAAATAAATAAAAAATAATAGGTTCCCAACGCCTAGATAGGCGTATAAAGGGCAGAGCAGGTAAGTTCTCCGTTTCTAGACCGCCGATCATAGATATGAAAGTCACGTGGTCAGTGTGACGTTTAGACCAATCCTATTATCCCTGTATGAACAGGTACTCATTTATAAGTATTAAGTACTTGAGGTTGAATCAACCCAAGTGTAATACCCTTTTCACACTAGATCTTTAAGATCGGATGTTAAAGTGAATGTATCTTTAAACGCTAATGTGAAACCGTACGGCCTCGTCTAAACACGACCGATGTTTAAGACAGAGATCTGCGTCTTAAACTTCGTACGCATTGCCAACTTAATTTCTATTATAAAAAAATACTCCTCGAATTAGTGCTGTCAACATTTTATATTATCATAAACAAGAATACTGTATTATATCGACGTTATAAGAAGTTTATACTTATTGTTATAATAAAATTATTTATTTTAATAATATGTTTAATAAAATACAGAGCTACAATAATTGAGATAAAATGACTTACTTATCGACTTACATGTTCATACAGGTGTAATATATTCTTTATTGTAGTGTCTTTATTGTAGAATGAAATGAAATATCCTTAATTGTTTATAATAATTCAAAATGTGCGTCTGCGCAGACAGTTCAAAACTAGTAATTTCATGACGGTAACTTAAGGACAAAATTACTGTAGCTGATGACAGCACCAGAGATTTAAACATCAAGTGTGAAAGCATACCGATCTTAAACATCGGTGAACTTTAAGTTCACTCGTCTTAAAGATCTAGTGTGAAAAGGGTATAAGAGCTGTCTGCACAATATCAGAAGATAAAAATCTGAAGGTGGTGGGAGGTATCGAACCAGCGTCCCTGTGCTCCGGTAACCGACGAGTTCATCGAAAATCAATTCATCGAATATCAATTCATCGAAAATCAATTCATCGAAAATCAATTCATCGAAAATCAATTCATCGAAAATCAATTCATCGAAAATGAATTCATCGAAAATCAATTCATCGAGTGATCAATTCATCGAATGATCAATTCATCGAAAAAAAATATTTTGTAAATATTTGAGAGGAATGCCGAGGGGATCGGAAAGTCAAAAGAGCAGTGGTCAATAAAAGTAGACAGACTAAGAAATAATTGCGTAAATTTTTTTATATGGTTTAAAAAAAGGTAAATAAAGTGACATAGTGTTTGAATATAAATAAAGAAATATAATAAGAAAACTTATATAATAAAAGAAATAAATGTTTTGTCTTTAAGGTTTAATAAGACAGGTTATGGGCAATTGCACGCAAATAATTTTTATAAATTCATACACAATGATGCGCATTTTAATTGGGCTAATATGAGGGAAAATAAAGTACTATGCGCCTAAAAACAAGGTAATTAGTTTAGGTTTAGTTAGTAAAAGTCTAAAACCGAGCGAAGCGAGTTACCCATCTTCTAGTTTAAGGACAAAGCACTATTTTAGGTTAGGTTAGGTTAGTAAGGGTTTTGTTAGAAGAAGCCGAGCGAAGCGAGCTACCCATCTTCTAGTTTAATGTCAAAACACTATCTTAGGTTAGGTTAGGTTAGTAAGGGTTTGGTTAGAAGAAGCCGAGCGAAGCGAGCTACCCATCATCTAGTTTAATGACAAAACAAACTCACACTAACACAACAATGCCATCTGTTTAGAATCACCGTACATTGAACAAATCATGTGTGGTATAGTAAATATGAATAGTAAAACTATGTACATAACACAAAACCCTTAAGACTTAACAGATGGGGAAATACCATTTTTATAATCCTTTAAGAATGGGTGTATTAAGTACATTTATGATCCCATTAACCGGGTTTTTCTGATCTAAGGAGCCCTGTTCGATTTCAAAATAATCCAACAAGTATCTTTTACCTGGCGTATTTTCTGAATGGAAAATTTAAAAATTATTAATAGACCAAGTATGACAGTTATTTAATAAGTGTAGTCTGTCAACTTTTATTGACCATGGCCTTTTTGGCTTTCCGATCCCGCTTCGGCATTCCTCTCAAATATTTACAAAATATTTTTTTTCGATGAATTGATCATTCGATGAATTGATCATTCGATTAATTGATTTTCGATGAATTGATTTTCGATGAATTGATATTCGATGAATTGATTTTCGATGAATTGATTTTCGATGAATTGATTTTCGATGAACTTACCGTGAATCCTGTGCTCCGTATGCAACCGTCTTACCACGGAGCCACGGCAAGTCTAAGCAATATATTATTTTAGAATTTTTAATTACTTGTTTTTGTTATTTTTTAGAGAGTCAAAAATGTTGAACTTCATTATATATTTCTTGAAATCTGGAATTTTTAATAAACCTTTCTTAACATTACAGTGAAAATTATTTTTGATTTTGTTGAATGTTTGCAAAATAGAACAAACAAGCACCGCGAGTTGACCCGAGTTGGTGGTAAGTTGGTCTGGTGGCGAGTAAACTCTCGACGAAATAGTAGGAAAAAACTATCATCGCGATAACTTGAACACGTATCGAGTTGGCCCGGAGGCAAGTTAGCCCAGCAATTATTAGGTTCGCCGACAAGTTGGACGTGTGGCGAGTTGGCTTGTGGAGACACGGAGGTGATGAGTCGATATAAATATTGTTCTAGCCCACTTTTGAGCTGGCTCTACAAACGAACATATTATGAACGTTTCTCCTTTCTTCTGAAGATGGTGAGAGCCGAAACTGGTTGGAACCTTAACTAAAAATAAAGAAAATTAAGAATAGTTTCATTTAACTAGTAATTAAATATATTAAACATTTTCACAAAATTTACTACTTGCAGTAATTTTTTAAAGTATGTAGCGTGTGACAAAAGCAAGAGTCATTCTGCCGCATTACATGGCCATTCCAAAGTACTTGTGTGGCTTTATGTAGATTCCAGGCGTCACTTGCAAACTTCCCAGTGTTGGTTCACACTATGATATTGTCACAAGTACTAAATATCGGGTAAAGTTATTCAACATTTTGTTGTAGAGTGCGACAGGAAGCATTATCAACTTTCTGTGTTTCACTTAACCTTTATTTTATTGCCAAAG
This sequence comes from Liopterus haemorrhoidalis, assembly GCA_963971575.1. Taxonomy (NCBI): domain Eukaryota; kingdom Metazoa; phylum Arthropoda; class Insecta; order Coleoptera; family Dytiscidae; genus Liopterus; species Liopterus haemorrhoidalis. The sequence goes on from OZ020611.1 coordinate 25,046,822, forward strand.
TTTTGTTACTCACTTTAAAATAAACGAGAAATTAAGTAATTTATATTTTGTTATTAATTCAGGACAGTTCTTAAGCTTAGTTTCGGTTTGTTCTAAAATGCTATATACATAATATATGGAAAAAGTTCTGCGGTTTGTCACATTTCAAAACAAATATATTATTATTTTAAAACTAGTCTTTTCATTGAAATACAGGGTGCGGCAGATATAACCTCCATATTTCAAAGGAGATTAAAAAAAAAAAAAAAATGGTAAGTATCACCAAAAACTTCTTATTTCCCAAATGTAGATATAAAAGTTTTTTTTCTACTTTAAGTTTTAAAAATTATATCGTCCAAATGGTGGCCTTGACAACTGATGCACATTTGGAGCCGTTCTTGGAAGGTTTCCACCACTCTCACTAGCATGTCGGGCGAATTCCTTCAATTTCTTCTTGATTGGCCTCCTTTATTTGGTCCCAGGACCGAAGACGATGTTTGAAAACCTCGGCCTTGAGGTACCCCCACAAAAAAAGTCATAGGGACTTAAATCAGGCGAGCGTGATGGCCACGGAATTGCCTCGTGTAAGGAGACCACTCATAATCTTGTATGGGTGTAAATGAAGGTCAGTATACAAAATTCGCCTCACAGTTCTTTCTGAAAACCGAAGAGCTAAGGAATGTTTCCGTGCTGAACGCGCTGGAGACGGCTCAATCGAAGCCTTCACTGCAGCGATGTTTTCGGGTGTTCTCACATTTTTGGGAAGTTCGGGTGGTTTTCTCTTCAGTGTAGATCCTGTTGCCCTTACTCTTTGAACCCTCAGCAAAATTGTTTTACGGTCTGGAACACTATAATTAGCACGTAAACCGAACCGCGTGCGAAACGCCTCTGCGTCGAAGTTACAGATTCGCTATTTTTAAAAAAAGCCTCCACTACAACGCCTAGATGCTCACCCGACCACGGCATGGTGACGACTGAAAACCATATTATGTACCCTACCTAACGGAACAGACTGCACCCCTCTACCTGCTTTGGGGACCCCACAGTGATTTTTCGAAATGTGGGAGTTATTTCTGCCGCAGCCTGTATAAAGCCTGGCATTCAATAACCTTTACTAGCCTTCTTTTTCAGCTAATAACTCTCTAAATTTCGTTTTCCAATTTCTCCCGTTGTTAGTGGCGTTGACAGATTGGAAGACTTCGTTCAACATAAGAAAAACGCAGGTGGATGTTAGCGATTCCCATGCGTAGAAACCAAATTTCATCCATTACGTTATCAACAGTTAGTTAAACACAATTCAGTGGTCACTTACTTTGATTTGTTTTTGACTACGCGTATTGTGTGATTTTGTTTGTTTATTTTAGTTATTATAATTTATTTCTCGTACGTTTCAAGGTATAATGTGTACTAAAATGAGTAAAAATGTATTTGAAATACATGATCTTGTTTGTTTGGTATCCACAGCAATTTATTAAAACCCTTTTGTACGTCAATCTGATTAACTGTTATCTCGCGCAAAATTGATGACGTAATTTATGATAACCTACATCTTTCTTGTAATGAACGTAATCTATAAGAGAAACTTTCCATGAAGCCGATTTTTTTCTTTTCTTCTTTTTTGCCATCACTTCGATGCCTTCTCCTTTTTTTAGGGTTTTGTAGGTATGACCAAAAAACCCTTATACCGTCATTTTGTCGTCTGTCTGTCTGTCTGTTCGGTAGAAATTGTAGCCAAACGGCTAAACCTAGAGAGTTGAAATTTGGCTTGCTTATACAACTCTTTGACCCGCACATAGGAAAAATACTAAAACATTTAAAAAACATATCTCCCTAAAAATATAAACAAATATGTGCTCATCGAAAAAAAAATATTTGTTTTATAATTCTGAGTAGGGTATCAAATGAAAGCCCTTGGTACGTGGATTATAGATCATATTTAATTATTTGGCAAAATAAATTATTTTGAAGCGATTTTTGCCCAAAATTGTGCAAAAAATTTTTGTCTCATACTCTGTAGCCCAGATGGTTTAAACTAAAAATCTGAAAAAATTCTAAGTAATGTACATTGGTGTGAACCTGAATAGTACAACATGAATTTTTGATCAGATTATGTTTTTGAAAAAAAAATGCATTTTTTGTGTTTTTTGGCTAATAATGTACACTAGTTATAGCTTGGTAACACACTACACTGGAAGGTGTATGCTGGTCTAGTGGTTATTGCGCTGGATTTTCACCCATCTAACTCGATCCGAAAGGGATCGAACCCTGCAAGAAGAGACAATATTATTTTTTTTTTTTTTTTTTTTTAGTTTTATATTGTATTATAAATTATTTTGTCAAAATTCTAGTTATATTTTGGCAAATGTTGCATTTCATTTTTAAAAGTGTAAATTTTCTAACCAGTGGAAATTGTTAAAATTATAATTTAATTCTTTTTCAATGTACACGAAATCAGAGGGTTATAACAACCAATGGAAGCCATACGCGCAATTTTTAAAATTCTTACTGTACCTTTCTATATAAAAAAAAAATACTGCACATATTTAGAAACCTAAATAATGGTATAAGGCGTTCTAATTTAAATTAACAAAAAAAATATTTTAATATAAAATTTGTTTTGACATCCCAAATAATCAACATTCACTTACTAAATACCTGCAAAACCCTGAAATGTGTGAAAATTCACACTTCACATCAATTTTTTGTTATCAATTCCATTTCGTCCTCTTTTGTTTTTAGCCACCACTTCAATCACTCTTTTTGGTCATCCCTTCGATCCATTTTTTTTTTCTTCCCCGTTCATTTACCCTGGATGTCGTTTTATTTCAATAACTGGTTGTTGTCTATTCTAGCATTGCTCTTGGTTCAATTCTCTTTTGTACTCCTTCTATCCCGCTTCTTCTAGGGTTTTCCTTTTTACTCTTCCCTCTTGATGTCCATGATATTACTTCTTTGGATTGCCTTTCGATATTCTTTAGAGATTACTCTCTGGAAGTACATTTCTGTCACAACAAGCATTCTTTCTTTATTTATTTATTCAAAGGCAATGTTTCGTCTATATTCTAATGCGTTATAGAGATATCATAAGCAATAACTTCTTTATGTTTTTTATGTACATGACCTTAGTCATATTTTTATTATACAAATGACAAGATACACAAAAATAAAATTTACAACAAATGTTGATAAAAAATTTACATAAGAAACCAATAAAGGGAAGAAACATTTTTTTCACATGAAAGATTTCTGTTGGGATAAATCTAGCAAAAATATAAAATCTAAAAAATAGCTGTGTAGCCACCTACTTATCTCAGGAATGGGTTTTATATTTCATGCGACATCTTGTTCCTGATTACATCTGATGCAGTGACGCCGGACCGAACCCACACCGTTCTTAAACAACCACATGTCGTCAACCAGGCGTCGCCAGTAGCGCCGTTACAAACATTTTATGAAGGCGTTATGACTGCTTATTTACTTATACTTTAATTCAGCGTTCCACAAATGGCTAACTAAAGAATAGGTTATAAAAATATATTGACATGATGGATGACGCGTGTGTTTACAATCAAAAACCACTCGAATGCAAATTTCTCAAAGTAATTCGACCGTTTTCTAAAAGTTACTAATTTTGTTCGACGGTTTTTAACCACTGACGAACAAGAGTCCAGAGATACAACAAGAGTCTAAACAATGACTCATCACTAGCGAAAAGCTTAGTTCATTGTCTGCAGGAAATGTTATGGTTGCAATTTTCTGCTATAATAATCATTATACCATCGTTAATGAATCCATGTTTAGATACTAATCTAATTTAAATTAACATCCTACTGCTGGACAAAAGCCTCCCCTTGTGCCTTGCATATTTAACGATAAATCGGATTGTAGATGCAGTTGTCCACTGTTTATTGCAGGACAAAATCGTCTCTGAATCTCGTCACTTGGCACTATTTGTTTCTTTTGTGGTCTCTCGGAATCCATTCTGTACATTAATATTTTTTTAAATTATTTTCTTCAACAATAATTTTTGATCTTCATCATATATCCTCTGCATTTTCATTTTAATGTTTTGGAAAATTTTACCGTATCTGTATATCCAAGTATATCCTGTGTATCCAAGTTTCTATTCTCTATTTTCTGGATATAGACGGCATTTTTCTTTCCCTGTTTTGCGACATGTACATTGTTTTCTTGCAATTTCTTTGTTAATGTTCTAGTTTATGATTCATACGTTAATACAGGAATACAGGGGCGGTATTACGAGATATAGTAATCTATTCTATAGTTGACGAAAAAAAAAAAATCAATCTCTTGGTAATCGCCAATAGAATATCCTTATTACTAATGATAGTATAGAATTCTATTGTTATCCTATAACATGATTTAGTAATTTTTCTGTCAAAGGATAGATCTACATCCTTCAAGTAGTTCTGAGCTCAGAATTTTTATAAGCAATGTTTTATTATATGCCTCCTCTATTTTTCGCCAATAATGGCGAATAACTGTCCAGTACTTTTAGATAGGTTGTCTTTCCAACGCTTTCCTGATTTTTAAGGATCTATTATCTGATTTAGATGCCATTACATAACATTTTTCTTCATCTGCATTATTTAGATGCAATACGTGGCAAACGTCTTTTGGTTTGTCTCTGTGCTATGCAAAATCTGCCTCAATGTCTTCGTAGACTGTCCTCTCAGTGATGTTATTTTGTATTCATCATTATCGAAAATAATTGATGCTATTATGATATAGAGCACTCCAGAATGCTGTCACTTTAAGATCCAATATGGCGGCTGGGGGGTAAACAAAGATTTTACCTATGTGTTTACATTCGAAAGCCTAGAGTAAAAACAAAACTGTATGAAAAAAAAACATAAAATTCCATTATTTCGTGATGCAGTGGAATGTGGTAGTTGTGGTGGATGTGACAAAGTTAATTTTTACAACCTGTCAGAAGTTTTAAAGTATAAATTTAAAACTGCACTACATAATTTATCAGGAGTCGGACGACAATTATAAATCCACTTAGAAAGGCAAATTTAACCGAAATGAATTAAATAATAAAATAAATAAACAAATTTATTTAGGATCATGAACCAATACAAAAATTTCACAAAATACATAACGAAAACAACATACATACATATATATGAAGCATGGTTTGAATTTGTAGTCATTTGAGAAATATAGTCACAACTCGTAGGAAAGATCACTTGTTAATAAAGCGTTAGTAAATATGTTTTACAGCCTAGTACATAAGAAAAGTCTTATCGCTAAGTACAAAACACTAAAAAAGCTCATTGCTTTTCGTCCAGTCTTTATCACAAACTATGAACATATTTCTTTAATACAGCCAAACATGAATTTACTGCATTCGTAACGAACATTTCACTAGCACAACAATAATTTTTCAAACCAAAAATTACTCAAAATGCACTGTTGTAACACATAATAAGTTGTCGAACAAGATCTTCTGCGGAATTGCCTGTCGATGTCAGCTGTGTCACTGAGATCATCACTAATATAATGACTGACACACAGAAGAGACTTTTTAACACTTTCACTATTGAGGCAGAGACTTGGCGCAGCATGTTTTTTCTTTCGACTGGAACACATTATATTAGGTTTTCCTCCTTGTCTCACTCTGATATTTTGCTATAGAACATGAGAGCATGTTCTTTCATTTTCTCTTTGCTGTAGAAACTGTGGGTTAACACGAAATAGATAGTGATGTCCAGGGCTGTAACTTTTGGAAATATATCTGGACTATATGGGAGATCCTTTTCACTGAATGTATAGGTCCACATTGTTATTAATTGAAATTTTCTTCGCATACCCTACACAACGTCTTTGTGCTCAATTTCTTCAGAGAGCTACTCTTATTGGTTTTGTTAACTGAAAATTAATTAGTAAAATTATTTAAGAAAAATCATTTCCAAAATAGTTGTATAAAAAATAACCTCCAAACACAAACTTACATTTTTTAAGTGAAAGCATCAAAAATTTTATATAAAACTAAAAGTAGGCTTGTGTGTTTTATTAAAATCAACTCGCTTTTATAACAAAATCGCAATATATTTCAATATAAATGATATATAAGGTTTTGAAAGTACTACTCCACATACTACACACATGGCGAATCAAACTTTGTTTACCCTCCACGGACTAACAACGATCAGCTGTTTTGGAGGTTATTTTGAATAGAAATGTCAGATTTTTTTCAAAATATTAATAATTGTTTTGAAAATATATCGAATTCTTTAAGGTCAACATATCGAATTTCTACAACAGTCAATATTGAAGACAAAAAAACGTCGTCACAAGGATCAATTGAGAGAACTGCAGAGGTCATTAGAACAATGGTGCAAAACCGTACAACACTATATTTAGTTTAGTTAAATTTTATTAGAAATGTCTTAAAGATTTAATATAAATAAGTTAAATAACACAGAAACAATTATATAAAATGTATACTCATTAAATTACCGAACCCTCTTGTCTTTTCCACTTGCAGTATATCTAACATTTTAAGATAAATCCCTGCGCCATAACTCGAACATTTTACGTAAAATGCAACAAAACTATATATTTCCATATATAAAACACATTTTAAATCACACTAACTTGCAAATATATTAAAATATACCGGGTGAATTATTTAAGGAGCAACATTCATATAATGTTAATGAAGTGAGTTATTTCAAAAACAACATAGCCATAAAACAAATGCTTATCGTATCCATAGAAAAGAAAATAGTATATTATGTTACTAGGAGTAGAACGCGCTATTTTTTTTGCTGAGCTCAAATGTTGAGCGAATGTTGCATATTGAGCGAAGCACAAAAAAGGCGTTCTACTCCGAGTGACATAAACTATTTTTTCTTCAAGCGTAGTTATTAAAAATTTGCTACCATAAATACTTATGACTTTATAGTTTCAGATGCTATTGCTGCTAATTCCGGCGGTGTACATTGAATTGGTTGAGACATTTTTTAATTTTTAATCTTTATACTGTGTATTTTGTAACTAATCACAGAATGATCACAGAATAATAATAAAGTAACTCGCTAATAACGTAACAAATTTCTTAATTCACTACAAACATATTAAATTGACAGATATTTTGTTTATGGCGACTGCTGCCATCAGTGCCATCTGTTGATAACAATATGAACTATCATTTTTTAATTTTTAATCTTTATATTGTGTATTTTGTTACTAATCACAGAATGATCACAGAATGATAATAAAGTAACTCACTAATAACGTAACTTATTTCTGAATTCACTACAAACCACTCTACAAACATATTAAATTGACAGATGCTTTGTTTATGAAGACTGCTGCCATCAGTGCCATCTGTTGATAACTATATGAACTATTTATTAGTATAAAAATGTTCACATTTTGTTACTAGTAAAAAAATGTATCATTTCTACCGAATGTATTGAACAATGCAATGTTAGCATTATAACCTGCATGAAGAAAAAATATTATTTTTTAAAAATTTTTTTTGGACTTAACTAGTAATGACATTTTTATTTTTGTTTGTATGTAAATATAAACAAACTAATAAAAATTCATTTATTGTTTCTAATTTACTATTTTACTTTACTTTATCATGTAAAATAACTATTATATCTAATCACCATTGCATATCTGTTGCCATGAATATGAGCTTGCTTTCATAATTTGCTATGTTGTAAATGAAATAACTCACTTCATTAACATTATATCTGAAACATGTATGTTGCTCCTTAAATAATTCACCCGGTATGTAAAGAAGTACAAATGTTAAAAAATCAATATCACTCTTCAAAGAGCACAGATTCATAAACCTCCTTGTAAGAGCGACACAATAGAGACAAAAGGTGTTGAAAACCAGAATTTGTAACAGGATACTGTAAAAACAACTGTCGAAAATCTTACAGAATAGATTCTCACAAAATAGACCAGGTTATCAAAACAGATTGTTTTTCATTAGGACAATGCATGTGTCTATACATGTGTCCAGTCTATAACAAAACTGAGTACCCTGCAATAGAATAAAAATTTGCATATGTCTATAGCCTATGTTCATATTGAATCCCGGTTTGGTTCTGTTATCATACCAAATTACATGAGAATATATGCAGTTGTAACTTCGTGTGAATCTCTGACAAGCAGATATAAAACGACAGTAGACTGCAGAAGAAATTGATGTAAACTTGAAATGTCTCACTTATTATTAACTTTATAGCAAAAATTGCTTAAAATAAAAATTAATTTTTTTGTTTAAAATTTTTTTTTCAAAAAGATGAATATATTGCAGCTATGGGAATCGTTATTTAAAAACTAGAAATATCCCACATATTTTCGCGAACGCAAATATATTTATAACAAAAACATACGAAGTTCAGGAATCTCTGCTAGTTGGAAAATACAGTTAAATAAAACAGGTTGTGAATTTTTCATCTTGACCTCATGTTTTCCGATAAAAACCTTATGAAAACCGATATTTTAAAAATGCGGTCCCTTTACACATACCCTAATAGGTGAATATGAATAACATGGATTTGAACCGGCAAAACTAGATGGTGCGTTAAGTTTTATTGCTGATAAGGAAGCAAATAAATCACTGACAACAAATAAAAAATTATTTTTATGCAAAAGAAAATAACCAGTAGTAACAGAGTGCCTTGAATCCTAATTTTAACACGTAGAGAAGACATGAAAAAGACATATCGAAAAAGTTTATCATGTGTCACTTGTCATGGGGGTTTAGTCCATTTGTTCATCGCTTTGCAAAGCTCAAAATTTAGCGATGTATTTTATCTTATATATATGAAATATGACCCGTTAACTAGCATATTTTTGAGTGGGAATAATTACATTAGCTATCTCAAAAGTACAAATAATATTTTTTTTTAATATTTTGGGGGACCCCATTTTAATAACTTAAATCAAATTTGCCAATTAATTTTGGAATAATTGTATTATAAAATAAAGATTATTATTATTTGTTTGTACTTACTCTGTACATTTGTTCATACTTAAAACTCGAAGTCTTGCATGTATGAGTTATATAGCCCGCGAGTGGCTCCGAACTTAAATTCTCGGGTTCGCTAGCTGGTTGCTGTGAATCTAAGAGTGATAACAGAGTAAAATCATCATTTTATTTGCCTTAATTTAAGTAAGAATTGCAGATTTGATATCTACATTTTTATACACTTTCGACTTGCAATAAACTGAGGACAGCTAATCTAATTTGGAGACATATTCACAAACACTCAATTACATGAGAGGCCTTTTACTGATTAATTTAATGATTTAAGAATACTTAAATCATTTCTTTTAGAACATGCGTTCTACAGCATGGATGAGTTCATTGGTAGTATTAAGGTGTGTTCGTTTGTGTTGCCCAACCTACACTGAACTACACCACAGTTTCCCCCACCAATGCTATCTTATATAGTGACGTCAGCTGCTCTTGACCTGGACAAGTCTGGTGCAACACAAACGAACAAACCTTTAAACAGCTAAAAATGTAACATGATTGTTTTCTTATGTATGATATTGTATCTTGACGTAAGTTATTGTATTCTGATACGAACAACTTAAATAAATATATTATTACACACGAACCACTTATCCTGATGGTTAACACTAATTAGTCCACTGGATTATAAATCTCTTTCAATACTGCCTCCGAAAACAATTGTCTATAATAAGTTCTTTTGAATTTATCTCTCCATGTCTTTAGCTGGACTCAAACTTATATGAGAAGGTTGAAGCTATAGTGGTGTAAGTCACATTTTGAAACAAACTGACTATAATTTGTAACACAAACCAGACACACAAAATTGTTAAATACAAAGACGGAGCAGTCTAAAATTTTGACCTGCCCTGAGTAGTTTTTACTTTGTTCTTATGAAAAAATCTCATATTATATCCCATTCATGTAATGGAACTCAAACTTTAAAATAATAAGAAAATTCTTCAGAAATTAGATCATTATCTCAAGAAAAAAATAACCAAAAACTAATCTATATATTTCTGACAGAGATTAATTCTTTTTCACGTACTTCCGAATACATCTAATAATTTTTTGATTTAAGTTTTTTAATTGACGTCTCCAAAGTGGTAAATTTTGTCAGAAAATAGATTGTTTCGGCATACAATTGATAAATTTTGTCAAAAAATAGAAAAGTTTGTCAGGATTATAAAATATAGTTTTTATTATAAAATATTTAGCAATAGAGAATACGCATAAAATTTATATTACCTTAAAACTACATTTTTTTTGATATGTTAATGCTAGTTATATCACCTAACAAAACAAAAATCACATTTTAATTAATATTACAGCCAAATTTTTTAATTAAAATATTGTAAATTTGAAATAAGCCGACCACAGCGCGAAGGTTGTTGAAGGCCGAGTAAATATGACTGAGCATGACGTCAAACCCTAGACGGCCCAGACTACAACATAATCTTTACGTGTGTATATTGTATTGTTTGAGAGTTTTGTATTTGTTTTTAAACAATTTTTCACGCATTTATTATTAAAATGGCAGATAAGATTTTGTTAGGGCTCAGAGTGATAATTTACCCAACATTGATGCAACTTTTATGCTCATGGAATATATGAAAAATAATGAATGCTACAGTGTTGAAGAAATAAGTGGTGTCAAAACAGACTTGTAAGTAAACCATTTATGTATTCTATAACTTTATGTAAACAATATAAACGCTGCAACGTTTTGCAACTTACAAAACGTTAGAGGCATAATTGAAATACTGCAATATAGGTTATATATTTTAATATAAAGTTTAATTCGGTAAACATGTATAAATTGTTTTTATAGAATTAAAATTTATTTAAATTAAAATCACTCTAACTTTACACAATCTATAAAAGTTATACAAGCAAATAAGTTCACGACAGACTGTGTAGGCTGTACGCTGTAGACTGTGTAGGATGTACACAGTACACTTATGTAGGATATGACGTCACACGTGGATTTCGCGCGCTACATACATTTATGATTTTTTTAAGCCTTCAAATTAAAAAAAAATGCAAAACTGTTTTTTATGTTTATATGCAAGAGGAATATAATAATAAAAAAATAAAAAATCATGCCTATCCCCTATTTTTATCAAAATGTTACCAAAGATTGCAAAATCCTGAAAGAATATTTAAAATGTTTGGAATCTAGGATGTTGGCACAATTTTAGTGTTAATTAGCATTATTTAAAAAATGCATAGGACTATATTTTAAAACAAAACATTTGCAAATGATTAGGGCATAGAAAATCGTAGCAGTAATTTTACCAATGAGTAATAGTAATTTTAGCAAATAAGCAAAGAGTAAGGTAGCTTTCCATAAAATTTAAAATTACGTTAAATACTGGAGCATTACAGATTATGCGTGTGTGGGAGTGGTAATTTCAGAAATAAAATTTCATTATTATTTAAAATAAAATTAATCAATTAGTTAAAAATATTCAAATTATTTAAATATAAAAACTAATCTGTTTTAAGATAAATATCCTCAAAGATTAGTTCATATATTTACTTAGTTAAATTTTGAAAGACGAGGGTAGAATTTACGATCGTATATTATATGATTTGTTTAAAATATTGTCACCGTTTATCTCAAGTACATTGTCAAATGTTTACACAGATGTTGATATGCGATCATATATTTTCAGTGATATGGACTTCGTAGGTAATTAGAGTCAAAATTAATTAATTATTTGGAGTTTATGAATTATTGGGAATAGAAATATGAGTCTTGAAGATAAGTTAAATGGTTTTGTTGTTAATTGGAGAGCTAATTATTTTTACAATCACAAAAAATTGGGTTCAAAGATCAAATTATTAGTTTTAAGAAAACGGCTGGGAAAATCTTGTGAAAGACCGGGAGTTGTGAGTAAATTATCACCAGAGTCGGACGAACCTCTCAAGCTTTTGGTTGAGAAACCCGGAATCGCTTAGTGAGTGAGCAAGAAGTAGTCTGGAAGTGTTGAGAACAGTTTTAATGAAATAAACGAACCTCGATAACGGGTTAAACATTGAGGGCCGGTTTCTGAAAGCGTAGTAAACTAGAAGCAAATGGTCAACTACAGTTACAATATAACAATCCCATAAGTAACCATAGCAACAATTTTCTAACTATTTAGTTATAGTTAATTTAGCTTTCAGACATCGGCCCTGAGTGTTGTGAGGTGTTTAACGGCTTGTGAGGTGAAACCATGATTGTGAGGTTCTGTGTTGAGTGTTTCTTATGGGATTTCGTATCCAGCATTTCATTATAAGTTCTAGTGTAATTATTGACTTCAATCTTAACTAAACTTTAAATGTAGATTAATTAAAATGCAGAATTTAATTCAAACATCCTAATTCCTGTCATAAGGAATCTAAGCAACCAACCGGTGGACCTTTAGGGTTTCAGACTTGATTCCGCTCGCAAGTCTTGGAACGTACTATGTAGAACAGCCTTTCAAAATAAGTACCATGAAGTACAATGAAATTATTTAAATTAATTCAGCCAACTGTGACGTTTCAACCGATCGTAGAAATGCACCTACATTTGTGACCCGCTACAACCAGACATGGACAAATTACGGCTCGCAGGCCAGATAGAGTCCGTGAGCTCTTATTTTGAATATATATTTCAATACAAGAGCGCCAAAACTCTCGCTCAATCAGAGCTAAGCTTGGAATGGATATTACTGGCCTGCAGCTTGCCACGCCTTACTATTTCTGCCATTTGTAATATTTTTATTTTAATAATATTAATTGAATTAGTTGAAGGCATTCGTTGAAACATTTTAAAAAAGGTTAAAATAAATACACTCTGTTTATTGTTTCAAAAATTATTTAATGTATTGATACGTATTTCGACTTACAAAGTCATCTTCAGAATAAATAAATCACATACATTACTGAAATTTATACCAACAGGTAGGTATAACAAACAAGATAATAAAGGAAAAACCTAAAGGATTAAAAAGGTGTTAGAAGCGGAGAACTAATGAGTTCTAGTTGTTCATTCATTAAATTTTTGTTCTTAGAACAGCCTTTTTAATCTCAAACGCTTCTAAAATGTCCAGTTTTAATACCTTAGGTTGTACATGTAATATTTTTACATTGTCAAAATCAATCGTATGATTATTGTTAATCATGTGTTCTGCAACATTGGAATGGGTTTTGTTGAGACGCCATGCGCTCATGTGTTCTTTGATTCTAATATTAAAGTTTCTCTCTGTTTTTGCTATATAAATAAAATCACATTCGTTGCAGCTGATTTCGTATACGCCACTACTTAACATTAAGTTTTTATTGTTGATTTTATTGTTTACTAACATTCTTTTTAATGTAAATTTATTACGAAAAGCGGCCTGAATCTTCTGTTTTCTTAATTGGTTAGCTATTTTGTAACTACTGTGACATGTAAAAGGGACACGTCTATATATTTTATCTTGGGGAGAATGCTCATAGTGAAAAAAATTTTTAAAATGCGTTGTTTATGTTTTTATTTAGAATTTTGTAAGTTATGGAGAGGCTTTAACCGTTATATTTAGCTATTTGTAGGGATGGGAACGATATATCGATATTTCGAAAATATCGATACTTTAGAAAAATATATCGATATTTTTATATCGATATTTGAGATGCGATATATCGCGCAAAATATCGATATTCGCACAAAATATCGGTATTCTTGTATCTTTTTTACATTTAAATATATGCTGTTCACTTTTGTAAAAACAAACTATAGCCTATTTCAAAAAAATACTAAAAAAATACTATTCAAACGTTTAGGCGGAACTAGATTTTAAAATCTAGTAATTTTTATCTATTAATTCTGACTTTTGGTCATTTTGTTTAAGCTTTGTAAATCATTCTCACATAGCAAATTCTAGATTAAATTGATTGTCTTTTTTGTTATTCTTAATAAAAATTTCCCATTTATTTATTTTTTTTTGTCTTCAAAATATGAAAGATGTATTAAAATATTTAACGTATGTCATTCGTTTCCATGGTTTCACTGTTGGAATTTTAAATTTTCACATGCCAAACCTGAAACATGAAAGAACTCTAGCAAGGTCTCTCTTTTCGTGACAAACTAAAATAACGAAATTAAATAAAATAACTAAATAACGAATCCATTTTGTTCCGCCTAATCGTTTGGAATAGCCTGTAAGACGAAATTTTGATTTCATTAATTTGCACCTTTAAAATTGTTGTCCTGTTGGTATTAATAAATTATAAAAAATGTCACTTTCTTAATAATGATCATAACCAATAAATCTGAAATCGGTTTTACAGCGTAAAGAATATTTTTAATTAAGTCCGTAATACACTATAAAAGTAACCAAAAAGATCTGGTTTGTCCTTACTAGAGTGTACAGCATATATATATATATATACATATATATAAATATTTAATTATGAGAGCAATTAACTAGGAAAATATTAGAAAGTTGGTTGGTAACTGGATGAGTACCAACTGTAAAGTGATTATCTGTCAAGTGGCGACTTCTTTTCCCGCCAAGCCAACCAAAAAAAAACTGTAATTTATATATTTTACATGTTATGTGTTAGTTATTTCGATATATCGAAAATATCGATATTTTTACTTCGATATATATCGAATATCGATATCACACTTACGATATATCGAATCGCATATATATCGATATTCAAAAATAAATTCCCATCCCTAGCTATTTGTAAAATTATATTTAATTCTTTATTATAATCTTCATGGGACATAGGAATATTAATTAATCTGTGGAGGTAACTAAAGTTGTGATTTTATTTATATAGGAAAAACAGAGATAAACTTTACAGAAGAGATGTTACAGAACACATGATTAACAATAATCATACGTTTGATTTTGACAATGTAAAATTATTACATGTACAACATAAGGCATTAAAACTGGAAATGTTAGAAGCGTTTGAGATTAAAAAGGCCGTTTCTAAGAACAAAAAATTAATTAATGAACAACTAGAACTCATTAGTTCTCCGCTTCTAACACCTTTTAATCCTTAAGGTTTTTCCTTTATTATCTTGTTTGTTGTACCTACCTGTTTCAGTTATGTATGTGATTTATTTATTCTGAAGATGACTTTGTAAGTCGAAATACGTATCAATACATTAAATAATTTTTGAAACAATAAACCGAGTGTTTTTATTTTAACGTTTTTATTTTATTTATTTATTTATTTACTGGTTTGTGACTGCTTTTGTCAGACATAAAATACGATATACGTTAGATATTTTTTATGTTTAAAACAAAACGATAAAGTACTCGCCATCTTTGACAAAATTTGTCATTTTTTTTATTTACATTTGTGACAGTTTAATTTCGTTAAAAAATGCATTACTTTTTTTCTTTAAACATTATTTTATTCATGCGAAATATAAAAAGAAAAATTGAGATAAACCACAATGCGTTTTCGCAAAGAAACTCTTGTGAAATGCGTGATTTCTTGACACGAATGTTGCTCTCTAAGAATATATATCCTCCTGGGGAATTAAAAACGTTGGAAGAACATTCCATTTACTTTTTCAGTACTGGTGCTGCCACCCAAATGTAAAATACTGAACTTGACTTCTTCACAACTTTACTAAAACTTTTAGATTCTATTGTGATGAATGGTGTATTTCGAAATCTCACTTTACTTATTGATAAACTACAAAAAAATACATTACAGTTACAAAGTAAGAAAAGTAATCACAATGTAATTTAAGTTTAGATAATTTCACAATTTTTTACCGTAACAAATTTGAAAAGTCAGTTTTCTAGAAAATTTTGTTCAAGGTTGTTTTATTATAGAACATCTACAATGGAGCGTCATAGTTATAATTGGTAAGACATTGTTGCACAAACATCATATCTGTCTATAATCAGTAGCGTAATCATGAATTATTTGTCGGCGGGAGTGTTATTAAGATGGACTTCAAAAATATAAATAAATTTATGGATATTAAAGAATTAGTCACTCGAACACCATGTTTCAATATATAAACAAGGCATTACAACAAGGCGTTATGCTAATAAAAAGCTTACTCAGCAGAAATATTACCATCCAAAGAAAGAACTGATTCGTAGAATACGATCCAGTCCTGATACATTTGCTGTAATTTTTAGGATATTGTAGGTTTAACCAAAATACCCTTATACCGTCATTTTGTCCTCTGTCTGTCTGTCTGTTCGGTAAAAATTATTGCCAAACAGCTAAACCTAGAGAGTTGAAATTTAGCATGCTTATATAACACTTTGACCCACACATAAAAAAAATACTAAAACATCTAAAAAACATATAAAAAAAATATATATATATATATATATATTTTAAATTCTGAGTAGGGTTTCAAATAAAAGCCCTTAGTACGTGGATTAACGATCAACATTTTATTTTTGCAAAATAAATTATTTTTAAGAGATTTTTACCCAAATTGTGTAAACAAAATTTTGTCCCAAGCCTTGTAGCACAGATGGTTTAAACTAAAAGTAATGTACATTGGTGTGAACCGGAATAGTACAACAGGAATTTTTGATCAGCTTATGTTTTCGGAAAATAACGCATTTTTTGCGTTTTTTGGTTGACGATTTACAAAAGTTATAGTTATGTAACACAACAGACTAGAAGACGTATCATGGTCTAATGCTTAGTATGCTCGCTAGCTACCCAGAATTCTAGGGTTCGCTCCCGAGCAGAGGAGATAATTTAATTTTTTGTTTTTTTTTTCCATTTTAGTTTTCTTTAAATTATTTTGTCAAAATTCTAGTTATATTTTGGCAAATGTTGCAATTAATTTTTAAGAGCGTAAATTTAATAACCAATTGGAATGTTGGAATTATATTTTCATTTTATGTGTCATGTATACTCAAACCAAAGGGGAGGAGCATATGACAACCAATGGAAGCCATAGGCGCAATTTTTAAATCTTAATGAACCTTGCTCTATAAAAAAATACTGCACATATTTAGAAACCTAAATAATGAGATTAGGTATTTGAATTAAAATTTAAAAAAAAATATTTTGACATAAAATTTGTTTTGAAAGCTCTTAGATTAACCGAAGATAAATTATTTTAAAAATATCGTTCATTTTGACGTGATTACTACAAAGCAAAATTTGTCCGACACACTCAGCTATACTCACCTTCACTTATTATATACCTGTGAAACCTTGAAATGTGTGAAAATTCACGCTTTAATTTTTTTTATTATGTAATCGCGTCAGAATCAACAAAATTTTGCATATCAATAATCTTAGTATTGATAACTCCCAAAATCCTACAATAAAATCCTATATAAAATTTAAAAATTACATCCAAAAATACTTTTGCGAAGGAAAATTTTTTGAGCTCAATTTTAATTATCACACTGTTGTTCCCAAAAAAATTTTGAATATCAATTTTTATTTGTTTTAGCGTTACGAGCTTATTCGAAATCAAAAATTCGAATTCTCGAAAGTCGTAGGCATTGGTACCATTAAATTTGTAACACATCGAATGAATAAAAAGTTGAAAAAAAAAAAACGCTGGTGAAGACGATAACTGTTAATATCGAATATATCGCTCATTTGCTGAAACAGTGTCGTAACTTAGAAATTGTAATTTTTCAAGAGACACTCTTATCTTTAAAATATTGAATGGTCGACAATTTAAATTTCTGAAACTCACTTCTAACTGAATAGTTATATCGGCTCTTGCCATTCTCGAAGTTACATTCTGTAACTTCGGAGCCGAAACTAAAGTCGTGATACGTGAGTGACGGAATAAAAATTTCTTGGTTATACTTACGAAATTCTAAAAATATGACTTGAAAAATTCGTAGAAATATTGAAATGAGAATATATCGGAAACATCTAACAAAATTACATTTATTAACATCAAAGTCAATGTTCTAAACTCATTACTTTAATGACATTTTCTTAAAGATTTTCCCAGAGATATTTTCATGTATTTTCACAAGTAACCAGTGGACATGTATCAGGTTCTATATTATCGATGTGGACGATCTTGGGTTAAAGATTCAGCAATTCCTTTTAAATAAGTTATCTGTTGGATTCATCGACAAGAGTTTGCACGTTTACACTTCTTCTAAAGAATATCACTCAAACATCTACTTATAATGGGATCAGTTAATTGAATTAACAGAAACCGTACTAAGGTGAGAATATTATTCTGTTAAAAATACAATTTGAAAAGAAAAATTGTCCACTTTAGCATAATTGTGAGCTCATGGATATATCGTATGCAGGAATCTCTCGATTAACGAGATTACGGGTTACGTAAAAATGGAGCACTATAAAACGGTATCAGGACACTTACCCCCGGGACACTAACCCCCGGGACATTAACCCCCCGTCAATAACCCCCCGTGCCATTAACCCCCTGGACAATAACCCCCGTGACATTAACCCCCCGTCAATAACCCCCGGGACATTAACCCCCCGTCAATAACCCCCCGTACCAATAACCCCCCGGCCATTAACCCCCTGGCAATTGATTAATATTTTAAATGTTTATTTTTATTTAAAATTTGAACATTTGAAATTGAACAAACAAAATTGAACAAATGTAATCGTACATATATAATTAGTTAACGGGTGTTAGTGATCTGGGTAACACTGTGACGTCATTTTTCCTAAGGTTCTCGTGATTGGCTAACTGGGGACTATTCAGGTCTCTTGATTGACAAGTATTTTGCAGATTTGTTCTTTAAGAATCTACGAATATAATTACATATAGAAATGTGTAGGATTTCGTAGGCATAAACAAGAAACTCTAGATACTTATATATCCTTTGACTGATATGAACAATATTTTGCAGTTTTATTCTCTAACAATCTACCAATATAATTACATACAGAAATGTCTAGGGTTTCGTAGGAATATTTTAGGTTAGGTGAGGTTAGTAAGGATTTGGTTAGAAGAAGCCAAGCGAAGAGAGCTACCAATCTTCTAGTTTAATGTCAAAACACTATCTTAGGTTAGGTTAGGTTAGTAAGAGTTTGGTTAGAAGAAGCCGAGCGAAGCGAGCTACTCATCTTCTAGTTTAATGACAAAACACTATCTTAGGTTAGGTTAGGTTAGTAAGGGTTTGGTTAGAAGAAGCCGAGCGAAGCGAGCTACCTATCTCAAATTTTCAAATTTTAAATAAAAATAAACATTTAAAAATATAAATCAATTGCCATTGAATTTTTTATGACCTAGAAACTTCAAAAAAATCTAAATAACTTGAAAATGGCAACTAAAAAATTAGAAACAATTTTCAAATAGCACGTATGGCCCAAAAAAGCACATTTTTCAATAAAAAAAAAGTCCTACTGTGAACCTCCACATATTTTGGAAATATAGTTGGGAACATATTATTACATATACTCACACAAAAAAAAATTAACAAAAACGCTACTGGCATTTTTGAGAAAATTTTAGTTTGGTCTTCCTATGACCTCTATATGAACATCAACTTTAAGGCCTAGTATAACTAAAAAAATACATCTAGATATTCACAAAAAAACTTTAAATGAGAGATCAATCATGTCCGTCGAGTAGTTTAGGCCCTAGGCTTGGCGAAACAATTACACTACAAACCGACAGACATTTTGCCAAAAACATGTTTTTCGGGTTCCCAGGTATGTGAAACGTGGAGAAACATCAAAATCCGGGGGGGGGGGGTCAATATCTGACTCATCACTGTACTCTACTCTCTATACATACGAGGAAGTAAAAATTATTCTAATATTATATTAATAATTTCAATTGTTAAAATTTTAAATAAAAATAAACATTTAAAATATTAATCAATTGCCAGGGGGTTAATGGTCGGGGGTTATTGGTACGGGGGGTTAATGTCCCGGGGGTTATTGACGGGGGGTTAATGTCCCGGGGGTTAGTGTCCCGGGGGTTATTGTTCAGGGGGTTAATGGCACGGGGGTTTATGACATGGGGGGTTAATGTCTCGGGGGTTATTGACCGGGGGTTAGTGTCCCGGGGGTTAGTGTCCTAGACTCCTATAAAACATCCAGCTAATCGTAAATAATAATCAGAGTAAAACAGCTTAACGATACTACAAAACCATAGTCACTTTTGTGTGGATCCCAACACACATAGGCATAAAGGGGAATGAAAAAGTGGATAAATACCCAAAACAAGCAATACAAGATAAAGAACGCAAAATATCAATACTACCCGAAGACCAAAAGAACATAATCAAAGCAAGAATCAAAGAAGAGTGGAACAATGAATGGACCAACACAAATATTACCAACGAATTAAGAGACGTAAAATAAACTATCCAAAATTTGACATCTACACACAGAAGGAAAGACCAGGTCACACTAACAAGACTCAGAATAGGGCATGCCCTATTAATCCATGAACATATCTTCAAAAAAATACAACAACCGACATGCGACACTTGTGACACACCACTCACCCTAGAGCACATCATACTACACTGCACAAAATACTAAGAAAAACTAAAAAACAATATCCCAAGCACAATGAAACAAGCCCTCTAAAATTACACAAATACGACAAACGACAAACAAACTCAATTTTATCACACGAGTAAATCTGTACAATAAAATATAAACATCTGAAATATATTTATAATCCATTTATGTAAAATAAAACAAATATTGTAAAAGTTAATGTCAACACAGACGCTAATAGCCACAGTAGCTGAAGCGTCTGAAAAAATTTAAATAAAATGTTTACTTGGTGGTAAATATTATATCAAAGATCTTTATTTTGCTTGTCAGGATTGTGAATATTTTTTTGTGGTTATGGAGTTGCAAAGTTAATAATGAGAATTTTACGACTTTTACAACTATAAAATTTTAGGCCTATATTATTTCACGTTGTACTTTCAAGTAGGTAGGATTTGCAAGTGAAATATTTTAAAATCAAATGGGGGGCAATTTGATCACTTGTAAATGAAAATACTTAACTTTAAGTCGTTATAGAGAAAACAATTTTTCGTAAACCGTAAAATATATAAAAGAAATGTTTAAGTAAAAAAATTGATGTGAAGTGTGAATTTTCACACATTTCAGGGTTTCGCAGGTATTAGTTAATAAGTGTATAATGATTATTTGGGATGCCAAAACAAATTTTATGTTAAAATATTTTTTTTTTTTTGTTAATTTTAATTCGAATGCCTAATACCATTATGTAGGTTTCTAAATATGTCCGGTATTGTTTTTATATAGCAAGGTTCAATAAGATTTTGAAAATTGCGATTATGGCTTCCATTGGTTGTTTTAGTCATAAGCTCCGCCCTTCTGATTTCGTGTATTTATAGGAATATAAATAGCAGTATAGCAGTAATATATTTAGTCACTAATATGATACAGACCTTATAACACATGACATAACATATATTTTATATATTTTATTTTTTTACTTGTATCCATGGTATTTTATATAAGTTACTTGGTTGTAAGTCCAAGAGTATTCAATTTCAACAATTTCCACTGGTTATTCAATTTACGCTTTTAAAAATTAAATGCAATATTTGTCCAAATATAACTAGAATTTTGAAAAAATAATTTAAACAAAATAAAAATTTCAAAAAAAAAACAGAAAAAAAATTAAATTGCCTCGTGGCCGGATTAAAGTCGAGTTTGCAAATTTAACGCCAGAATTCTAAGCATTACACCATCCAAGCGCTCTGTTTACTGTAATACATAATATCATTAAATATTTTACATGGTCAAGCAAAAAACACAAAAAATGCGTTATTTTACGAAAACATAATCTGATTATGTTTTCATAATCATAAAATTCCTGATGTACTATTCCGGTTCACACAAATGAACATTACTTAGAATTTTTTCAGATTTTTAGTTTAAGCCATCTAGGGTACAGGGTGTGGGACAAAAATTTTTTTGCACAATTTTGGCAAAAATCGCTTCAAAATAATTTATTTTGCAAAAATACCTTTTTGTCCGTTAATCTACGTACTAAGGGCGTTCATTTGATACCCTACTCAGAATTTTCAAAAAATATTTTTTTTTCGGTGAGCACATATTTGTTTATATTTTTAGGGGGATATGCTTTTTAGATGTTTTGGTATTTTTCCTATATGTGGGTCAACGAGTTATATAAGCATGCTAAATTTCAACTCTCTAGGTTTAGCCGTTTGGCTACAATACAGACAGACAGACAGACATACAGGCAGACGACAAAATGACGGTATAAGGGATTTTTGGTCATACCTACAAAACCCTAAAAATCAAAGTTGGACTTAATATCCTATACTTCTGGTTTGTTTCGAAAAGGTTCAATACTACCATTCGGTCCTTTGAGTAAATTTTGGTTACCTAAATTTTTTTCCTAATTGCTCACACATTTTCGCGTTTTCTAAAGAAATCCTGTTCCTTCTATTTTGATATACCCTGTAGGTATACAATAGTGGCACACAAATTGGCGCTTACCAAATAATTTCATAAATTTTTAAATAATATCTATTATTAAATGTTCCATTTAATTAGCTCAAACAAGAAGAAAAAAAAAAATTAAAAATGTGCGTTTTTAATTTTTCGATGAATTTATAAAATTGTACAAATAATTAATATACAATCTTCCATCTATATAAGTTCCACAAGAAAAGGTTTTATGTGATTATTTGGAAAATTAAAGTTGTGATTTTTAAAAAAGATAAATAAATAATATTTAAAAAAAGGAATAAACAAAATAACTAATATGTATATTAAATAACTTATTTTTGTTAATAAGCGCTTATCCAAATTTGATTTTATCCTTGCTTTGTCCATTTAAACCATTATTTGTCTACTAAGTTCATTCAAAACGTGATTTGTGCTAATTAAAATATTGAATTTTTTGTATTTTTACTTACTTACTAAATCGTTGAGCCCATTTACCATCACTGGTGTCGGGCTTTGTATGTAGAGTTTGATTGCTACTTGTACTTGTTCTTTACTTTCGTGGGAGAACAGCGCCACAGCTTTTCCCATTCACTCCTATTCTTCTTCCTACTTTTGGCTCCATTCCAGGTGATGCCTCTTCTCTCTATTGAACTTTTGATTTCGTCACTCCACTCCTTTCTTGGTCTTCCTCGGCGTCTTCCTTTAATTACTTTGGCCTCGTAAACCTTCTTCGTGTCTCTACTATCTTCCATCCTTTGGATATGACCGTACCACCTAAGTTGCCCTTCTTCTGTTACTTCTTCTACTGGTTTAGTTCTCAGTTCTTCTCTATATTCTATGTTCCTTATTCGGTCCAATTTTGTCTTTCCCTTGATATTTCGTAGGAACCTCATTTCGCTATATCTTATTCTGCTTTTTAGCTTCTCCGTTGTTGTCCAAGCCTCTGACCCATATGTCAGCACTGATATGACCACTTTATTTTCGTATTTTTGCCAATTAAAATTTTAATGGCCTGTTTGAATTCAATGTTTGGAACCTTAAAAATAAGTGGTTCGAAAAATTAGGTTCCCAACTTATTGTAACCAAGAATATATAGTTTTTTTTTTTATTACCTTAAATTTGCATTACTGTGACAAATTAGGTTTTGAAGGTTTCCTCCTCATATATCAAAGCATGTTAAAAAATCTCTCAAAAATAACATAGGTTTTTCGTACTCGCCGGAATTAAATCTAATTGAAATTATTTGGAAATTCTTAAAATTGAAGTTTTGAAAGACAAAAATTCTAATAAGAAGCAATTGTGGATTTTTCTGAAGGAAATATATCAATCTATCCCAGTCAAAAAGGTAAAAATTAATCGAGTCTTACCAGTTTTATTTTTGTTCAACCATAGTCTATCTCAGAAAGAGCGATAGTAATAAAATTTATTATTTGTAAAAAGTTATTGTTTTTTCACACAGAAGCGGCACACAAAATATGAATAGTTCGAAACGAAATATTGTTAAGAAACAACCGAGTGTGCCGCACATCTTATATGGGAATACGAACTAGGGTTAAACACAATAGATCATAAAATTTTACCCTAAAATTTTGAAGAAAAATATGGTCACAGGAGTGCGTTTAATGATATGATAAATATGGTCAGAGGCGTGCGTTTAATAAAATGATAAATAGTTATATAAAAATACACAAAACCAATTTAAACGTGTTTAAAATGTGCACGCCACTGGTAACTGCCTGACAAAAAGATTTATTACTATCGCTCTTTCTGAGATAGACTATAGTTCATCTCTCCACCAGCTATTTCTCTATATAAAATATTTGATTTGTATTTATTTTTTCTACCATCACTCTATTTATTTATGTTTTATATTGAACTTTTATTAAATACTTGCGGAAATCAAACTATTGCTGATATTTTTTATATTTAGATTTTACTAATAACAAACCGACTAGCGCTTTTAAAACCATTGCCTTCAGAGTAGAAGTCTCTTATTTTGCTCACACATTTCAAATATATTTAAGGAAAATTTAACTCGTATATCATTCCAATTTTTCATAAGAAGTAATTTTCTAATCCAGATATTGCGAAAATGTTTTCACGTAATATTCTATCCACGTTGCAATAATTTACATACAAAGTAGATAGAGGGAACGCGCCAATAAAATATTATATATAATATTAGAACGATTTTCTAAACATATTACATTCCAGAAGGAACTATCCACTCAAAAAAACATCAGAAAATCATCAAGACAAGAAAAACTGAAAAACGTTGCAGACATATTTCACAAACAGTGCTGCTGCCAACATCAACGGCAAAAGCACGAACTTATCTCATTACTTAATGATCAGATCTGATATTTATCAGTGCGTTTAAAATATATACCATTGATATTAGTAATATACAAATGTTCATTTTAATTTGGCCGCTATTGCCTTATCGAGAACTGTAAGAACTACAACGTTAGTTAAAATTGTAGTCTAACAATTGCCATTTTATACAAGAATATCAATAAATGAAGTAAGTTTCTTTCAACTAGGGGGTTATTAAATTAGTGTTAAATTAGGTTTCTTTAAATTTTGCTTATGGGACAGAGTATTTTATTCAAAATTCGATATATTACAAAACGCAAAGTAATTAAGAAAAATCCAATAGGAGTAATATTTATTTAACTCTCTTTGTAACAAGGGTGCTATAAATGGTAACCATTGAACATTCTTATTTAGCTTCATTACTTGTTTATTATTGTCATTTTTAATTTGTCAACATTATTTAAATTTATGATATATATATAACTGTCTTAAACTGGTAAAATTATGAAAATATGCTACCACTCAGATTTTGAGTACAGCAACAAAGTCGATCTTCTTGCCAAAGAAGCAGCTATGAATGGATCCCTCTGAATTATCCCTTTAAACAGAGACGAAATTATATGAATCTTGTAACAGAGTACGCCTTTGACGCGATAGAGACTTGAGCTGAGAGTGCAGTGCGCGGAGAAAGTGTGTACGAGACTGATGCTAACGTACTGTACGGTGAAACATTGTGATTGTATATATATATACGTTTTCTTTGTATAAGTCCATAATCTTGTTTAGTTGTCTGCTTAACAACCAGATTACTGATTAATAAAGTGATTTTACCAACACTGTTCCTCTTGGATTACCTAAGAAGCCATTGAGATTAAAAGTGTCAAAATCTTCAAATCTTTTATAAATAACCAAAGACAATAAGAATACGTAGATTCTCTGCAGTTGAAGGGATCATACAATGTTCAAATCAAACCCTTCTTATCTAGAAAACTTTGATTTCCTTCACATCAAAGCAGGTCTTTTATATGCACTTTTATCTGGATTAGGTTTAATCACATTTTCTAACGATATCATCTACATAGAATGAATATGGTAACTTCTCATTTCTGTCCGTGTGACTAGTCACTTATTATTATTTGCACAATTCATTTTACCATATTCATACAAAATTTAGTTAACCAAGAAATTTCCTTGCTTACTAATTTTCAGACGCTTGCTAATACTAACATTCTAGATATTTATTAAATTATTTATAACTATCTATATTAAAACCGAAAAAATTTGTTTATAATATATATTTTTTTTTAACTCTAAATCTCCGCCTTTATTACTTGGCTAATAGCGAAAGCTGCTAAAGCCATCAAACAAATGGAAAACCATTTTTTGTTTTTTTTTTTTTTGTTGATTACTGTTGCGACCAAGTTATGAGTAATTTATTTATTTTCTTGTCAAAATACTAATTTAACACATTATACAATTCAAAAATTTATATATTTGAGTCTTGAAAATTTAAAGGAAAATAATTGAAAAACCAAAATACACGGTTTGTAAAAACCTCAATTCAAGCATCGCTTTTACAGAGCAAAAATAAGATCTATAATCGATTATGCCTGCATTATTTATGGCTCTACTAAGAAATATTTACTAAAGTCTCTTGATATTGTTCAAAACAAAGCACTCAGAACATGCATAAAAGCCCTAATATCAACACCAACTCACTGCCTTAAAGTTGAGTGTGCCGAACCTCCATTACACTTCAGAAGAATAAAATTAGCAATTAAATTCCTGACCGTCAGGAAAACAATAAAAAATCACCTTCTTCACCCCAAATTGGACACACTATCACTTAAGTGCCAAAACAACAAATTTTGGCATAAAAGAGATCTTCCCTCCCTTGTCAACAGTCTCACTAAATTCACACAAACAAATTTCAAATTTCACAAAAACGACATACCTAGCTGCTTTACATACCCGTTTCACTATTCACTTTATAACAAACAGATAATTCCTGATTTTTATCAAACCAATGAAAATGAAGAAAATAATAATGTAGTCATCAAAAAAATTAAAACAAAGTTTCCAAATGCAGACATGATATTTACAGACGCCTCCAAAACTAGAGACGGGATAGGCTTAGCCGTATATGACGCAACAAAAAACATACATGAAATGTACAAAGTTCCCGAAAATATCTCAGTATTCCACGCTGAAATGATTGCGGTTTTAAAAGCTACCGAATATATCCGAAACCTAAATACTTCGAACAAAAATTTCATAATCGCTTCTGATAGCAAGAGTACTCTAACTATCCTCAACAATCCTGGAATGCGTAATCACCCTAATATAATATATGACATTATACACAATATCACAAACCTGAAAAATGAACAAAACATAAAAACCCACGTCATCTGGATTAAAGCACATTGCGGCATTGTAAATAATGAAATAGCTGACAATCTAGCCAAAAGAGCGATAATAGAGGGCTCAACAATTTTTCCAACAAACACCATTGAGGAATACATGAAAAGAAGCAATGAACTTATTAAACAAGAGTGGCAATTGGAATACGAAAAAATCAGCATTAATAAAGGCATAGCATACTATAAAATCTCACAAAAAATTCAAACTAAACCATGGTTTTATATGCACAATTTACCACGAAGCTCCATAATTAAAATCTGCAGACTTAGGCTCTCCCACACCAGCTGCCCAGCCCACCTCAAGAAATTTAACATTGTGGATAACGACAAATGCAGTTATTGCGACCAAGTCGGCGACCCGAACCACCTAATGTTCGCATGTATAAATTTCAAAAAGGAACAAGACAAATTAATGGCCACATTACTCAGAGAAAAAATCGAACTCCCCACCTATATATAATAACTCAGCAACTATATTATCTAAAGACAACAAAAATATTTACAACGCACTCTCAGAATATCTCACAAGCACCGACATACAACTTTAAAAACATAAATATCACATTCATTACTAACTCCCCCCTCTATTGTCACCCCAACATGGCTACCTCCTGAACCTTAGTCCTGCCGTGACGGCCTCTCGGCAATATCCTTCTCCCGTACTATTCCTCTATCCCACTCCCCCTCATCATTTACATACATCTACATTAAAAATAGTAATAGAAACTGGCTCACTGGATAAATCCGACAGAAGCCAATAATCATCTTTAATAAAAAAAAAAAAAAGCATCGCTCTTTCGCAACTTCATTGAAAAAATATTGTTTGACAATGAAATTATTATATTGCGATACTATATTTCCACAGAAAAAGACGCCCATCTTCATAAATGTCCATTACTTTATAACACTTCGGCCATCATCAGAAGAATATTCTTCTAATGATGGCCTGACAAGCCGAAATATATATATTCAGTATTTAATAAATTAATTATGTGGAACTTTAACCAATTGTGCCTTGTGTTTTTTCTGTATTATTCAAAATGTTCCATCAAGAGGTAATCCATTAATATTATGAAATTGATAGTGTTTGTTCTGCAAACATTTTAATATCAAAGCTGTTACAAAATATTTTGCCGGGGTTGTATCAATAAAATTTTAGCTTAGTTGTAATTTTTGAAATCCATATACCGTAATGTGTCGGACAATATTTTACATGTAGTGTAGCAGTTCAGGCTGATGTCTAAAACATAGCGTCAGGTGTTTGTGATTTGCTATAACATTCGTTTAAATTCATATCTTAGTATACAGCATAACTCATAAAAATGGCTCGGCATGCTTCAAAACATATGTTCAGTGGTAAACTATTGGCTTTCTGATGTTCCAGTCCAGTCCGCATAAATACTATCCAAGATAAATATTTATTGATATTTTTATTTATCTCTATTAGGTTGAGTATTAAAAAACTTCCGTTCTCAGGATCAAATTGTAATGTCTTATAAATGTTTCAACTTGCTATCTATAACACTAAATTGTTGTTTGGTTCTAAACTTGCTGTCTATAAAGCTGTAGGACAACCAACTCTACTATATCCGAAGGAACATGGACGTTGTACCGCCAACAGTATCGCACTTTGGATAGGTTTCATCAACGATGCCTAAGAACAATATTGAAGATAAAATGGCATGATCACGGCGAGAATATATCTGTTCTCAATAGGGCCAACTGCACCAGTATAAAGTGTTTCAAGTGGTTCAAGCAAAACCAACACGAATGGTTTGGACACAGAATACGTATGCCAGGAGAACGTCTTAGAGCTACTTTACTACGACTGGTGTTCGTAATGTACGAGCCCAGAAGAAAAGATAAACGTGTTACTACAGACACTTAAAATACGAACTGGAACTGCCATAATTGGGTAGAGTTGGCTAGAAATCAAAATATATGACAGACAACTACACGCGATCCATCATCTTCGTATAAAGACCAAAATCAGCAAGCCTTGCTAGTATGCCCTATTTGTGATAGACAATTTTCTGTCAAAATATGCCTCCTTAGTAATCTTAGAGCTCATGAAAGTCGAAGGCATAACAGTCTATAAAATAAATATAATTATTTTGATCTATATACTATAAATAAATGTACTATAGTCGAAATCGACTATAAGATGGATTATTATTATTATTAGTGATTCAATTAGGTAATCATACCTGTTTCATCACAGATGTGTTTACCTTTTTGGAGTGACTAAATGCCACTCAGTTGTATCATAAAATTGACTGCTTACAAATCGCCATAAAATAACAAATCAGCTGTGGCCACCACAGGACCGACCGCCCTCATAAAGTATTTGTATAAAATACATTCTAGCAGCAGAGTAAAAATAACTTGGCCTAATATTTTCTAACAGAGATATTATTTATCATGACCATGGAAACCTTACATACAAGTATAACAAAATTGAGACAAAAAAATTTCGAAAAATTTTTAAATTTTTTTCGTTTTATCAACAAATGTCTCAAATAAAAGTTGTTATTTATTTCTTTTGAAGCAACTTTTGTTCAATAAATTTTTTGTAAATATTTTTCTGTTGTGAAATATTCGCATAAATCTTAAAATCGACACGAGTAAATAGACCGGGAGCTCATGACATTTGTGGTCTCCGATTTCATACAACATGCCTTTTGGAGGAGAGAATATTTACCCTGTGACAACAAAAAAGGGATGGTACTAAACCCCTGCACGCTTTCCGGTCATAGGGAAAATTGCATTTCCACTTGCACAAAATTTTTGTGTTTTTCTCTTACTTAATATTGCTTGCCCTTTTGTCAAAAGAAAGTTATAACAAATTTAAAGTCTTTTAATTATAGGCATGCTGTATGAAAACGCGGAAAATCATATTTTTTTATTACAAGATCACATGACCGTTTGAGCCCTTTGGGACCCTCCGAATCGCATGCATATATTTAAAAGACTTTAAATTTGTTATAACTTTCTTTTGACAAAAGGGCAAGCAATATTAAATCAGAGAAAAGCACAAAAATTTTGTGTTTAAGTGGAAATGCAATTTTCCCTATGACCGGAAAGCATGCAGGGGTTTAGTACCATCCCTTTTTTGTTGTCACAGGGTAAATATTCTCTCCTCCAAAAGGCATGCTGTATGAAATCGGAGACCAAAAACTGTCATGAGCTCCCGGTCTAAAACTCCCATTTTTAGTCAACAGACTTTTACCAAAAGTTGATCAACTCGTGCCATTGATGGCAGAAGCTTAAATATGAAGTTTCATAAAAATTATTTCAGCCGAATTTGCTCTGTACGTGTACACAGACAGACAGACGGACAAACGGACGGATAGACAGACATTATGCTAAAAATAGTCAAAATGTTATGTAGGGATCTGAATTCGTGGAGATCCATCGAAATTTTACAAAAAAAATTCGAAAGTTTTCGTTTTATCAAAAAACGTTTTAACCCTTTACCGCATAGTGAGCCATATATGGCACATTCCGTTTTTCCCGCACATTTTTATTTTTTATTTTACCTTTAAAACTGAATCAGAACGTTACTTCATTAATATTCAAATATGGCACATACACAGTAATGGATCCTGCAGTATCTCGAGTAATGGGCTGCAATAGATTTGAGGATATCAAGCGAAATTTGCACTTCAACGATAACTCGGAATTTATTGAGAAAGGACAACTAGAAGAGACGACCTTTCTTTAAAAAAATCGAGGGCGACTGCTTTTAATACCTAATTAAGAACACCTAACAATTGACGAGCAAATAATATGGAATCATTTTCTTTTGTAACATAATGTAGAATCATAATGTTCCATGTATGGCACAAACCCTAAATTATTATTTTAATTATTATTTTTTCATAAAAATAATAATTAATATTTTAAATATATTTTAAATATATTTTAAATATATTTTTTTTCATTATTTTTTCTATCAATAAGAACCAATTCCTAATGCTCATGAATTATTTCAGCCAAAAATAAAAATTCATGCAGTAACGGGTTAAGTAAAAGTTATTAGTTATTGCATTTATAGCAACTTTTGTTCAATAAATTTTTTCGAAATATTTTTCTGTTGCTAAATATTCGCAAAAATATTAAAATCGACACGAGTAAACTCCCATTTCTAGTCAACCGATTTTTACCAAAAGTCGATCAATTCGTGTCATTGATGTCAACAGCTTAAATGTGCAGTTTCATAAAAATCCTTTTAGCCGAATTTTCTCTGCACGTGCACACAGACAGACCGACGGACGGACGGACAGACGGACACACAGACGGACGGACGGACAGACAGACCGACAGACATCATGCTAAAAATAGTCAAAACGTTATGTAGGGACCTCAATTCGTGGAGATCCATCGAAATCTCGAAATGTCAAAATCGGTATGATCACAATACCTCCCTTAAAATGGAGGTTGTATATATGTTGACGGTCGGTAATAATTGTAGTTACTAAAATGAAAGAAGTACTGTGCACATTTAGCAATCAATGTTTTTTGGAAATATATTTAGCTGTTTATGTGTGAATATAGGACAGACAAACATGAGGACGAAAAAAATAAAGAAGCAGATATAGACTCTAGTTTTATTTATATTGAACTTAAATATGTAGACAGATATTTAGGCATATCTTAAACAGCATTTAGGTCATATCTTAAATCAGTGTTTCAAAAACCTTGGAAAATTACCGAAAATAGGTAAAAGTGTAGAAGAAATACTCTTAAAAGTGATCAGTCGGTATGCACCAATACTCTAAATGACTGCGCAACTTTTTTACACTGAGTGACATTTTTATAACGGAAAAATTTCAAAGTGCTATAATTATAATGTCCGCCATTTTTTAAGAACTTTTAAGTTTAATGGCAAATTCTTACACACTCTGTTGTTTTGGAAATTAGAAAGCTGCTGTGACACAAAAAGACTGATCTTTTTTAAATGTAAGAGATCGTGTATGAATCTGTTAACAGCTAAGGATCTAATCTTAAGTTGATACTTCATTATTTTTTATAAACGTCTCCCTTGTCTTCTTCAGTTATTAGCTAATACGTTAGTACCGTCTTTAAAAGGATACCCTGCTATTTTTTGGTATTGAACAGAATTCTTGCCTTGCTTAAATTATACATACCAGTGGTAAATTGTATTCAAAGAAGGCGCTTGTTCACTAAAAGCTGAATCTAAACTTACATTGAACTCATAATCGCTTAAACCTTTACTAAAATCATAATAAATCATGTTTTGAAAATGTTTATTAGTTAATTTAGTACTTTAACTCACGATACTTTTTTAAAAAATAATTAACATTTCTAACTAACCTAACTTTTACAAATTAACTTCAAAAGATAGGTATAAAACACCAAAAAATCATATTGCTAACTTTCTGACTAGCAAATTCGTGTAATGAAGGATTTTTTTTGGGAGGGAGTACCTTAAGTAACGGAGTTGTTCATCATTGCACTCAGACCAGAACAAATTTCACAGAACTTGTGATGCTCCATTTTCTGCCCACGAATAACAATTTACTAAAAAATATCTTGAAGTCATCTAGTTTGCAGGGTTACAAAGTATGGAACAATAAATTTACCCTCAACAAAAATAGTAATAAATTCAAATGTTTAACATCATAATTCAGTAAGTCACGCGATACCGCGAGTCTCGTAAGAAACAGACAATATGAAATTATACAATACTCGCTATTATTATTCAACGTTTACTCGCAGTACAGCCACGTCGTTGTGAGAAAATCCTATAATTTTCAAAATATACAATGCTAATTTTAATCGATGCATTTTAGCCTCAAATTTAATGGGAATACATTAATCTATGAAGAGAAGCACGTATGCATGCATTCATTTCAATGGCTTTAGAGTTTCAAACTTTTGATTATTACGAAATTTGGTTATTTTGAGCCGTCAATTTAATTCAATTTATTTAATTCTAACATATGCGATTATAAAATAAAGGTATATCAGTCCATTAGCACTCCAACCATTTTCTGAGCCAACATGTGTAACTTTAATTGTTTATCCCCGTTCGATACCGCTTTTGTATATTTAATGGAATTATAAACCCAACCTTTTGATATAGTACCATAAGTATCACACTACGTCTCATCTAAATATATAATAAAACGATTTTTTTTTCACTGTACTGTTTTATAAGTTTTAAATATTTTGTGCGCAGATCTCTTATTAGTTTTCATTCCATCACTGTATAATTCTTATCAATATTTTTATATTTTAACCCTTAATAACGTTTAAGGCAAGAATACAGAGATGTTCGCGAATACTTAACAATACAAGCAGCAATTAATCTTTTTGGAAGCATGTCTGAATTAGGCATACTTTCTTTTTCATCCAAAGGATACACTTACCTTCCGATTTCATCACCACTTTTACAATGTAAAAAAATGTTTTATAATCGACGTTCACAGATATTTAGTGTCGTGCATTTGAATAGATTAATGTCATTGTCATCGTGAATTATATATTAAAATATATATTATTTATAGGGTATAATTTGTTACTATTTACATATTTAGACGTTCATATTATTGGCATAGATATTATGGAGAATTTAAATAATTTGTCTTTATGCAGTTTTGATATATAACACAGAACATAGCAACAGGAGAACGGACAGTCCCAACATAGAAAGTTAGTACTACAGTGACTGTATAAAGACAGTGTGGCCATATGAACTGTAGCCGCCATGTTTATTCCAGATTTGTATTGGGTTATATGGAATTTTAGAAAAAGCAGAAAAATTTTAGTGGTCCGCGAAAGTTTTCGTATGTTTTTTTGCGCTTTTTTTGTTTTTTTAGACACCTTTTTTATGTAAATAATTTATATTTTGTTTATTTTCTGTGATTTTCGACAAATAAAATTTATTTAGTAGCACATTAAATATATTTGTTTTCTTGCAAAAAATTAACCAACAATTATTATTAGTGGTCCGCGTTAGAAAATTATATATTTTACTGGTCCGCGGTACGTTTTTGGTTTAGAAACTGATGTATACTACAAGCTTTATGTAACAATAAATAACTTATGACAACAAGAGTGATTTAATTAATTCAGACAGTAAATTAATTCTAAAGCTTTCTGTTGACATTACTTTTATTTTCCATAGCCAACCCTTAAGCAATTTCTTTTTGAACTCATGGTATAAATGATATATTAATAAAGAAAACTGATGTATATATTATCAATTATGCATTTATTCAACTAAAATTATGGTCAGGTGAAAAATAAAATGAAGTCAGCATGGAATAACATAAAATTAATGAAAGTAAATACTTCTTATAATTGTGAAGCCATCCATTGATTTACTGGCATAATGTTTTTTATGTTCATTTAGCCTTTTTTCCCAGCAATTTTAAACCTAAACATAACAAATCGTTTCATTATTTTTAATTTTAATTTGTGACAATTTAAAATATGTGCACAGTTTACATTATCTACATTACTCATTACTCATCACAAACACAACAATATTCACTATTAAACGTCTAAATATACGTATATTATTTGAAAATATCACTTAAATCTGTTGAAACACAAGCTAAATACATGTAAACCATATATAATCTGTAACAAATTTGGTAGAAACATGGCGAACTTCAGCTCGACCAATAGAAAATGAGACCATCGTATGGCCACACTGTCTTTATACAGTCACTGTAGTTAGTACGTCTAATATTGCTCTCTTACAATGATCCAATGAACTAAACAACTACCGCCAATTTTAAATTTATCTATCCATTTGACGTTCATAATTGCCATTATTATTGTATTAAATATATATATATATATATATATATATATATATATATATATATATATATATATATATAAAACTTCTCTGTTGATCGTCAAATTATAAAATATATTTTTTCTCTACCGTAATTCACGGACTCATTCTGTTTCTAACTGGTGTAAACTATTCACACACCTCCTCAGGTAAGCTGTCTTGATTTCTTTTTTAATGCATTTTACATTTGAGTACACTTGTATTTGCTACGCCGTGGTTTATTTATTTATTTATTTACTTATTTATTTATTTATTCACTTATTTTATACGTTTTCCTGATTTTTAATATTTTTGACATTAATTCTGTTTTTATTTATTTATTCTCATCATTTTTATTTTTACATTATTTGTTTCTTATATTTTTTAACATGCTTATGTATTCCATTTTATTGTAGACTGATCTTGACCACATTTTCGTGGCCGAAACGTCTCGATTTTATTAATTCATAATATATATTTTATAATTTGACGATCAACAGAGAAGTTTTATTTATACATACACACGTCAAGATCCAATTAATATATATATATATATTGTTTATTGTAACATTTTATTATATACATTAACAAAAGACAGTAAATAAAGAAATGCATATATTAGGTCGTCAAGGATAAAATATGTAGAAAAAAAAGGCAAAGTTGGTTGATAACTTACAAATATAAGGAATTATTTATTTCATCAAAGTATGCACCCATATTGTCTATACACTTTTGCTATTTAAACGACAGGTTGTTCAGGCCAGTGGTATAAAACCCTGACGGACGAAAGTCAATGAATTCCTGGAAGGCTAGTTTTACAGCATTGTCGGAAATAAACTGTTTTCCTATTAAAAAGTTGTCCAAATTTCGGAAGAAGTGGTAGTCAGTGGTGGCTAGGTCTATTGAGTATGGAGGATGATGAAGAAGTTCCAACTCCAATTCCTGTAGTTTTGCCACAGTTATTTGTGGAGTGTGTGGTCTAGCGTTATCATGCAATAAAATAGGAGTCGATCTGTTGACCAATCTAGGCTGTTTTTCTTTATTTTGCAACATTTCGTCCAGTTGGTTGCAGTATATTTCAGCTGTGATCGATGATCTACGATCAAATTTTTTTTTGTTTGGTTTTCAAAAGTTACTTGTACAATATTTGGCGAACCAATTTGATATTGTCTACTGCGTAGTTACACTAGAGCCAAATACACTTTAAATGTTTCGCGCGGTCTTCGATGCCGTAGTTCCACGTAGGAACTCATACTTCATAATGTGCGAATTTCCGATCCATTTTCAACAAAATTATAATTTTTTTTTAATTTTAGAGAATACATTGTTTTTTTTTTAACATGGGAGATGTGTAACTTTAAAGAACGGTAAAATGTCAAGCCAATGTCAAATAATAAGCTGTTAAAGTTGGCAATATTATTAACTAAAAATTTCATCCTTGACGACCTGATATATTTATTAATACATATAATAGTAACATATAAATAAGGAATTTAAATAAATAAATCTACATAAAAGATGTAAGCTATTTTTTTGTACACAAAATTATACACAACATTAAATATTATTTTAAACAAAACATTATAATTTCTAATTACAAAATCTGTATTAATAAAATTAAAGGCTACACCTGTTCTTTTAGTTTTTGGCTTAATATTTGGTTTCTACAAGTTTCAGATGATTATAAGATAATATCAGCAAAAAAACAATTTTTATCCGTCTGGCCGAGATGTAAAATATATATACAAGTTTCTGATCGTTTGAAGTCGGGTGTATCCGTAATTTATTTTGCACTCTTCCGCCATCTACCAATGATCCATACAACTAAAATATTAGCCAAGGTCATTATATGTAAGTGACACCCAGGTGATATATAAGTACTTTTTATGAGTTAATTAATATAATTTGATAGAAAACGAACTTGAAGCTTGCCCTTCTGGTATTATAAAGAATATTCAAGGGAAGAATATCAAAAGTGGGCAGCGACGTATGGCTTAACAATGTATTTTTACGACAAACTCAAGAAAGGATAAGCTAAACTCAAGCTTAAGCAAAAATGTATCACAGAAGTTGTTATGGCAAATAGTTAAAGAAATGAAGGACAATGGGTCCATCTCCTCGCCACCCAAGAATAGAACATGTAAAGTAACATTTGACATATTGGTGCACCAGCATAAAAATGTTCTACGCCAGCGATTCCCAAACTGTGCGCCGCGAAAATATTACAACCTTCCTTCAAATACGTTAGCTTGAGCAGTTTTTACTTGGGCCACTGCAGAAAAATTCTGATCCATTAAGGCGCCGGGAACCGAAAATTTTGGTAATCACTGGCTTATAGGCTTATAGCTTAAGTTTATTTAGTATAGAAAAAATTTGGGGCTTTAATTGTTTAACGCGTTTTGAGATCAAGACATTTTTTAATGGTATAATTTACATTATATGTGAAAATTGTGAATTAAAAAAATGAGCACTCAAATAACGGTTAGAGAAAATGACTTGAGGTTAGAATTTTTGGATTCTTCGTAGTTTATTTAGACCAGAAAAAATTTGTGGCCTAATTTGTTTATCGTATTTTAAAATTATGACAAATTTTAATATGGTGTGATTTATAGAAATTTTCATCTTGGCATGAATGTATCTCAAAAACCAAATGAAATAAACACTTGCGGTTGAATGTTTTGAAAAAAAACTAAATTTTTTTTGAAAATTTGGATAAATCCTAACTATAAATTGGTTAGCGATGGAAATCTGCGGTGTGAATTTTTAAAATTCTCCTAGATTGTTTAGTCTAAAAAAAATTGGGCTTTAGTAAACCAATTATTAAGGGGGGGGTATGGTCAGAGCAGCACATTTTATACCCATTTTCAAGATTTTTTTAGAAAACTGTTAATAGTAACTTGATTGGGATAATACCTACTAGTCTAGTGCCTACGCACCATATTTTACGTTGATACTGCACTTAATGATAATGGAATGCCATTTGGCACACGTGTTCCTTATAAAAATTAAATCATTTTGACCCGCAGCACCTATTTGTGAATCGAGGCAAATTCAAGATGGCGGCGAAACTAGCCCGCCAATTACGATAACGATAACTAATTCTTATGATACAGCAAAATAGCTAAATACATATTTGTACAATGGACCTTT
Organism: Liopterus haemorrhoidalis; assembly: GCA_963971575.1. Lineage (NCBI taxonomy): Eukaryota > Metazoa > Arthropoda > Insecta > Coleoptera > Dytiscidae > Liopterus > Liopterus haemorrhoidalis. The sequence goes on from OZ020611.1 coordinate 25,084,911, forward strand.
ACATACAATTTTCCGCGTCGTATGCGAATTTCCGTTACTTAGTTTGCAAGATACCGTCCATAATTCATTCTCAGACGCAAAAAAGTGATTTCCGAAATGGTTCACGAATTTCATATGATATGGCTCGTTTTCTATTAACTTAATGCCGTAGATTACGAATCTGTTATCAAAATGGCGAAAATTTAAAAATTTGATAGATTTTTTTCCCAAATTCGAGACATGATCATATTCTCTATCACTGCAAATCTACGTATATTAATATTTTGTTTCAATTCTTCCTAAATCTGTAGGGCATATCCTTGGCTACAAGAATATGTACGGAATTTTTCTCTGCGGGGCGCCAAAATTAAGGTAGCGGCCGAAATGTGTAAAGTCTCAACTTCATATTATTTTGACACTCTTTATATCGTTTTCGACCAAATAGGACCTGTTAATTACAAAAATGAAATAAAAAATGGCATATGACTTGTTATTATTCGGATATTGCCCGAAATGAAATTAAAAAAATTACATATCCGGCCGGAACGGCTGTAAATTATAACATTTAAGTAAGATATTCCATGCATATACGGAATGCATCAATTTGCTTAGGTTTGTTCGCACCACCTGGTCTCAAATGAAGCCGCTTTCGAAATAACTCTCGAAAATCGAATTTTGCTATTTACATCAAATTTGTTGAGTTGTATATCAATTTCGGGTATATTAAAGTCGCAGATTTCGAAAATGAAGTTAATTTAAAGATTTGCTACACATAAGATTTTATTTTGCCCGAAAAAAATAATTACATGTATTCTTTACATAGCAATGAGATTCATTACACGGCAGTGAAGTGTCTCTCCATCTAAAAGAGTAGTAAATAGCAGTTCTGACAAAATAATATAGATTACTACACACTTAATACGATTCTAATGGTGGCCGAAAACTATTCTTTCGAAAAGGTTAAAATATTCTCAGATATTTTTACCAGTTATCAGGACAATATTTTAATGTGTTGATATATCCTCTATATGTGCCAATAATACTGACTTCCTCTACTACTTAATTCTATACAAAATGAAGTTATTCGATGAATTCTTATTCAACACTAGTCTGAATCGAAGTCGAAACCTGGTGTGAAACATTATTTTGCATAATTAATTGAAGACATTTTAAACATTTTAAATAAACTTTAATTTAAGAAATAATAAGTAATTTTTAATTATTAGGGAACGGACGTAATTCGCCCCTGAACTTGACTTGGCGTTTTCATAGGCGTAGTTTTTAAAAATATAATTTTGAAATATTGTACCCCTTTAAAAATTTAAAATAAACCTAAATTAAAATAAATAACGGCAATAATCAGTACAATTGATGGCATGAATGGACATACTCTATCTCACTAGAATTTTATCTTTAGAGAGGCCCACCCAATTAGTGAGGCTTTCGACTTTGATTTGTAAACAAATATAAATTATGTTGTAAGGTAGGACTGGAAGTCAGTACTATTACCAAACATAAAGGAACTATCAACACATTAAAATGTTGTCCTAATAACTGGTAAAAATATTAGAGAATATTTTAACCATTTTCGAAAGAATAGTTTTCGGCCACCATTAGAATCGTATTAAGTGTGTAGTAATCTATATTATTTTGTCAGAACTGCTATATACTACTCTTTTGGATGGAGAGACACTTCACTGTCGTGTAATGAATCTCACTGCTATGTAAATAATACATGTAATTATTTTTTTCGGGCAAAATAAAATCTTATGTGTAGCAAATCTTTAAATTAACTAAATATTCGAAATCTACGACTTCAATATACCCGAAATTGATATACAACTCAACAAATTTGATGTAAATAGCAAAATTCGATTTTCGAGCGTTATTTCGAAAGCGGCTTCATTTGAGACCAGGTGCTGCGAACAAACCTAAGCAAATTGATGCATTCCGTATATTCATGGAGTATCTTACTTAAATATTATAATTTACAGCCGTTCCGGCCGGATATGTAAATTTATTTACTTCATTTCGGGCAAATTCCGAATAATAACAAGTCATATGCCATTTTTTATTTCATTTTTGTAATTTACAGGTCCGATTTGATCGAAAACAATATAAAGAGTGTCAAAATAATACGAAGTTGAGACTTTACACATTTCGGCCGCTACCTTAATTTTGGCGCCCCGCAGAGACAAATTCCGCACATATTCTTGTAGCCAAGGATATGCCCTACAGATTTAGGAAGAATTGAAAAATAATATTAATACACGCAGATTTGCAGTGATAGAGAATATCATCATGTCTCGAATTTGGGAAAAAAATCTATCAAAATTTTAAATTTTCGCCATTTTGATAACAGATTCGTAATCTACGGCATTAAATTAATAGAAAACGAGCCATATCATACGAAATTCGTTAGCTATTTCGGAAATCACTTTTTTGCGTCTGAGAATGAATTATGGACGGTATCTTGCAAACTAAGTGACGGAAATTCGCGTACGACGCGGCAAATTGTAGCTAAAGGTCCATTGTACAAATATGTATCTAACTATTTTGCTGTATCATAAAAATTAGTTATCGTTATCGTAATTGGCGCGCTAGTTTCGCCGCCATATTGAATTTGCCTCGATTCACAAATAGGTGCTGCGGGTCAAAATGATTAAATTTTTATAAGGAACACGTGTGCCAAATGGCATTCCATTATCATCAAGTGCAGTATCTTTCGACCTAGGCACCAGACTATACAGTAAATAACAACCTTTGAAGAGTATCAAAAAAAAAAAAAAATTATTGAAAAATACCGAAAATTAAGCTTGTGACATGAATTTGAAATTTTCGTTCAAGACAAAGAGTTGATTTGCGGCGGACGAGAAAAAAACCAAAAATATTTCGTTAGTTTATGAGTTTCTTGAGGTAACGCTGTCGAGTTTTTTCAAATATCTAGATTATTTAATTTTTGGTATAAGTTTGAAGTCAAAAAAACGAAAAAAACGGATTTTTTTTTCGAAATTCCTGTTTTCAGTTTTAAAAAATTCCATAAAAAAAAAGAAAGCAAGAAAAAAAAATATCTCGACAGCGTTACCTCAAGAAAATCATAAACTATAGAAATATTTTTGGATTTTTTGTTTTAGATGATCCAGTCATTAGTTATGTGTCTCACCGCAAATCAACTCTTTGTCCTGAACGAAAATTTCAAATTCATGTCACGAGCTTAATTTTCGATATTTTTCAATAAATTTTTTTTTGGATACTCTTCAAAGGTTGTTCTTTACTGTAGGTATTATCCCAATCAAGTTTCTATTAACAGTTTTCTAAAAAAAAATCTTGAAAATGGGTATAAAATGTGCTGCTCTGACCATACCCCCCCCCCTTAAGTTCTGTATAGGTCATCCAAAACCCTTGAAAATGGACCAAAATCGCAAAAATCGTAAAGGTTGGACCTTAAAAACAAAAATTTTAAGCAAAAAATGTTTGTCTTGGATTTTATTGAAAATTGGTATAAATATGTATTTTTTGTCATAGATTTGGTCCATTTTGAAATTTCTGAAATTTTTTTGGAATAATTAGCGAAAAACTGGCCTAAATCGGCACTAACTCAAAAACTAGGAAAACATGCATTTTTTAAATATTCTTATCATAAGCCTCAGCCCAAATTTAGCTAAAAGAAGTATTTTGGCTAAAATTGGAGTCAAAACATTTTTGACAAAAATTTCAAAATTTTAGTATAAACAAAATTTCAAAATTTAAGTATTAAAAATTTTGTTGAAAAAAATTGAATTGGTATACTTATATATTTTTAGCGTTAGATCACAAATATCACTTTTAGTTAAAGTCTAAAATTTTGAAATTTGCGGCAAAAAATTAAAAAAAAAAACAGTCCCGAAAAATGCTCAGAGCCGATGAAATATTACAATATTCCTCCAATTGTGTTAGTTAAAATTATGATACATTAACCCAGTAATGGCCAAAGGTTCGTATACGCAACCTTTTAAAAAATATATTTTTTTTTAAGGAGAGCAATTGTTTTATTTTTATCGCATAATTATTTTGCAAGCATTACTAGGATTAAGAGTAACTCGATTTATTTATGTGTAAAATGTTAAGTACCTACATCTGTGCCCAGAGTGTTTTGAAATGTTTCATTCCAAATTAGTTCATATTTCATTCATAAATAAAATAATTTGCTTATTACATGTTTACTTATATTTGATATTGTTATTAGCCAAGGGTGCGAATACGCATCCTTATAGTCCTTTAGAGTTAAGCATATATATTTTTTCAAAATGCAATAATTGTCTAAGTTGATGTATTTTAATTAATTTGCATTACAAGTTTTGTGAAAATTATTTTTCTTAATAGCTTGGCCATTAATGGGTTAAGGGCGCCGGTAACCGAAAAGTTTAGGAACCACGGTTCTACGTAAAAAATGCTGTAATAAATATTTATATAAAAAAAATGAGCTTTGAAGTTACATTGTTTATGTTATTGTTTTATTTAAATTCTATTAACCAAATCTCTCTTTTTATATATAAAACATTGTTTTGATTCATATTTTTTTAACGTAAATATAATTTTTATCTTGTTTATTTCAATACCTTTTATATATATATAAAAAAAAAATCACTGGCTAACCCATTTATTCCGTCCACGCCCTAGTTTAGAGGTTTACTTTTTTAAATTTCCGGCTATAATGTATTTGTCCTGTGTAAATCGTACTTTTTTTGCAGCGCTATCTACTCACTTCTTATTTGACACAGAGTATTTATTTATTGTTTTTAAGCGTTGTAAACGGGTCTAACCTAATACTACAATGACGAAATTGGAACATAAATATTACATATTGAAAGTATAATCCTCCAAGTATACTAGATACAAAAATTTATAAAAAAAATACCCTTTCACTGCCAGGTTAGTTTCAAAATAGGATCAAAATTAAAGATATCAAATATAACTCCAGCCTTTTATAATAAACATACAATTAAAAATTTACTCGTTAATAATAAACTAGATAAAACTGATTTACACAACAAAAGTGGAGTTTATCAAGCATCGTGCCAAGATTGTTCAACAATATATATAGGCCAAAATGGTCGAAAATTTGCTACAAGATTTGATGAACATTTGAAAGCCATCCAAAATAAAAAAGTAGAACAGTCCAACATAGCAGAACATATGATCTCCAATAATCATAACCTTTCCATTAATGACTTTAAAATCCTACACATTCACAATAAAAGCCTTAAACTGAACCTTTTAGAATACCGAGAAATTCACAAAAATATTAACTCTGGAATTCCCTTAATGAATGATCAGATTGACGTTTACAACTCGCCCCTAATAAATCGGGAAAAAACTTTTTTCCCTTTTTTTCCCTTATCTGCTAATATGGTTTACACTTGTATTCCCTACCGTTAATATTTGTTCCCACTGAATGTATCTGTTAAAAAATAAGTTTAGTTTGTAATTTGAAGTCCTGTAGATGGCGTCACTGCCAAAATACGTATATAGTAATATTAAACTTATATTTGTGAAACCGAGTGTTTTATTTATTAATCTAATATTAAATATGTTTCACCGAGAATACACGGACTCCTCTGTCAATTAGAAAATGTCTACTTTAGCATCTACACATAATTTGTTTATGGTTGATGACATTCTGATAACTGAAGCATTTTGGTTGGATTGCGTCCTGGCAAAGGACTGATAAATGAGATGTTTATTCCAAGAGAGGACAATCGACTGAATCATTAAAAAAATTTGTTGATAAAACAACATCTGACAATGTTTCTTTGTCCGTTAATGTATAGATATTAAAATAAGTACAGGCCTCAGTATAATTAAAAACATGCCATTGTAGCCTTTCTAGAGAGGTAACATACGAATTTCTTTTTTATGCGTTCCAATCTAGTATTGTTCTAATACTTTATACAACCGGGTATAAGAGTACTTCCCTTTGGTCTAGACTTCGTATTCCATGTGATTCAGCAATTAGGCAATAAATATCATTAATTTTTAGTAGGTTAGGAACAGGTAATAGAGTTATTAAAAGATCCGGCCGAACGTCGGAATGTTATGAAAATTCAAACGATATTCCCCCTGAAATAAACGACTTACGGATTCCGTAAGCTGTAGTGAGTCCTGAATAATGCATTAGCTGAAGTCCGGACACTCCCATCCACTGGAAAATCATTATCAATGCTGATCAACCAAATAATTACCGTTTTATCTAATCGTTCATCGTATAAAGTATTTGCATAATCGATTCTTACACCTTTTAGGGAAATACAAGCTTAGAAGGTGTCTTTATTTTTACAGAAATTAAGTTACCATTGTGTTAAACTTTTCAGCGATGAATACAGAATACAATAATAACAATCTACGTCTTTTATAGAAAGATTCAAATGCCTGGACCTAGAGAGTTGAAACTTGTGCATATATTGTATTGGAATGCATATCCTTTCTCTTACAGCATTTAAATTCGTTTGAACTACCTTGCGGCCGGAATAAAAATTGCATTAGGTGTATCAAAATGCAAACATTTACTTAAAATAATGTACCACCCGTTTTATTTACACTAGAATTATGAAACAAAGACGAAATGAAAGAAAGTTAAATTTTTTAAATTCCTATAACTATTTTATTAAGAATATATATATTTTAACAGTAATCCAGTTACTTTATTTTTGTGAAATCATAAGTATATATTCCTAGTTCCTGTGAATTTCGAAGAAATAAAGTCTGTTTAGTAGTTTATTTACACTATATTTATTCACAAACAGTGAAGCATCCAGGAATTTGAGGGGGGGGGGGGAAGGCAAAAAAAATCTCGCTTTTGAAATACTGACAACAATACAATACTGAATACAATTGATGACCTAAAAAAAGGTCTTCATTTGTAAAATACAAGTGATGACAAAAAAAGTCTTCATCGTACGTATGTATACAATTAGAGTGTGTGTATGAAATCTGTGTAACATTGTGACGTCCATTTTTCCTAAGGTTCTCGTGATTGGCTAACTGGGAACACCCTGTCTCTTGATTGACAGGTATTTGGCAGATTTATTCACTAAGAATCTTCGAATATAATTACATATAGAAATGTCTAGGATTACGTAGGCATAAACAAGAAACTCAGGACACTCCTATATCCTTTGATCGATATGAAAAATATTTTACAAATTTATTTTCTAAGAATCTGCGGATAAAATAACGTATAGAAATATCTAGAGTTTCGCAGGCATAAACAAGAAACTCTAGACACTCCTATATCCTTTGATCTATATGAAAAATATTTTGCAGATTTATTCTCTAAGAATCTGCGGATAAAATAACGTATAGAAATATCCATAATTTTATAGGCATAAGCAAAAAAATCTAAACACTTCTATATTGTTTGATCGACATGAAAAACATTTTGCAGATTTATTATTATAAATCTGCGAATAAAATAACCTATAGAAATGTCTAGGGTTTCGTAGGCATAAACAAGAAACCCTAGGATACTCCTATATACGCCTACGAAACCCTAAACATTTCTATATATAATTATATTTGTAAATACTTAGAGAATAAATCTGCAAAATATTGTTTATATCGGTCAAAGCATATAGGAGTATCTAGAGTTTCTTGTTTATTCCTACGAAACCCTAGACATTTCTATATGTAATTATATTTGTAGATTATTAGAAAATAAATCTGCAAAATATTGTTCATATCGATCAAAGCATATAGAAGTGTCTCGAGTTTCTTGTTTATACCTACGAAACCCTAGACATTTGTACATGTTATTTTATTTAATTCAGATAAATTAAATACCATCCGCTGAAAAATACCAAAATGTTTTTAGTCAAGTTATAGCTGGTGACATTTCGGACTCTCGCTTTAAATTTGTTTTAGACGGCAGGCAAGCACCCAGGGGCACACGTTGAGCTATTATATTATAGATTAAATAAGTTAAGTAAGGAAAAGAAAAGTGGTTAAAAGAAATAAATAAACAATAAATTTTATGTTTATAGCCCACACATATTGTTTATTATCTACTCAAACAATCCATACGGTTTGTTTATATAAATTCAATAACAAACGACCGTCAGCACCTAAATAATGTAAACATACGCAGCGACGCTTATATGCGTCATACGGCCAACAACGAATACAAACGGCGACGCCTAAAAGCGTCATTCGAAAGATAAAGGATATATTGCTCTTAGATCAACATATTGGAAAAAGAAGATGAGTTGTATTGAATCCTACATTAACGAATTCTAAAATCAATTTTGACTTCAGAAAGTTAATATTCTAACATAAGAGTTGGAATATTATTATAAAGTACTTATGTGTATTTCATTGCTTCACTAGAGCAGGAAGAATTATTCCATGCTCGTTGTAAGATATTATTGTCATGTGAGATATGTATTCCACCGCGCTGATAAATATTGCGAACGTTATCTATGTGCGTATGAAAACTATAAACAACTTCAACGTTTGTTTACAAAATAAACGAACATAAATTACTAAAAGGTATTAACATTTTTTTTCTCGTGGTCATGGGGAAAATAGGGTCTGTAACTCGGTTCGAAGAGAAAATTCTATGCTCGTGTTCCTCACAATCGCCTGCGTCTCGCGTTTGGAATGGTCCACTTGTATCGAACTTTCTCATTCCAACCTCGTTTCAGAATATACTATTATATACTAATTTTTTATTATTATGCTTTAAGCTACGGACAACTTAAGAGTAAGGATACGAAAGTGTTTAACTCAAAATGGAAGGCCCTTTGAACACTTGTAGATAAAAATATTTGACTTTCAAGACGTTTTTGAGAATATAATTTTATAAAATTATTCGTTAACCATAAATGATATTAAAAGGAAGTTTGAGTAATAGTTGTTTCTTTTCAAAAGCTCTATCCAAAAATACTTAACACGACATACATCAAGTTAAAAAAAAAATCCCTTGATATCCTGTACTTGAAAAATTCAATGCTACCATATTTGGGCCTGTGCTGTTTATTATTTATTTAAATGACCTTCTACTTCTCTTTAAATCGCCGTCCGCCTGTTCCGCCAATGACATCAAATTTTATAATAACCTCTTAACAGACTTCCATACGTTACATACTGACCTCGTTACCTTAAATAAATGGTGTGATTAGTGGCTGCTCAGTGTAAATAAATCAAAGTGCACATTGCTACAAATAGGTTCATCTAACCCCCTCCTCACTTACCACCTCCAAGGAACTGAACTTAAGTCTGTGAAGGAACAATTAGATTTAGGTATTATTATAAGAAATAATTTAAAGTGGTCTTCGCAAATAGTCAAAGTGGTAACTCAGTTCTGTATATTCTTCGCCAGGCATTTAAAAATATGTCGCCCGAATTATTCTTGACTATATATAACTGATACATCAGACCCATCTTTGAATACGGCATTGCAGTTTGGTCTCCGTATTTGTCAAAATACATCAACACTTTGGATAAAATTCAGAGACGTGCTACTCGGTTGCCTGGTGCACTTCGGAAGTTATCATACGCAGACAGGTTAAGCAAGTTAAAGTTAACCACCTTACGAAAAAGGCGAGAGCGTGGCGACCTCATCGAGACTTTCAAAATTTTAAAAGGTGCATACTCGGTTGATATGTCATTCTTATTTAACTTAAATAAGAGTCAACTCGGAGGTCATTCATATAAATTAAAAAAATTAGCTGTGGCCACCACAGGACCAACCGCCATCATAAAGTACTTGTATAAAATACATTCTAGCAGCAGAGTAGAAATAACTTGGCCTAATATTTTCTAACAGAGATATTAACTATCAGGACCATGGAAACGTTACATATAAGTATGAAAAAATTTACTTTTAAAATTTTTCGAAATTTTTCGTTTATCAAAAAACGTCTCAAATAAAAGGTATTATTTATTGTATTTATAGCAACTTTTGTTAAATAATTCTTTTAGAAATATTTTTCTGTTACTAAATATTCGCAAAAATCTTAAAATCGACACGAGTAAACTCCCATTTCTAGTCTATTCCCATATCTATTGATGGCAAAAGCTTAAATATGAAGTTTCATAAAAATTCTTTAAGCCGAATTTGCTTTGCACGTGTACACAGACAGACAGACAGACGGACGGACAGACAGACAGACAGACATCATGCTAAAAATAGTCAAAACGTTATGTAGGGACTTCAATTCGTGGAGATCCATCGAAATCTCGAAATGTCAAAATCGGTATGATCACAATACCTCCCTTATATATGTTGGCGGTCAGTAAAAAGGATAAATTTTAAAAGTCTTGCAGGCAGCATTTTCTATGCAACCGTGTGTTGATGCAGTTTACCCGTTTCTGCTGTTTCATGCATTGGGATAAAAACCACTTGGATACGTTACCCCAACACAAATAAGTTCATCAATATGTATATGTAACAAATGTTTTATATATTTTACAATTGTTTTATTTTTTATATATGTAAATATAACATTCAATTCCACTGTATTTATATTCTGTACACTTTTATTTATGTATACTGTATATCGATCTGAAACATTATCGGCTTGTAGCTGCCTGTTTTAAAACAAATAATAATAATAATATTATTCTTTGGGTAGATTTTGTTCATCAAACTTTTTTCCCCAACTTGATCAAATTTCGCGTTTACGAGAAAAAAACGTGTTTCCTTTATCTTGTACTCCCTGTATATATATATATATATATATATATATATATATATATATATATTTAAAATTTCAATATCCTTCCAATATGCGAATAAAAAAATGGTATATATGTTACTGTAAAAGCCTGAACTACGGTAAATCCTAAGATTTTCCAGTAAAACCTAAGATTTACCAACTTTTAATGGTTGGTAAATCCTAAGATTTACTAGTTAAACCTAAGTTTACTAATATACGGGCTTTTACAGTAACATATACATTCCAAATTTCAAATATTTAGATCCAGCCGTCTGGTTACTATTTCTATTCTAAAGACAAACACATGAATGACGGCACAAGTCTATCTTAGTTCCTGCAACGAAACTAGTTGTGTTATCATCTTGCTTCATGACAATGTCTTAGAAATAATGACTTTTTTATCATTTCATGCAAGTTACCTGTGAGAAGATAACGGTTGGATGAGAATGGTTCCCTATGCTGCAATTCTATCTGCTACATTGTCCCATACTTGGAATAAAACACAATTTTATTACACACATAAATAAAAGTACGCTCCGTCAATTCGTTTCCATGGAGAACAGAATAGAGGAGAACAAATTAAAATGTCATTTTTGAAATGAACCTACTAATTAGATTTATATTGGAGTTTGTTTTTTCTAATGTTATATATTTCTTTTGTATATCAACATTTAATTTATGTGTCACATACAATGTATGTAATTATTTGAATTTTTCATTTTAATTAATTTTTTATGAAAATATCTTTTGATAAAATTTTAATTGCAATCTACCCTTAAATCAAGGGACAGCAAAAATAAATTATATATAACAATATTTTCCTACAACCCTCGAAATTTGTAATAGTCGCGCAATTTGATATGACACTTGCTTGTGCAAAAATAAGGGGGGTTATCAAAGAGACGATACTTTTAACATCGAATGGATAATAAAGTAACGGCAGTTGTGTTAACCTTATCCTTTACGAGGGCTACCTTTTAAGTTTTTACAAAAACTAAGAAAGATTTTTTTTTGAACAAACTGTTTCATTGATTTTTAAAATATTCGGCTTTAAGATTTATACACTTTTGCATGCGTTCAAACCACCAAGTCTCGAAACATTTTTTCCACTCTGAAGTTGGTACCTCAAAAACAAGGTTTTCGAAGGCTTCAACAGTTTCTTGAGGTGATGAAAATCGCAAAAACAGTCGTTAGGGGATAAATTAGGTAAATAGAGGCAATGAGACATTAATTAGATGTTTTTCTCCTTCAATCAATTGTTTGACGGGCTGTGTGGGAGCTTGCATTGTCATGATGAAGAAAGATGCGAAGTTTTTGGTTGTTTTTCCTGATTTTGTCGATGACTTTTGGCAAACAAATAGTTGTATACCGTTCAGCATTAACTGTTCTCCGATACTCTAAAGCAGGGGTCGCCAAACTTTTTTGATCATCGACCCCTATATAATTTTTCGAAATCTCCATCGACCCCCATAAAAGTAATTTTCAGTTAATTAAAATAAAAAGCTATTAGATACTGTGTTTGTACATTTATTTTTTGAATTTAAATATTTATTAAAGTAATAGTACATTGTGTAAAAATAGTTTTATGAAAAATATATTAATGTTGAAATTTAAATACCTTAATATTTATTAAATAATAAGTAATTATAAATAAGTAGAAATAATAAGTAAAGTAACTACAGATTTATTGCTTCTTAATCAATGAGATGGGTGTGCCTGGTGTTTTTTTTTTGCAAGGTTCGCTATATTAGGTTCAAAATTGGTCAATTTTAATCTTAAATCCCCTCGAAACTCCACATTTAATTTATTTCTGTACTTAGTTAAGATTGAATTTACGTGACTGAAACCGGCTTCAACCATATAGGAACTTGGAAATGCTAGCATAAATGGCTGAGCTATTTCGTAAAGTTTCACATATTTTTGCATTATATTTATATTTGTCCAAAATTTGCTTATTGTTAAATTTTTAAAAAGCATCTTTGCTTCAAGATCCGATAATAATTCAGCAAGCTCATCTTGCAGGTTGATGTCCACGTTTTCAATTTGTGCAGAAAATGGCGCAATAATCCAATCAGGGATGTCAATGTTTTCCAAATCAACAAAGCGCAGTTTAAAACGTCGCTCAATTTTTGAAGATGACTTGTATATATTACCAAGTCTTCTTCTTTTATTTCTAATTGTCGCAGATTTGAAAAATACTGATAATCCTTACGTAGCAATGAAGATCTAAATAAATTTAATTTTACTTGGAAGCCTAACAGTATTGTTCGAGCTTGGATAATTACATCTTTTCCTTGCAGCTTTGTTTGGACATCATTAAATTTTCCAAATAAGTCCGCTAAATAAAAAATATGGTTCTTATTGTTTTGGAGTTCATCACTCAGAACAGGGTTTATTTCGCTGAGAAATTCTGCCGTGGAGTCAAATAACTCAACGAGCCTTTGCAAGCATACACCTCTAGACAACCATCTAACTTCGGTGTGCAGAAGTAATTGGTTAAATAACTCGTCGTTTTCCTCACAAAGTTTGGAAAATAATCTTGATTTAAGAGGTTAGGCTTTAATTTGATTGATACACTTAATACAAAACTGTAAAGCTTTATGTAACTCTGGACTCAGATATTTTGCTACTAAGTTGTTTCTATGCAACACACAATGAATAGTACGTATACCGGGCACTTTTTCTTTGAGAAATGTAGCAAAACCTCGGTAACGCCCTACCATAGCAGGTGCCCCATCTGTGGGTACCGCTATTATATTTTCAAGCAGAATATCATATTTATTTAAATATTCTTGTAAACATCTAAAAATTGTCTCTCCTTTTCTTCCAGTTTCGAGATATTTAGCAAATAAAAATTCATCTATGACTTGTCCTTTAATTTTACTGAAATATATAACATACACCATAAGAATAGCAGAAACACCAAAAACAGATTCACCAAGTTGAATAGAGAACTTGCAATTTTTTAGCTCTGAAACTACCGTATTTTCTATTTCTTCAGCCATTTCGTCGATACGCCGTTTTACAGAATTTTCACTTAATGGCAATGACTTTAAAATATTAACGGAGTCTTTTTTCATTACATCCTCAATGACGTCTTTATTGCATCTATAACAACTTCTTCAGCGTGGTTTCCCCCTCTTTGCTATATTAAGCGAAATCTTGTACGAAGCTATTAATCCTCCTTCAGTTTCAACTTTAGTAGACTGCTTCATATAACTTTTTATAGTTAGTCGACATGTGAATTTTTCTTTAAGTTTTTTGAAAAATTCAAGTTCTTTATTTTTTTTAACTAACACTGTTCACAGTTTGCAAAGATAGCTGAAACTGCGTATGATATTTGCGTTTGTAACGTCAACACTCGTCACACGTGACATTTGGACAAGCGCACATATGCATATGACCTATAAACCAGAAGTGCAGAGTTCATGCCACTGCGCGCTGGTACGTAAATACTTGTTTCACCCGAATAAATATACGTTTATTAATTTATGTTCTATAAAGAAACTGATATTAAGTCAATTATAAAAACATTCACAAATTTTACATACTCAATTAGGTATGTGTGATTTGCGTATTAAGAACTGTTTTTTCTTCGACCCTTCCGATTCGGATCAACCCCCATTCGACCCCCTGGCTCAGATCGACCCCCGCTTTTGTTAAATAGACCCCTGGGGGTCTATATAGACCACTTTGGCGACCTCTGCTCTAAAGGAATGGTTGCGATATATCCAGTACAACCGAAGAAACAAGCAATCATTTTCTTGGAAGTGCTTCGTGAACGAACAACTTTTGTGGGTTTCGGTTCATCTTGGAAGACCCAAACGGAGGACTGTTGCTTAGTTTCCGATAAATATTAATAAATCCAAGTTTCGTCACCTGCAACGATATTGTATACAGATTTTGCAGTGCATAGTTTGATTTTTTTTAGCATTCCCTTACACCAATCAACACGAGCCTTTTTTTGAGCTTCGGTCAAATTATGCGGAATCCGCCGCGAACCGATCTTTCTCACAGTTAATGCGAAACCGAATGTTATGCAGTCTGCGATATGCCAAAGGATGCCTCTATCTCACGGTAAATCAAAGGCCGATCTTCTTCAATTATTTTGCGCACAGTATCGTTGTTTTTTTTTAATCACAACCGATTTTGGTTGACCTTCACAAGATTCATCCCTGACGGACGCACGACCACGACGAAATTCTGCAAACCAATTCTGAACAGTCTTTTCTGATGTTGCTTCATTACCAAAAGTTGCACAAAGCGAATCTGTATATTGTTGTTGAGCTAGGCCTTTACTAAAATCGTAAAAAATCATCTAACGAAAACCTTCACGAGTAATATCCATTTTTTCACAAAATTGTTTTTTAAACGCTCGCTGTCAACAAACTGTTCAGTTAATTTATGAGTTGCGACTGATTTCAATATTCACAATAACACATGTCAAATTTTACGAACATAGTTATGAAACATTTTAATATTGCCATCTAGTGGTCGTTTGTAAAAACATAAAATGAAATCTTCGTATTACATATACTAGTTACATAAATCTTAATTTTGTTCTTCAGCCTTTATTTATAAAATAATAAATACAAACTGTATATCTATTTTTATGATTTTTTTTTCCGTTTTGTTCTTTTATTTTTTCTAAAAACAAATATAGTCTGTAAGTATATCACAAAATATTGGACTGGCTCAGAGTAAGAGGTTAATAATTTTATCACGAAAACTAAAGTGTTAAATAAATAATAGGTTCTCAATTCCTAGATGGCGCCTAATGGCAAAGAAAATTATTTATCTATTCTTATTTTTTCCTCAAATTTTTTTTAAATATTTTACAAAATTAAACGAAAATGTGTACTGTATGGTTTAACTAATGAAAACCAGACTGTGTTAATCTTATCAGGTAGACTTCATTTACAGTGTGTATCAAGTTATCTAAGATTGTTGTTGTCAGCCTTTTGAATGTCGCTCAGGGCAGTTCTTGGAAAATCTGTTTCCTGGCTGAGACAGCAACAATAAATTGCCCACGGCTCGCCAATATAGTTATCCAATATTGAATTATGTAAAATAGTTCATAAACTTCAATCGAATTCTGTGTAAGTATTGCATTTATTATATTATTAACCTTGATTAAATGAGTTACGTCCGTAAGTTAGTAATTATAGTTGAAGGTAATGGGATTCGGACCAGTCAGAAAATAAAAACAAATTTATTAACTTCGCTAACGTTTCGATTTAATTTAGATCTTCATCAAAGCTATTAACTAAGCTCTGATGAAGATTTAAATTAAATCGAAACGTTAGCGAAGTTAATAAATTTGTTTTTATTTTCTGACTGGTCCGAATCCCATTACCTTCAACTATATTATATATTATTAACATTTTTTAAAAACAGATTTGTTTTCTTAATTACTTTCGAATTATTTTTCTTATAAGCTTGGGTCTAAAAATGCTCAAAAAGGAATCAATTTTACTCTGACTTTTAAATTGATGTTTTGTTGAGTATCACTTTACTTGCTCACGGTTTTAGAATGGTTTAGTGTACATTAAATATTAGATTTATTATTTATTTATTATTTTATTTATTTTACATCGGCCTATTTCTGCGACGAGGCTAATCGCCGATGCCAGGGTGCGAGCTCCTACACCTGGATGAGGGGTGAATGATTGTAAAAGTGGGAGTAATGTTGACATATTATTCTCGCCCGAATAATATCACCAACGGGGACTTGAGTGCAACCTCACAATTGTTTTAACCAGTGAGAACTGCACGATTTAACGAGCTCGGTCACTCCGTCGGCTCATTAAATATTAGAGTAAAATAATTTAAATCGACTGATTTTGAACTTAACTAAATTGTGTGTCAGCTGGCATGTTTTTGTTAGTATAGCTCGTTCAATACTTAGAATGCAGCATTGCGAAATATTGTAAAAGTGTCAAGTATGTCAATGAATCCAAAATATTATGCGGAATCTTACATTCTTTTATTGTTAATTTATTGAAATTGAAGGGGAAATGTATCGGACAAAAATGAATAACAACTTGTTCTGTGTTTTCATAGATTAGCGCGTTTTCCATACGTCAGCCTCTCCAAAAAAGAAACCAGTGGTGAAGGGAGACCTCCGCTAGACTTGCCCTCCCATAAAAAAAATAATAATAATAAAAAAAAAAAAAATATATTTTTTTTAATTTAGAAGATTTAGGTAAATCTTCAAAAATACATCAAATTATGTCCTATACATTTTTTTGTCCAAGGCTTGGTTTACTAGTTACGAATTTTTATAAAATTTAAAGTTTAATAACTTCTGTTTCCGGTTTCGGATTTTAATAAAAAACAATAGAGTTCTTCTCAATTATTAGGAGAATTTTTTAGTACCAGAATTAAAACTCTTTAATTTAAACCGTTTTTGAGTTATCGTGTATACACACAGACACACTCACACACACACAGATACACACACCTACAGACGGCACTTCGAAAATAGGTTTTATTGGACTCCCTGGACCATGAAACGTGGTCATCAGTCAAAATCTCGACATCGAAAATTTTCGCGATTACAATACTTGCCCCTTATATATTAAAGTCGGGCAAGTAAAAATTGATATGAAATGTGAATTTTCACACATTTTAGGATTTTGTAGGTATTTAATTAGTGTAAGAAGCCAACATAATATTGGATGTCTACGAATATTAGTTCTATTAACAATTTGTTATTTGATATATAAGTATTTCATTACTATAAACGATTATTCCTCTTTGATACCTTAAAATAAAAAATCTAAAGTCATTCAAACAATAGGTTCAATCACAAAGTATAATAATAGTATAATAAAATAAGCACTACACACTACACTCTACAGTGTAGAGTGTAGTGTGGTGTTTAAAACTCGGTCCTCAGTTTCTAATATTTTTAATTTCAAAAAAAGACACACACTATCTTAACATCATTAGCCATAATTTAGCCATGAATTAAAAATAATAATTAATTTTGTCGATAACACAAAAACTGCAATATTTTTCAAAAAAGCAATTGGATCGAAAATTCCTTTAGTAATTTTCTAGATCACGTCAATGCAGTGGCGCACCCAGGGATTTTTGTTAGGGGGGGGCCGGAAGAAAAAAGAAGGTCCTTGCTTTGAAAATCCAAAGTGATGATGACCTAAAAACAAAAAGATCCTCATTTCTAAAATACAAGTGACGACCTCGACCTAAACAAAAAGGTCCCCATGTCTAAAATATTTTAGTGTGTTTGTGTGTTTTTATTTTTTTTTCCTTCCTTTTTAAGGGGGGCCCGGGCCCCCGGGCCCCTCCCCTGGGTGCGCCAATGCGTCAATGTACATTAACTATAATTTTTTCAGATTTTGAGTTCATCCCCTTTGGATAAAAGGGGGCGAGACAAGAACATTTTTTGCACATTTTTGACTAAAATCGTGTTAAGAAAAGCTTTCTTTTGGTACAACACAATAAATTTTTTAATTTTTTTTTTTTCTATCAACTGCACAGAAAAATCGTCATTTTTCGAAAAACTAATTTGATCAAAAATTCCTGTTGAACTATTCCGGTTCCCATCAATTTTCATTATGTAGATTATTTTCAGATTTTTAGATCAACTCCTTTGAGCGATAGGGTGGGAGAAAAAAGTTTTTTGATATATTTTTGGTAAAAATTGCATAAATAAATTCTTATTCAAAAATAAAATTTGCATGTTGATCCACGCATGAAGAGGTTTTATATGGTATGCCACTCAAAATTTTAAAAAATATTTTTTTTTATTAAATACAAAATTGTTTATATTTATCTGGCGATATATTTTTTTAAACTCTCATTATTTTTACTATATGTGGGTCAAAGAGTTGTATAAGCATACAAAATTTCAACTTTCTATGCTAAGCCGTTTGGCTAAAATGTCTACCGTACAGACAGATAGACAGACACATGAGTGACGTTACTAGGGTTTTTTTGTGGTCATATCTACAAAACCCTAAAAACTACTGAATTTAATCTGTACTGTAATCTAAGAGTTAAACGGTCTATAAGAACTAGGGATGGGAAAAAAGCATCGATGTATCGAAAACATCGATGTTGGTTTTAAAAACATACCATCGATGTTCAGATGGCGATAGTATCGATAAAACATCGATGTCTACTACCGATGTCGATGTTTAAACTTTGAAATTCAGAAACTACTGCTAGAGCGCTGAAATCTTAAAATTTTAATTTTCATTAATATTAGTACACAAAATATAAGCGCCATCTATTGAGAAGTGACATTACCGTTGGCGGCGCTGTAATACATGGCAATATGGCTGAATTGTCTAGTATTCAGCTGTGAATATGTTAACAGGGAACAGGTTAATTTAAGCAAAGTACATTTTTATTTTATGAAAATGTGTCTATCGACGTTCTAACAAAAAATCAACACTAGTAATACATATGTAATAAAATCAACATATGTAATAATTTCAAACAGTACTATAGTCGCGTAGTATAATATTTGATCACCAGACTGCGTATCCGAGCATGTCAGTTCTCAATTGTGATATAACACTACTAATAGTGTTAGTTCTTATTCTTTTTAGCAGTTGGCAGAGTAAGAAAAAAATAAGAAGAAACTTATAATTTTTGCAAACAATGAAACGACCAACGACGCCAACAAACTTCTTGCTTTTTGAGTCTTGTTGACACTTTCCCAGTTGTTATTCCTCCAATCCCTGGAATTACCGTATTGGGAAATATAATTATAATTTATTTATTAATAAAACTATTATTAGGATTATTATATTGTAAAGTTAGTGTGAAATTAATATTAGGATTGCTATGTTAGAGTTATAAAAAATGTAATATGTATTTCAACTTAAAAAAGATGATAGTATGTTATTTTTATGTTAAATAATATAAAATTAACATTAAGATTACTATATTAGTATTATAATAAAATGCAATATTTCATTTTATAAATGTAAAAATAGTAGGAACAAATTAGGATTATTATATCGGATAAAGTTAATGTGAAATTAATTACTATTAAAAAAGAATATTTCTATTTAAAAATCTAATAAATGCTTTTTGTGTATTATAAGTTACTGTTTTTCGTATTTTATCTTTACATTATTAAATAAAACCTATATAATATAAATAAATAGCTTTTTTTAATATTAATAAAACATCGATGTAACGGAAACATCGATGTTTTTCTTTCGATGTCTTTTCAACATTGATAGTAAGGCGTCGATGTTCACATCGATGTTAAATATCGATGTTTTGCCTTCGATGTACAATCCTAATAAGAACCGATTGAAATATCAAACTATTGCTTTAAGGTCTTTGTTTCTCTATTATATAGAAAATCCGTATCAGTATCCATATCCGCGGATCAGTACACAAATAATCTCTACCCGCGGATCTAGTCTTTATGGAATCCAGCACATAATTATATTACAACAAAAACATGGTCCCACACTTAATACCTACGGATCCTGATATTTGTGAATATTCACATTAAATATTTTCTTTTCAATAACCATTTATTTTACATCGGAATTATATTTTAAGATACACATAGATGGTAAATAAAGTTTTTATCAAAGTTTGTTTTATAAATTAGACGATAAAACAACTCTATCAGCTAGTGTTACAAATTGTATTTGTGAGAGACATCCCCCCGTCATCAATAAGGATGAAATGAAGTTGTTTGTAGTGTAATGAAGAAGCGGGTAGATTGTTGGATGGTGTTTCGGGATGGTCCAGTGGTTACCACCATAGTGGCGCTGCCTCTGGAAGCTGTGAACATTCTTCGCCGCTGGTGGCGGAGCGTGAAACAAGCCCGCCAACTCGGCGGATGGACGCGCGCCCAGTCACACTCATCTGCTCGCTCCCATCAGGGTAAAAACCCCTCTCACAAAACACCCACGTACCCCCTATCACTTGACAGTGAAACTGCAGTGACGGAGAATTGGAGAGGTATTAGTAAAAGTGAGATTAAAAAGAAAAGCCAGTTGGTAACTATTTACAACATACTGCTTGAACTGTAACATTCAAAATGTGACACTAAGAAAATTCAGATATGTAGTTTATTAGATTCCGGGATAATAGGTCAGGAACAAAGAATTACTCATTACACCAGTTAACAAAAAAAATAATTTGTTTTGAGTCTTGATTTTAATGACTATTTTCTGATTCTTTATATCGAAAAATAACTAAAATCTTCGTTTATTTTTGAAAAACTTTGCTTTTGTACCTTTTACAACGATCAATATATATTTATTTATTTTTATGATCATATAAGGAGAAGCGTGTTATATTAAGTAAGGGTGAGGACAAGTGGGTGGAAGCTAAGTGGCATTTCACTTAAGTGGTTCATAGTCAGTATGCGCATGCGCATTACATCGATACAACGCATTTTGTGAGGCAGCAGATCCAAAAATGGCGTCAAAAAGTTGTAAACACAAGGTAGACTCATTCTGCTATATTTACGGCGAATTTATCAAAACAAGAGAATTGTTGGATTTCTGATGGGATGCATTCCCAACCATCTGAAACTCCCCTATCACTGGTCAGGTGTACTCATCATACCCAGCAAACATTGAACTAACGGCCGAACGCCGGCAAACTGCTTTTACGCTGGTACATTGCTGGCACCAAAAGTAAGTGCAACGCCAGTATTAATAATGTACTTCACATTTGTATTTCGCACTCCGCCTATACGAAGTACTTTACCAGCATTTTATAAGCATTCCTTATTTGTATTAATCCAAGATTATTTCTAGCGGGCCAGTGCTTATGTTTATAACTTTTTTTGAATGTAATAATTTGAAAAGTCTGACCGTTCTTAGTCATAAAACACCCTAATGGCGTGGCCTTCGAGGGTCGGTACAAGTGATATTCTGTGAGTACGAGTTGGGACGTGTTGGTGAACAGTTTTTAAAGATGTGTATTTGAATAGTTATTGATTGTGAGCATTATACAGTTTTTTATTGTGATTTGTGTGTGTTTTGTTAGATTTAAGGACGTAGTTTACACAAACTATTTCATATTAAATTGTTTAATTTTTAGTTTAGTTCAATCATAGTTTTTTTCATGTAATAAAATTTTCAATTATTAATAAATCTGATACAAGATTATAAATATGTCATTTAAAAAATATAATTTGTCATATTTCATTTTGAATAGTGACATCTTAAATATTTTGTAAATATAATACTAACCTAAAATAATACAAACTTAATCCAAAACTGTAAAGCTTTTTTTACAATATAACCAAGTTTCTAAAAGTCAGTAATACACTATAAAAATCACCAAAATAACCAGATCTAGTTTGTTCTTACAAAAGTGAACAGCTTATAGCATTAATGCTTATAAAATTTGTTTATTGAATTTATTTTAACAAGTATGATTTCTTTAGGTTGGCACTCTTCAAGTCAGGGGGAAAAGATGTGGTAGATAATACAAGACGAATATTGGCGAAAATTATTAGTCACCCCTTATCTTTAGGATGAAATTGGTTTGACCGAAATGGCAGAAAACCATTTTCTTAAAATTCTTCATTAAATTAATAAATTAAATAAACTAATTCCTGTTATTCCTGAAATTATATTTATTTAATATTTATAAATAAATCAATAAATTATAACTGTTAATTCAATTTACAATCGGCTAGTTTTACCATCGTTGAATAAATTTATTTAACAACTTAAGTTAACAATATCGCATCATTCTATTGACAGCAATGTTAATTTCTTCATTAATAGTTTAAAACCGATGCGATATTGTCAACTTTACTTGTTAAATAAATTTATTCAACGATGGTGAAAATGGCCAAATGAGTATTTATTTTGCACCTAACCATTAATTTATTTTAATACTGGGTAAGTACACATATATTACATTTGAAACACTAGAGAGTGGGTATAATATAAGCACTAGTCTGTCAGAAATAAATCTTGCAACTAATGCGATTATTTTGATACATCAATGGGCCAGCTAACGGCCACGGGGACACCGGGGTACTGGCCCAGTGCAAAATGCCAGCACTGGACCAATGCGAAATGCCAGCACTGGCCCAGTGCGAAATGCCAGCACTGGCCCATTACTTTCAATGCACTTTACCGTTGCTGGGCCAGCAACTGATACATCAATGGACCAGCTAAGGGCCACGGGACACCGGGGTACTGGCCCAGTACGAAATGCCAGCACTGGCCCATTACTTTCAATGCCGGCGAGTATGTGCTTTACCAGTACTGGTCCGGATAAAAATGTTTGCTGGGTACTTTAAACTCTCTAGCACCATTTTCACAATTTCGTAATTTTCTTTGAGCATTACGGAATGAGCCAAAGGAAGAGATGGAAATTTGTTTTCATTGTGAAGAAGAACAGCTTTTAAACTTTTTGTAGAACTGTCTATGAAAAGACGCCAGTCAGAAGGAATGCATGAGATTCAGACCGCCTTGCATAGGCGGTTATACTAAATATCCTTGCTACCTTTATTTTTGTCGGACCACAAATAACGAAAATAATGGCCAGTGACGAATTTTCACTCAGTACTCATGAAAGGAAAACCTGAAAACAGTGGTTCATGGTTTTCTTGGAAACAACCGAGCAGACAATTACAAAGAGCTTATTGCAACTATGGTTGATAACTTTAAACTCATGGATTGCAGAATGTCCCTAAAAGTGCATATGTTACATACTCACTTGGACCAACTTAAAGATAGCATGGGAGATAGCATGGGAGTTCAATTTCGGAAGAACAAAGTGAACGTTTTCATCAAGACGTGATGGACTTTGAACATCCTTATCAAGGGCAATACAATAAGAGTATGATGGAGGACTATATATGGGGGCTAATACGAAAAAGTCCATGCAATCACAGAAGAAATACGAAAAATAATCATTTCTAAACTTTTTTATATATTCTGTTACAGTAGTTGTTTGTTTCGAATGGTTTTCTTGTAAATAAAACTGATTCAAATTCATAACAAAAGTTTGTATTATTTTTACATACAATAAAGGTCTGAAATAATGGAAATTTTCTTAAAATCCGTAATTTGTAATTTCATTCTGATAGCTACAAAAGCAAACTTTTTCGGGTAAAACTATTTTATCTTTAATTAATAATGTGGAAGAAATAAAAATCCGATATGCAATACCCAGACTCAAAATTCCTGTTGACCGGTGTTATTGACGTAAAACTAGTTTCGATAAACTTGTATTATCTTATTCAGTTACACTACTTAATTCGAAACAGAGAAATTATATAAATTAGGAACTATACAATAAATTAGTCACTTGTGTCTTAATTAAATATAAAACTTACTCAATAATGGTACATTTGAAGTGATGTGAATAGTCCTCCTCCAGATGAGGGTGGATAATAAAAAACTATCATATTTTATTATAGCAATATTTTAAAAACAAATTAAAAACCAGATTAAAATCACTATAAAGTCATAAAATTATTAAGTATCACAGTCTAGAAAATATTATAAAATAAAATACAGTAAAATAGACAAAAATCAATCACAAAATATCAACAGAATTTAAAATGGAAGAAAATTAACAATAGTTGACTAACATTGTGAAACAGACTGACAACATTAACGGAGATAAAAAAAATGTATAAACTACCCAGCAAACATTCAACTAACGGCCGAATGCCGGCTAACTGCTTTTATGCTGGTAAATTACTGGCACCAGAAGTAAGTGCAACGCCAGTATTAATAATGTACTTCACATTTTTATTTCGCATTCCGCCTATACGAAGTACTTTACCAGCATTTTATAAGCACTCTTCTTCACTCATACTTTTTACTTAAAACCATCAGAAATAAATCTTGCAACTAATGCGATTATTTTGCACTTTACCGTTGCTGGGCCGGCAAATGATACATCAATGGGCCAGTAACGGCCACGGGGACACCGGGGTACTGGCCCATTACTTTCAATGCCGGGGAGTATGTGCTTTACCAGTACTGGCCCGTATAAAAATGTTTGCTGGGTAGTTAAGACAATCAGAATTAAAACGCGCGTATAGATTTATTATCTTTTATACAGCTGATGACGTAGTCATAACAATTTTGTAAATTGGTAGTGTCTTGTACATTAATATTATTTTTAAAGTCGGTTTACGATAACTATGAGATGACGTCACACTTGGTTAATTTAAGTACCAACGTTATGATATGTTTCAAACATCAATCCATAACTCAGTTAGTACATTTATTTATTTATTTAATTTTGGTACATTTTTTCAATGTTGCCAGTTTGAAATTGGATTGTTCAATCGTTATTTGTCAGGTTGACATTTAGTTGTTTAGAATTTAGTGAGGTAAAATTTTATTTTTTTTTAAATTTTATTGTAATAAAAATGCCCAAAGCTCTTAATAATAATAATAATAATTTATTTTTACTTTATTTGAATTGTTTGTATATTTAAGTATTTTCCATGTTGGGTGATATTTCTATAACGTAGGTTTATCTGTATATTGTGTTTGTATATTTTAAAAGGTTTTATAATTTGTAATGTAAGTGAACAAAAACAATATTTAATTTTGTATCTTGGTCGATAAACAAATATTATAAATGATTAATAAAATATTGTCTATTTACATTTTTTTACGTTCTTTTTTTTTTGTAATTTTAACCTACAGGTCTGTTACGTAGAACGGTTTATTATCATCAGATGCAAACGAAAAGTAATTTTAGCGTACTCATGAAATTTACACTTGCAGCTAGCGGCAATAAACTGTTCGACTGGAAATAATATTTGAATATTCATTATTCGAAACAAAATTGTATCTAACATCTGAAATTCAAAAATTTCTATTCGAATAATAAAAAATTTGACTCTTTATCATTGCTTTCCGATATCATTAAGTGAGTTCAAGAAACAAGCTCGTCGCGTTCGAGAAAAGGTCTAAACGCGTTTATTCGAGCGGTCTGGAGTTAAACAGTGTGATTCGGAATAATCCGCGTTTGCTTTCTGAATCCGCTGTGTCAAAGTGACACCAGGCGAAAAATTAATTTCGGATTCGTTGCACTCCAGTAGCGGCAGTTCTGCTTATTTACGTGGCCATTAAGATGAAAATGAGCTTCATCCGAAAACAAAATGTTGGTAAACGTTGAAAATCGCTCAATCACCTGATTTACGAAATTAAGCCTCTGACTGGCATCTTGGGGCTTTAATTCTTGCACCAATTGACCCACCGTTTTCTACCGTTCTTGATGACCTAGGTCGCCCGGATTTTGATTTATCCAGCGTTGTACCAGTCTCTTCAAACTTTTTAACCCAATGTCGAATGAGAGGAATGCTTGGCGCATCATTTAAGTGGCGAAAACCTCGAATACTGCAGAATTTTCTACGCGCTACAGTCGCCGAATCACCGTTTTTGTAAAACTCTCGCACGCATAACGCGCGGTCTGCTCCCGAGAAACGCTCCATAGCGACTGCATTCCCAAGAGCCAGGCTACCGATTGACATAACCCCCGCGGCCTTCGGATACGTTGCGTTCACTCAGTAAGCTAAATAAATATAAAATTTCTTTTGAGACACCTTGTACATATATGTATAGTGTAAAGGCACTTTTAATTGCTTCCTTATGCTGTACAAAAGTACTGATCGTCGATCTAGGAATGCCATACCTTGTAGACAACTCAGTCACACGAATACCACTTTCATATTTGGCTATTATTTCTTTTATCTGTTCCATAGTGATTCTTACTGTTTTCCTTTTAGCTATGCTTGCATCTCTATCTTTCTTTGGACCCATAATTATGAATATAAATCACTTATTTTAGCAAAAAACAAAAAGTTCATAGCAGCTCTAATTCTGAGTTGTTTTCGTCAAGATATCTAGGCGCGAACTGCTGGCCATTAGTTCATTTCGCTTTGTTTACCAAAATAGGTATCACGTGATCGGTACTCGATCACGTGTCGGATAGCGATGCTTCCGTCGAATATCACTTTCGACATTTACGTCGAATGGCGAAAACTTCGAGCTAAAAGACAGTCGAGTGGCGGGGTATTACTGTACCTGATAATATACATTTGTTTCAATAATTAAATTGTGTTCATTTATGTACATATCAAAAGCTTTATTTTGATGCCTCACTAAAAATTTTAAAAAGATTTTCGAGAAATATATAAATTTATTTATTTAAGTATTTTTTTTTATACAAGGTGTCTCAAAAGAAATTTTATATTTAGTGGATCGATTAAAAAAAAAGTAAGCCGTATATAGAAAAAATGTTTATTAATTATTAAAATACACTTTTTGGGGATTTATTTCTTCAAAATAATATCGTCTAAATGTAGACCCTCGCGTTGACCCTCGCGTTCTCGGCACTCATTTAATCGAACAGTAAAATTACTTATGACGTCTCGGCAGGTGGACTCAGGGATGGCTGCCATTTCGTGACGGATATTTTCTTTCAAATGCGCCAGTGAAGTCGGTTTATTGGCGTAAACTTTAGATTTAAGATAACCCCATAGGAAAAAGTCCATAGGGGTTAAATCTGGACTGCGTGGAGGCCAATTTATGTCACCTCTCCGGGAGATCAATTTGTCTGAGAAAATTTCACGAACACGTGGCAGAGACATATTGGACGTGTGTGAAGTTGCTCCGTCCTGTTGGAACCATGTTCTTTGGTTATAGCCAGGAAAGTTTTGCAGTTCAGGTACCAAGAAGTTGTCTAACATCTCCAGAAAACGCTCTGAATTCACTGTAACTACACGCCCCCTTTCGTCTTCAAAAAAGTAAGGGCCGATAATTCCTCGCGCCGACATCGCAGCCCATACGGTCACTTTAGGCGAATGTTTCTGATGTTTGCGTTTCGGATTCGTTGCACTTCAGTAGCGGCAGTTCTTCTTATTTACTACGTGGCCATTAAGATGAAAATGAGCTTCATCCGAAAACAAAATGTTGGTAAACGTTGTAAATCGCTCAATCACCTGATTTACGAAATTAAGCCTCTGACTGGCATCTTGGGGCTTTAATTTTGCACCAATTGAATTTTGTAGGGGTGCAGCTTTACGTCTTTGTGCATAATGCGATGTAATGATGATCTATGCACATTTAAAGCACTTGCGCGCTTCCGAATTGAAAGGTTCGGGTCGTCACGAACAGACTGATTAACATTCTCCACGTTTACTACCGTTCTTGATGACCTAGGTCGCCCGGATTTTGATTTATCCAGCGTTGTACCAGTCTCTTCAAACTTTTTAACCCAATATCGAATGAAAGGAATGCTTGGCGCATCATTTAAGTGGCGAAAACCTCGAATACTGCAGAATTTTCTACGCGCTACAGTCGCCGAATCACCGTTTTTGTAAAACTCTCGCACGCATAACGCGCGGTCTGCTCCCGAGAAACGCTCCATAGCGACTGAATTCCCAAGAGCCAGGCTACCAATTGACATAACCCCCGCGCCCCTCGGATACGTTGCATTCACGCAGTAAGCTAAATAAATATAAAATTTCTTTTGAGACACCTTGTATTTAAAATGCCGTATAGACACGCAAAATTTCAATTCACTTTATTTAGCAAAATTTCTACCGTACAAACCAACAAACAAATGGCCCTCATTTGTTTGTAGGTGTAAGAGATTTTTAATTCAACTTGCAAAATCCTATATCTAATTTGATTCTCATTAGGTGAGAAACATTGGCAGAATTTATAAGACATTAATGGCCAGTTTCTCTGGAATGAGTTAAATGTCAACTTGAATTACCCTTAACTCCATATGATATGTTTCTGTATGTTGGTTTGACTCGAGTTAGTCTTAATTCGAGTTAAAACACTTAACTCGTTCTTAAGTAACCGGCCATAAGTGATCTACGGAAAGAAAGTACTTACAAAACACAATTGATAAGCAGACCAGTTATGTAGAGTAATGGATGAAGTGGCCATTGATTACACTTACGAACCAGTAAAAATTATAAAGGAATCATAACTATTTTTATTTGGTGCTTAAAGTAAAAATATGTAGTCCGCCATTGCTCTGAACAAGTAGGGGACAACTAGAATTGATTGTACGAAGGGGAACAGTAACATGTGTGGTTAGTCCATCAGTTGTAACGACTGGAATAACTGTCAATCGAATGGAATAGCTCGGTTTGATTCTAAACCCTTTCTTCTCGTATCCTGCCATGATCCTGCTCTGTAAAACTACGACGCCACATAGAGTTATTTCTACTTTGCAACTTATTTTTAAATGTCAGATTTGTTGTTTTAAATTTAAAATGTGATTTAAGTTAATTTAAGCATACTGAATCCAATTAAAAAATCAAAATATTATTTTTCCGTATCACGTCAACATTTTATACAGATTAATTTTTACTTGCCCGACCTTAATATATAAGGGGCAAGTATTGTAATCGCGAAAATTTTCGATGTCGAGATTTTGACGGATGACCACGTGTCATGGTCCAGGGAATCCAAAAAACCTATTTTCGAAGTGCCGTCCGTATGTGTGTGTGTGTGTGTGTGTGTGTGTGTGTGTGTGTGTGTCTGTCTGTCTGTGTGTATACACGATAACTCAAAAACGGTTTAACTTAAAGAGTTCGTTCTGGTACTAAAAAATTCTCCTATTAAATGGGAAGAACCCTATTGTTTTTTATGAAAATCGGTTGACTAGAAATGGGAGTTTACTCGTGTCGATTTTAATATTTTTGCGAATATTTAGCAACAGAAAAATATTTCGAAAAAATTTATTGAACAAAAGTTACTATAAATGCAATAACTAATAACTTTTATTTGAGACGTTTTTTGATAAAACGAAAAATTTTGAAATTTTTTTGTAAAATTATTTAAAATTTTTCCAAGTCTCAATTTTTTCATACTTATATGTAACGTTTCCATGGTAATGATAATTAATTTGTAATAGTACATTAAATAATATTTTGATTAGTTATCAGCAGGGGTATGAAACTCATATACACGGCCTTGAAACGGTTTTAAGTTATATTCCATCCACCGACAGCGCTAAAAGCGTTTTTTTTTTTAACCAACATTTTGAGAACACTTCATTATCGGCAATTTGCTGCAATTGTTTTTGACGTTGTAACGATAGGTGACAGTAAATTGTGATTGTGACAGTGATGAATTTTATAAGTAATTTTAAATATTAGCACAACATTTTTTATTTTCAAATGGTGTAGTGTAATTAATAATATTTTAAATGGTAAATGCAAAAGAAATATAAATAGTGTAATAAAAAAATGGCACAGACTAAATTTAATATGTACAATAAAAGTAAATATAAAAGTAAAAAATAAATACTTGTTTATTTATTTCATATGCTTGCTTGCAAATAAAATAATAAAACTTAATGCTTACTGAAGTATTAACTTTTAACAATTGTAATTAATTTTTATTTTAGGAAATTAATTAGGAGAGTTGTTAATAAATTAATCATAATTTTCGGTTCAAGGCAATCTTTAATTTTCTACCAAAATTAAATTTAGTTTTCAATTTTGGTAGAAAATTAATGATTCATAGCAATTTAAAATATAAAAATATATTTATGTGCACTGCGGGTTGCATACTATCTAATCCTAGTTCATATTACAACCACGAATGTCGCAACTATCGCTGTCTAAAGCCGTAACGTGGGAGTCCGCTATCTTCCTTGTTTTATAATTTGTGGTTATCAGTGTCACATATATACGTCAAAATAGTAAATTGCGAAAAAAATTAGAAAATTTAAGGTTTGTTGTTAATCGTGTTATTTTTCTAATATATTCTATTGTTTTCTGATAATATATGTATAATTATTTTTATACATAATTGGTAATTTGAATGATATTTAATTTGTAATAGTACAATAAATAATATTTTGATTAGTGGTTCATAAATCATTTAATTATTGAAAGGTTTTCATTCTTTCGTACTAAATTTTCGTGCTAAATTTTAAGTTTTAATATAAGGTGATAAACTCAATTTATCTTACAGTCTGTTCCAAACGGTTAGGCGGAACTAAATGGGAATTTCGTTCTTTTAGGTTGTCACGAGAAGGGACCTTGCTTGGGTTATTTCATTTTTCATGTGGGAATGTCAAAATTTAAAATTCCAACAATGAAACCATGGAAACGAATGACATATGTCAAAATTTAATATTTTTTTTACTTGCCCGACCTTAATATATAAGGGGCAAGTATTGTAATCGCGAAAATTTTCGATGTCGAGACACGTTTCATGGTCCAGGAAATCCAAAAAACCTATTTTCGAAGTGCCGTCCGTATGTGTGTGTGTGTGTGTGTGTGTGTGTGTGTGTGTGTCTGTCTGTCTGTCTGTGTGTATACACGATAACTCAAAAACGGTTTAACTTACAGAGTTCGTTCTGGTACTAAAAAAATCTCCTATTAAATGGGAAGAACCCTATTGTTTTTTATGAAAATCGGTTGACTAGAAATGGGAGTTTACTCGTGTCGATTTTAAGATTTTTGCGAATATTTAGCAACAGAAAAATATTTCGAAAAAATTTATTGAACAAAAGTTACTATAAATGCAATAACTAATAACTTTTATTTGAGACGCTTTTTGATAAAACGAAAAATTTCGAATTTTTTTTGTAAAATTATTTAAAATTTGTCTCAATTTCTCAATTTTTTCATACTTATATGTAACGTTTCCATAGTCATGATAATTAATTCGTAACTAGTAAAGCAAGCCTTGGACAAAAATTTGTATAGAACATAATTTGATGTATTTTTGAAGATTTATCTAAATATTATTATTTTTTTTTTTTAAATTTACATTTTATTTTTAAATATTTTTTTATGGGAGGGCAAGTCTAGCGGAGGTTTCCCTTCGCCACTGGTTTATTTATAAACCTTCTAGTTACAACAACAAATCACGTGATTAGTGTCACATCAAAGTTCAGAAAATTTTTATAATGTCCGTGCAAGATAATTATAAAATAACGTAACACTTGGTATACCCATTTGGTACATTTCGTTTCCACAAGTTGGTAGCCTTTCCTAAGTTGACACATCTTTTTAAACAGCATTTCCTGCCCTATTTATGTTTAATACTTCATATTGATAGTTCTCAATAAATAAATAAAACCAGTGGCGAAGGGAAACCTCCGCTAGACTTGCCCTCCCATAAAAAAATATTTAAAAATAAAATGTAAATTTAAAAAAAAAAAAAAATAATATTTAGATAAATCTTCAAAAATACATCAAATTATGTTCTATACAAATTTTTGTCCAAGGCTTGCTTTACTAGTTACGAATTAATTATCATGACCATGGAAACGTTACATATAAGTATGAAAAAATTGAGAAATTGAGACAAATTTTAAATAATTTTCCAAAAAAAATTCGAAATTTTTCGTTTTATCAAAAAACGTCTCAAATAAAAGTTATTAGTTATTGCATTTATAGTAACTTTTGTTCAATAAATTTTTTCGAAATATTTTTCTGTTGCTAAATATTCGCAAAAATCTTAAAATCGACACGAGTAAACTCCCATTTCTAGTCAACCGATTTTCATAAAAAACAATAGAGTTCTTCCCATTTAATAGGAGATTTTTTTAGAACCAGAACGAACTCTTTAAGTTAAACCGTTTTTGAGTTATCGTGTATACACACAGACAGACAGACAGACACACACACACACACACACACACACACACACACACATACGGACGGCACTTCGAAAATAGGTTTTTTGGATTCCCTGGACCATGAAACGTGGTCATCCGTCAAAATCTCGACATCGAAAATTTTCGCGATTACAATACTTGCCCCTTATATATTAAGGTCGGGCAAGTAAAAATATATATAAATATACTGGGACGTTTTTTACCCGATTTGACTTCGATTTTATCTGATATTTTTGGGCTGATTTTACAGTGAGGATTATGAAAAAAATATTTAAAAAATTTAAGCTTCCTTAGTTTTTGAGTTAGAGCCGATTTAGGCCAGTGTTTTTCCTCTAATTCTAAAACTTGTGCCCAAACTTCAAAATGGACCAAATTTTGTTGATCTATGACGAAAAATACATACTTGTACTAATTTTCAATAAAATCGGAGACAAAAATTTTTTGCTGTACCCCTTACGATTTTTTCGATGTTTTGCTATTTCCAAGGGTTTTGGATTACTGCCTATACAAAACTTAATAACTGATTTATTAAAGCCTAATTTTGTTTTTAGACTACAAAATGCATGTGAATTTTAAAAATTCAAACCGCCGATTTCTATCGCTAACAATTTTTTAGTTAGGATTTATCAAAATTTACAAAAACTTTAAAAAACCAGTGGCGAAGGGAAACCTCCGCTAGACTTGCCCTCCCATAAAAAATATATTTAAAAAAAAAATGTAAATTAAAAAAAAAAAAATAAATATTTAGATAAATCTTCAAAAATACATCAAATTATGTTTTATACAAATTTTTGTCCAAGGCTTGCTTTACAAGTTACGAATTAATTATCATGACCATGGAAACGTTACATATAAGTATGAAAACATTGAGACATGGAAAAATTTTAAATAATTTTACAAAAAATTTTCGAAACTTTTCGTTTTATCAAAAAACGTCTCAAATAAAAGTTATTAGTTATTGCATTTATAGTAACTTTTGTTCAATAAATTTTTTCGAAATATTTTTCTGTTGCTAAATATTCGCAAAAATCTTAAAATCGACACGAGTAAACTCCCATTTCTAGTCAACCGATTTTCATAAAAAACAATAGGGTTCTTCCTATTTAATAGGAGAATTTTTTAGTACCAGAACGAACTCTTTAAGTTAAACCGTTTTTGAGTTATCGTGTATACACACAGACAGACAGACAGACAGACACACACACACACACACACACACACACACACACACACACACACACACACACACACACACACACACACACACACACACACACACACACACACACACACACACACACACACACACACACACACACACACACACACACACACACACACACACACACACACACACACACACACACACACACACACACACACACACACACACACACACACACACACACACACACACACACACACACACACACACACACACACACACACACACACACACACACACACACACACACACACACACACACACACACACACACACACACACACACACACACACACACACACACACACACACACACACACACACACACACACACACACACACACACACACACACACACACACACACACACACACACACACACACACACACACACACACACACACACACACACACACACACACACACACACACACACACACACACACACACACACACACACACACACACACACACACACACACACACACACACACACACACACACACACACACACACACACACACACACACACACACACACACACACACACACACACACACACACACACACACACACACACACACACACACACACACACACACACACACACACACACACACACACACACACACACACACACACACACACACACACACACACACACACACACACACACACACACACACACACACACACACACACACACACACACACACACACACACACACACACACACACACACACACACACACACACACACACACACACACACACACACACACACACACACACACACACACACACACACACACACACACACACACACACACACACACACACACACACACACACACACACACACACACACACACACACACACACACACACATACGGACGGCACTTCGAAAATAGGTTTTTTGGATTCCCTGGACCATGAAACGTGGTCATCCGTCAAAATCTCGACATCGAAAATTTTCGCGATTACAATACTTGCCCCTTATATATTAAGGTCGGGCAAGTAAAAAATGAAAAATTTATAAAATATTGTTTTGTTTCAAAATACGGTGCCAATTAGGATCTCAAGATTTCAAAAATTTCAATCGCAAGTCATTATTCCATTTCGTTTTTGAGAAACATCCATGCGAAGATGAAAATTTCTCTATATCACACCATATTAAAATTTGTCATAATTTTAAAATACGCAAAACGAATACGGCCTCAATATTTTTCTAGACTAAATAAACTACGGGGAATCCAAGAATTCTAGCCTCGGGTCGTTTTCTTTAATCGTTTTTGACTTATGATTTTTTTTATTTCACGATTTTTACAGATGACATAAATTATGCCATTATAATAATTGTCATAATCTCAAAGCGGA
This sequence comes from Liopterus haemorrhoidalis, assembly GCA_963971575.1. Lineage (NCBI taxonomy): Eukaryota > Metazoa > Arthropoda > Insecta > Coleoptera > Dytiscidae > Liopterus > Liopterus haemorrhoidalis. The sequence goes on from OZ020611.1 coordinate 25,119,793, forward strand.
TTAAACGAGTCAATCCCCAATGTTTTCTAGACTGAATAAACTACGAATAATCCAAAAATATCACTTTTTTTAAAATTTTCCCAATTATTGCAAATTATGCATTTTTGTTATATATGTATTTGCAGTTTAGTCAATAATAAGAATAATGAATTGTATAGAATTTCTAGGTGATAAGGCAAAACAAGTCCCATTATTAAAATTAGCACGTCTATTTTATCATGAATTAACTTAATTTTACCAAAATAACAAACCCTTCTCAAACCTGTCTTATTGGTTCATTCCACGTCAATGATTTCTATAAAGAAAGTGCAATGTTACTAAATGAATTTTAGGAACAAAACTGTATAAAAAGTCTAAAATCTTTTGTTTCTGGTGGAAATGAATAACACAGACTGTTTAAAACGATGGAAGATAACTGTATTTAACTTAAAATAAGATTAATGACGAAAGATTCTAAAGCAAAAAGAAAAACATTTTTATTTTTCATAAGATAAAGGTGAAAATTATCGTAAATACATATTAAATATAAATTAAAAAATAATAATAATGTCTTAACTTTAGTCTTAAAAATTGGGTACGAAGTTAAATATTTACAATATTAACAGGTCTTCAACATATGCAACCACGCATACATAACTGCGAGGTTGGTTATCGGCGATATTATTCTTTGTAGAACAACTTTTGCTTCTTTGGATTTTGTATGTAAAGCCAAAAACACGTTTGTACCGACATGCATTTGTCAGACAGACTCTCTTTCTGTCTGTCTGTACGTAGGAATGAAATGATACTATCGATACTAGTAAGTTATCGATACGTTTCTTTTGATACTACTATTTTAGTACTCGATTACTAAATAATACTTTCTTTTAACTGGTATCAGTTATAATTACTATGGGTTATTTTTGTATAGTAATGTGAATCGGCGATCCGAGCATCCGAGTCATCGTATTTGATAATAATAATAATAATAATATTTATTAACCATGTTACATTATACATGTTTATAGCACGTCAATACACAAGTAAAAAAAAAATACAAATTAAAATACAAATTGATATACAAATTATAATAACAATATCTATACAAAGAAACTCTAAGCTTAAAATGAATTACTACACATAGCATTACTAGATGAATCATGATACGTGCAAATTTAAATAGTTAAGCGCCAATTTTAAATCGGTAAATTATTATTATGGTAATTTACTGCAACTGAACGCTACATAAAACTAAAATTCGAATTACGTAATAGTAACCAATATTAAAGTCTTGTATAAGTCGCAATTTTCATGCAAAACACCCAGAAACTTGTTTGTTCTTCCGCAATTATGTTTAAGTCTGTCTAAACATATTTACCTTATTAAACCAGTGGCGAAGGGAAACTTCCGCTAGACTTGCCCTCCCATAAAAAAATATTTAAAAATAAAATGTAAATTTAAAAAAAAAAAATAATAATATTTAGATAAATCTTCAAAAATACATCAAATTATGTTCTATACAAATTTTTGTCCAAGGCTTGCTTTACTAGTTACGAATTAATTATCATGACCATGGAAACGTTACATATAAGTATGAAAAAATTGAGAAATTGAGACAAATTTTAAATAATTTTACAAAAAAAATTCGAAATTTTTCGTTTTATCAAAAAACGTCTCAAATAAAAGTTATTAGTTATTGCATTTATAGTAACTTTTGTTCAATAAATTTTTTCGAAATATTTTTCTGTTGCTAAATATTCGCAAAAATCTTAAAATCGACACGAGTAAACTCCCATTTCTAGTCAACCGATTTTCATAAAAAACAATAGGGTTCTTCCCATTTAATAGGAGAATTTTTTAGTACCAGAACGAACTCTGTAAGTTAAACCGTTTTTGAGTTATCGTGTATACACACAGACAGACAGACAGACACATACACACACACACACACACACACACATACGGACGGCACTTCGAAAATAGGTTTTTTGGATTCCCTGGACCATGAAACGTGGTCATCCGTCAAAATCTCGACATCGAAAATTTTCGCGATTACAATACTTGCCCCTTATATATTAAGGTCGGGCAAGTAAAAAGGCATTCATCGATACCACGGAATATTGATACTATTTTCCGATACCGATAGTAATATCGGTATCGGAAAATACCAAGGAAATTACCAAAGGATACTAATATCTATAAACTGTATCGATACCTAAGCGCTTGTTTTACTAAAATAATCGATACCATGTAGTATCGATACTTTTTTCAAATACCAATACCGATACCGAAACAATCAGTATCTATACCTGCGATCTGTATTTAAATCATTATCTGCACGGTAATTTTTGTAGCTAAATAAAAAATAAAATAAAAATACACAGTAATGTGCATCAAAACATACATAATAATTTTCAAATATTCTTTTTTTTAAATATAGAAATTTTGTATCGTTGAAATATATAGTTATTTAAAAAAAATATTGTGGCATATTAAATAAAAGCTATTGAATGGTAGATTAAGAAACAAATAGTTAGAGAACCTATTGAAAAGATAAAAAAAAAAAAGTTGGAGACTTGATTTATTCGCGATTCCATAATGAGTTTCTAGAAGTGGAAAATATGTTAACAAAGTTATGTCGCCACATAAGGGTAATTTTTCGAAGGTGATATTTTAAAATAAAGATAATTGATTCTTATTAAAGTTTCAGGACGTTAATCGACTAATTTTTTGTTTTATTATTCAGGTCACAACTAGCACTCTCTGGTTATAACCTACCGATTACTTTTTACAATTTACCGTTTACATCATACCAATTTTGACGTTTCGAGATTTCGATGGATCTCCACGAATTGAGGTCCCTACATAACGTTTTGACTATTTTTAGCATGATGTCTGTCGGTCTGTCCGTCCGTCTGTCCATCTGTCCGTCTGTCCATCTGTCTGTCCGTCTGTCCGTCTGTCTGTGTACACGTGCAGAGCAAATTCGGCTGAAAGGATTTTTATGAAACTTCATATTTAAGCTTCTGCCATCAATGGAACGAGTTGATCAACTTTTGGTAAAAATCGGTTGACTAAAAATGGGAGCTTACTCGTGTCGATTTTAAGATTTTTGTGAATATTTCACAACAGAAAAATATCTCGAAAAAAATTATTAAACAAAAGTTGCTATAAAAACAATAACTGATAACTTTTATTTGAGACGTTTTTTGATAAAACGAAAAATTTCGAATAATTTCTGTAAAATTTTTCGAAATTTTTTCCAAGTCTCAATTTTTTCATATTTATATGTAACGTTTCCATAGTCATGATAAATAATATCTCTGTTAGAAAATATTAGGTCAAGTTATTTCTACTCTGCTGCTAGAATGTATTTTATACAAGTACTTGTGATGGCGGTCGGTCCTGTGGTGGCCACAGCTGATTTTTACAGTAGTCGAGACTGCCGGCTTAACGCGCCCTCTGAAGCACGCCCCATGTTCTCGAATATTAAATCAGAGATACAGGTACACATTTAAAAGAGGGGGGGGGTGAGCGGGCCGACATGGAATTTAAAAAATCTTTTGCCCGTATTGCGGATCAATCTCACAATCCCATACATACAGAGCGAATGAGTTGACTACTGCAACCGCATTTTTAGGGTTTTGTAGGTATGACCAAAAAAACACTTATACCGTCATTTTGTCGTCTGTCTGTCTGTCTGTCTGTCTAAACCTAGAGAGTTGAAATTTGGCATGCTTATACAACTCTTTGACCCGCACATAGGTAAAATGCTAAGACATCTAAAAAACATATCCCCCTAAAAATATAAACAAATATGTGGTCATCGAAAGAAAAAATATTATTTTTAAATTCTGAGTAGGGTATCAAATGAAAGCCCATAGTACGTGGATTAACGATCGAAATTTTATTTTTGCAAAATAAATTATTTTGAGGCGATTTTTGCCAAAATTGTGCAAAAAAAAAAATTGTCCCACACCCTGTAGCCCAGATGGTTTAAACTAAAAATCTGAAAAAATTCTAAGTAATGTACATTGGTGTGAACCGGAATAGAACAACAGGAATTTTTGATCAGATTATGTTTTCGGAAAATTACGCATTTTTTGTGTTTTTAACTAAAATATGTCAAATATTTAATTCGCTATGTAACACACTAGATAAGTAAACTCTAGGAGCGTAGTTGGTTTTGTCGTGCGCTTTGTAATTTGCAAACTAGAGTTCGAATCCTGTTTATTTTATTTTTTCTGTTTTTTTTTTTTTTTTATTTTTATTTTGTTTAAATTATTTTGTCAAAATTCTAGTTACATTTTGGTAAATGTTGAATTTAATTTTTAAAAGCGTAATTTTAATAACCAGTGGGAAGTGTTGAAATTATAATTTAATTCTATGTTTGAATGTATACGAAATCAGAGGGCGGGGATTGTGATTTAAGCAACCAATGGAAGCCATAGGCGAAATTTTCAAAATCTTAATGAACCTTCCTATATAAAAAAAAAAATACTGCACATATTTAGAAACTTAAATAATGGTATTAGGCATTCGAATTAAAATTTATAAAAAAATATTTTAACATAAAATTAGTTTTGGCATCCCAAATAATCATCATTTAGTTACTAAATACCTGCAAAACCCAGAAATGTGTGAAAATTCACACTTCACATCAATTTTTTTAGGTAAACCTCATATATGGCTAACATACGTGGCTGTTCTTGATAAAACGACAGTTGGAATTTAAATACATACCTAGTGTATGTATCAGGTTTTCTATTGATAAGTCTTTACGTCTGGAGGAACTTAATGATTTTTTCTTTTTCTGATCATGGAATTCGTAGTAGTCGGCAAAATCAATAGCTGACGCATTCAAAATAGTTAATGCTTGTTTTATCAGATGTTCTCACCTACCACGTTTCTAAGCCATACAAAAAATCTGGAAACACGATAATTTTCTTTCGTAAAATAATAGTTTTGTTAGTCGGTACTTATAGCACTTTCCATATTTTTCCCATTATTAGTTATTGCGTCACGATTATGCATTTATCTGTGTTCGTCCAGGAATTTCCAGTAGCACTTCTACATTAGTAACATTTGTTTGTGTAATATTAAAAATATTTAAGATACAACTTACTTTAGATTACGATAAAACAAAGTTTTACCATTTCTAGTCCGCAGAAAAGCTAAAACCACTCGACTTTTACTATATTTTATCCACATAAACATGAATAAATGTCCTACACCATTGTAAAACAAGGGGCAGACCAGTAATAACCATTTGGAAATAGTTGGCAGACTTTTACTCAGCTTTATCTAAAATAAAATAAAAACTTTACACTTTAACGAAAAAATGTTCGTAGCTGTTTATCTAAGAAATACATTCTCATTTAAAGTTGCAACGAGAAGTGTCTTGGGGTTTTATATATACTTGTACATTAGAGATTTTACAACACACATATGTATACTTGGACTTTAACTCTGATTTCTAAGTTCGACCACTAAAACCAAGCTTTTGTATGGGGATAGTTTAGGAGAGAGTTTCTTAACCTCTAAATGTTTATGCACCTCCTGATAATTTCAATATGTTTTGAGATTCTCCTAGTCTAATATTGCTCCTTTTTCATATTAATGTAATATAATTTCAACGGTATTGTCTGTTGGATTGATTGTTAAAATCAATCATACCCTCTTATTACTCGAATTCGAGTAGACTGCATCTATCTTGCAATTTTTACGTTTTAACATTGATTTTTCTTCTTTAGATATCATGTCCTCCAAAAACATTGTTGATCAATAACATGTTTTCCATTTTGGACTAAAAAATAATTATGTAAATTGTGTATTTTCACATTTTTCTAAATATCTAGTAAGTTAGGACTTACTAGATATCTACCGAATTACTACTACTTACTATTTATTATATAAGATAAAAGTGGAATTTATAAGATTAAATGTCAAGACTGTGACCACGTTTATACAGGAAAAACAAGTAAAAAATTTAAGATTAGGTTCAAAGAACATTTAAGCGCCAATAAAAACATAAAACCAGATTCCTCAAATGTCGCAAAGCATTGAATTTCTAATAATCACATCTTTAACACAGATGACTGCTCGGTAATTCATATAACTAACAATAACCAAAGACTTACTCACCTAGAACATCTGGAAATGCACAAACAATTACAGTCAGGAATACCCATAATGAATGAGCAGGTAGAGTTATACAACAGCCCTATAATAAAACTATAATTGTCACCTTATTTGTAACCCCCCCCCAATCCACCTACTTCTGTACAGACATAGTATATATATTATTGCATTTATTATTTTTTAGTTAGTTTAATTTGTAACACATGAGAATGGCTTAATAGCCGAAATACGTATTGAGTAAAATAAATATATTTGTGAAACCAACCTAGTGTTTTAATTGAATAATTGTTATTTATGATGTTTCACCTAGGAATAACGGAAAACTCTACCCAATCGATTTTTTTTATATTAAAGAAAATTTCAGTGAAGTACTTAAAAAAAAATCCTTAAAAAATTCTGGCCCGCAGTATGTATTTCAGATCGCTATCCGGACCTCGGTCTTTTGGAAGTTGCACATGCCCGATTTAGAGAAAACAACATTTTTAAAATCCATAATATCTTTTTAATTTTTGTATATTCTTTTACTTCCCCAATTACTTCTGATTGGTCCTAAATACTAACTGTAGAAAATTTGGTCCAGATCAGTCAAAGAGGGCCTAAGAGTGTATAACGAACAAACAAACAAAAATCCTCCTGTTATATATACAGGAGACAATATTTATATAAGCATATATTTATATAGTTTTGAATTCTCCTTTTATGTATACCTCTAAACTAGCCCTAAACCTAAAACTAGTCTAAACTAGTTTGCAGCCCTTATCAAAACTGAATTGTAAATCATCAATTCTAAATTTTTCTGAATACTACTAAAGAGTGCGCAGTAAACACGTATGTACGAGGGATGTTTCCAAAGTTCTGGGAATTTAGCTATAATTTTTATTATTTTGTTAATTTTCGTCAATATTACAATGTAGTTTTTCAACATAATCTCCATTTAACAGAATACATTTATCCCAACGATAAACTAATTTTTTTAAGCCGTCCTCAAAGAATTTTTTCGGTGTCTCCTCAGTCCACCTATTTATGGCGTGGATCGTCTTCTAGTGATGTTCTACCGGTTTTAAAACGATCGATCTACTGATAAACAGTACTTTTGGATTCTGCAGACTCACCAAATACTCCTTATAGACGCTGAATAATTTCTGATGTTTTCACACCTTTTTTCCAGAATAAGAAAATTATTGCTCTTTCAGATTTTGCTGCGTCTTCCATCGTTACAAAACAGTGCTATGAAAACGCGTTTATATCAGTCGAACACCTAAATCAGACTGAAGAATAATGCACTAGATAGTTGCATAAACATGTCGAGACTTGTCTGGCACCAATAACATTGCCTATAAGTTCTACGTAATTTAATTATAGCACAATTCCCAGAATTTAGGAAACATCCCTCGTATCTTAATCACAAATATTTTGCAATTTAGTTGAATGAAATATTAGTTTAAAAACACTGATAAATGTATCTAAATTAAATACATTCACTGATTAAAATGTAGCTTAATGGCGGCTGCATCTTTTCTTTCATTTTGTATATTTAGCACAGGTACATAAATACGTCCCTGTAAAAGAAATACGTGTTAAAAAAGCTAAGCTTGTGGTAAAGTGAACTAGAAACAACTAACATATATATAGAAAGAGGTAGCGTTTTCAAGCCACCTAGATTACCCGTAGAGCAGTCATTCTTCTTCCACCGAGCACTAATTCTTGTGGGGCAAATAACTCCGCGTCCCAAAACACCCATCGCATTAGTTGCTCGCTGCGTCCTGTTTGCCATCCTTACTTCTTACTACACACTAAAGCACGTTTCACATTATACCATTCTTTTTTCATACAACCTTGAATTAAAATGAAAATTATTACATTTTGATTAACAGAATTGTAAGCAGGTAGAAGTCTAGCAATTGTTGTTTCTTATTGTGCTTATTGTAAAGATCTTTGTTTTAGGATATATTTGAAAATGACGTCAAATTGATCTTCAAAACTATTCCACATCGTTTTGAAAGCGATTTTTTTTAAGTTAAATACATTATTGATTGCCTCATCTACTAGGACTATTGGCTACCAGGTTACATTATATATACATAAGTAATATGTATTTATATAAATTTGTACAAATATGTGTTATTTAAAATTATATTTTTGATGCAATTCTAATCCTTAAAGTATTGGATGACTCTGGATTCTATGTCGGTGTTGTTGGCTAGCAGGTCCTTTTGACTTGCTGGTAGGGAGTTGTTTGCTCTTTGTGTTTGGTATAGTCTATTTCACGATAAAACATTACAATTAGTATTTAAAACATTATAATAAAATAAATTTTAAATTAAATAATGTTTAAGATAAAAAAAAATCTTACAAGTCCAAATCATTCTCTGAATCAGTCTCTAAATTAATGATTATAGTACGTTCTATTTGAATATAACGGTCCTCAGTTTTAATATCATGATTTACACAATTTTTCCAACTATCTACAGGGATATTTTCCACTTCTTTTTTTATAAGTTCTATCACAGTGCCGTTTAAAGTGGAAGAAACATTATTCCGTTTTATTCTCGCCTTTAACTGACTCCACATTTGTTCAATAGGATTGAATATACAATAATACGGAGGTAGTCGTAAAACTGTGTGTCCTTTGCATTGGGCAATATTATCGCAAAAATATTCTTTAGAAACACTATAAGTTTTTAATAATTTAATTAAACAATTTTTTTTAGAACTTTCTTCAAAGTAAATATCATTTTTATATAAAAAGTCTTCGATTTCCTTCTTACTGTTTGCACTATTCGGTACTTTATTTAGTTGCCGACTATGGTAACTTGCATTGTCCATAACAATAACACTGTTAGCCGGTATATTCGGGAGTAATTTATTTTCGAACCAGTTTTCGTACATTTCCGCCGTGGTACCGTCATGGTAGTCGAGTCTAGAATCTTTGATATTTTTCGCAGAAAGCAAGAATGCATTCGGTATCCATCCAGTTTCAGAACCTGCATGAAGTATCGTAATACGTTTACCTTTATTAGACGGTACTCTTGTTTGACATTTATTTGACGAATCCACCCAACCTTTTGAGTTTGTTTCATGTGTGTCGTACCAAGTTTCATCTAAATAAATTATTGACCTTTTATCTTCTCTGTATTTTTTAATGTTTTTTAAATAATTTTGTCTCAAAAGTTTTAATCGCTGTGACTCCATAAGGAACTGCTTTTTATTTAAAGTTTTAAATTGAAACCCTATACTTTTAAGGGCACGCCATAAGGTCACCTTTGAACAATTAATTTTACTCTGGTATTGGATTAATCTTTTGAGCAATATGTCCAATGTTGACACATTTTGTTCGGTGTACATTTGGTAAATTTTTTGCCGTATTACATCTTTCTGGAAACCATCCAAACATTTTGATATGCCTGAATCCTTTCGTTTTTTTCTCCTATCAATGGATTTATTTACAATATTCCATACTGTTGTCATCGCTACTTTCGTTGCCTTGCTTGTCTCTTCTAATGCCGCTTGTTTGTTTTTGCGGTTCCTTAAATATAAATACACATTGGCCACAATTTCTTTAGCTTCTACAGGTAAATGTATACAAGTTTTTTCCCGATTTTTTTTATTGTATCTTGCACTATATCATCATCTTCTATCATGGTCACATAGTCATCTGCTTCATTTGCTTGCACAGAAGTTAATTGTTCGTTCCAAGGACGCCACATTTTTCTAACACGTACTGAACAATTTAACACAAATCACAAGTTATCTGATAGAAAATTCATAGTGAAGTGAAAAGATATTTAAAACATCTGCAATTTATACCTGATACATCACTGACTAGTTTATGGGTGCAAACAAGGGATTAGAGTTATTTGTAATTACCACCCACTGTGTTTAGGACCATAAGTAGATAGTCACTTCATCTTATTTCACGATAAGAAATAGACTATACTCTTGGCAGTCTAGAAGGATGTGTTCTACGGTTAGGCGAGTGTTGCATGTAATGCATTTTGGTGGGTCGGTTTTTTGGAATATATGTACGTGGGTGTACATGGTGTGCCCAAGTCTCAGTCTTGTTAGGATCACTTGCTTTCTTCTGTTTGTATGGCAGGACTATTTACCTATACTCGATTTTACTTTAATTAGAACATTTAAGCCGTGCAACGAAAATTATCTGGAAGATTTTGTTGACTTTGTGTCTCTGAACCATCATGGTATCATGGGAAGACGGTTGCCTGTATAATGGTTTAATCCATGCTGCCTGTCTATGCTATAATAGTCACCTAATTTTTACATCAGATTTACTATGTCAATAAAAATCTATTCGCAATTTACTCAATTAAAAATTCAGACGAGGTATTTTTATAAAATAATAATAAATACAATAGAATATTGGTACAATATTTAAACAGATTTTACAAATGTGTATAGATTTAAAAACTCGAATTATAATTTAAATAAAAAAACATTTTCTACCTAGATAAAAATAGGGCTCTCCTTACTTAACGCCTTTTTGATCCAAGTTGTTTTAAAGATTTGTAAATATTTCATTTAAGAAAAATTGTACCTCAAAATCTACATGAGACAGAGACCTGTGGTTGAAATTTTATAATTTCTGAGGTTCTAGAGGGCATTAGGACTCATTTTGGAGAAACTCCCAAACTAAAATTTGTTTTTCGATATATTTAATTTTTCAATTTTTCAATTTAAAAAAGTGTGTAGATTGCAAAACTTGAATTATTATTTAAATTAAAATAAGTTTTGAATTTCAAGTTTAATTTAAATAAAAATGCATTTAATTGTAATATTATTTATAGCAAACAATTGGGACTTAAAAGAAATAGTAGTATTTTATTAAACTATTCTATTATTACACAATTTATGTTCCTAGGTAGTTACCATATGTCAGATAGTTATCTAACATATAAGGTTTTCTGGAACTTCATCTGCTGAATAAATGGCAATACCAATCAGTGAATTCAATACGTTAGTCTCATTATCCGTTAGATAACTATCCTATAGATAAATTTGTATTGAAAGACGGGATGACATTTATTCAGCACAGAAAGTATCACATAACCTTATATGTCAGATAGTTACCTAGAGGTTTTTTTGAAGGGGGAAATACCGGGACTTAATAAGCACATTATATAATGGAGGCTTTATTTCCTGAGCCGTAGCCCAAGGTTGCTGAAAAAAAGTGAAATGTGATTTTTCACACATTTCAGGATTTTGTAGGTATTTAATAAATGAAAGAAGTCAGCTGGATGTCTAGGAATATTTACAGTCTGTTTCAAACGCTTAGGCGGAACTAAATGGGAATTTCGTTCTTTTAGGTTGTCACGACAAGGGACCTTGCTTGGGTTATTTAATTTTTTCACGTTGGAATGTCAACATTCAATATTACAACAATGAAACCATGGAAACGAATGACCTATGTCAAAATTAAATTATTTTTAATGACAAAAATAAATAAATGGGAAATTTCTATTAAGAATGACACAAAAAATCAAAATATAAAGAAAATGACATTTTAAAATGATATTAACCTTAACCAAAAAATGTTTATTGTAAGTATGATTTACAAAGCTTAAACAAAACGGCCGAAAAGCACGATTTAAGCGATGAAAGTAACTAAATTGCAAAATCTAGTTCCGCCTAAGCGTTTGAAACAGACTGTATTTTAGTAAAAAGTTTTTGGTAATCATTTTTGTTAGTCGTGAGTACTAAGAACATTTTAAAACAATTTTTTCAACTAAATTTAAATTATTTGCAAAAATTTCATCACAAAAAAATGTAAAATAAAAAGTTCTAGCGATTTGCTCCGTATCTAATTCTTCATTACAATAATAAGAAATATATTGATGAAGGGCTTAATTTTTTTCTAATTTCAAAAACTTACATATATCTCATTATAAACAATTTGATTTGTAAGTATTTCTCTAATAAAAATGATTTATTCTTGTTTGAAGCTTAAAAACAAAAAACTTAACTAATTCAAATCAATAGGTTGAATCATGGCGTATAATAGTAGGCTCTACCTATAGGCTCCACCTATAGGCTCCTTACACACATGAACTCGATTCTTAACAGTTATTTTTTTTTTTATTATATTATTAATTTCAAAAAAGACATACTACCTTAGCCATAAATACAGAAAAGCCATAATATTATAATCCATAATTTAGCCATTAATTAAAAAAAATAATGAATTTTGAAAAACACAAAATCTGCAATATTTTCCATAAACGAAATCTGATCAAAAATTCCTCTCATACGTTTTCGGCTCAGATCAATATACATTACCTATTATTTTTTCAGATTTTAAAAACTAATGTGATTAAAAATCGGGTCCGGACAATTCATCGCAGAAAATTCATCGTGAAAAATTCATCGTGGAAAATTCATCGCAAGAAACTTCATCGCGGGGACCATTCATCGCAGGGAAACTTCATCTCGAGAAAATTCATCGCAAGAAAATTCATCGCAGGCAAAATCCATCGCAGGGAAACTTCATCGCGAGAAAAATCATCGCAAGAAAATTTATCGCAGGCAAGATTCATCGCAGGGAAATTACAAACGCTAAGGTCGTACGTACGTGCGCATTGCTGGGAACGAAATTTACTGATGAAAAATTTTTAGGTAAACTCCAATTAGGTAAGGTTGGTGTTTATGGACCAAATTAGGTCCAATCCATCTTCTGAAAGTAGGGTCGAAGTTTCTGGATCAAATTAGGTCCAATCCAACTTACTTACGCGTTACGGGTGTGTGTCTCGAATATTGAATGAAAAGAGAATAAGGATCACATTTTTAATCCAAATTTAGGTGCAAATTTGTGTTTTTCCCGAACATTTTAGGAGTTTTTGAAGTAATCGACTTTCACCGAAAAAGGTAAATACAGCTTTGTGAAAAATTTGAAGACCAACATGCCAAATATTAAAACTAAACAATATTTCATTCAAGTAAAGTATTTTTGTTGATATTAATTGTCTATCTTATTTATGTCTCTTATGTGTAATAACAATTACCAGTTTTATTAAACCATTTCAATTTCAATGGAATTCGTTCACTGTACGAATTAAAATGACCCGATATTTAACTTAATTTCCCTGCGATGAATATTTCCTGCGATGAATTTTTCTGCGATGAACTTTCTTGCGATGAATTTTCCCAGCGATGAATTTTCTTGCGATGAATTTTTTCACAATGCAATTTCCCTGCGATGAATGTTCCCTGGGATGAATTTTCATGCGATGATTTTTCCCGCGATGAATTTTCTGCGATGAATTATCTCGCGATGAATTTTCTGCGATGAATTTTCCGTAAATCATTAAAAATTCCTGTTTAGCTATTCTGCTTCTCATCAATGTTCATTATTGAGATTTTTTCCGATTTTTAAATCATCCTCTTTGGGAAATAGAGTGAGGGACAAAAATTTTTACATATTTTTGGCGAAAATCACATAAATAAAGTTATCAAAAATAAAAATTTGATTGTTGATCCACGCACTAAGAAGGTTCATTTGATATGAAACTCAAAATTAAAAAAGAATATTTTTCCTATATGTGGGTTAAGGGGTTGTATAAGCATGCCAAATTTCAACTTACTATGTTAAGCCGTTTGGCTATGAGTTCCACCATACTGCCAGACTGATAGACATATAAGGGTTTTTTGATGGCCACACTTACAGAACCCTAAAAAAAGAACTGAAATGTAATTAATTTATAAATTTTGACAAACTGTGTTTTTAATTCGACCGATAACAGATTTTTCTCGTCCAGCTTTATTCGGACCAAGATGAAGATCTCTACGGACATGGGCCGGGTACGAGTAAATAATTTTTAAAAATTAGTGTTTCATATTGGATCGGGCCGTTAAAATAGAAACTCGGGTTGGATTAAAATTGAAAAATTAAGCTCGTATACACCTCTAGTCAACACCATATAAAAACATATTCATTTATAATAATAAATGGTACGAAGAAACTAAATTTAAATTCGTTCTTTATTGGAAAAATGAGTAAAGTTAAAACTCCGCAGTAAATTGTTCGGTATAAAATAGAGTCCAGTAGCTCTTCACAGCGGTGTGCCTGCTAACTCCGCAGGTATACGCTCTGATAGATGTTCGGAAACGCTGCCATTAGTTATCATGAAAAATATATATCGGATAATCACAATCGTTTTTCCTGATGATCATTTACTCACGATTCTGTTAAAGCCCGTTCGAAACGGATCATAAATTTCTAATAGAGATACATCGATGCTATATCATAACTTTGAGATCTTCTGTTAAGCTTGCCATTTTTTATAATAATTATTTTTAAATGATATTGTCTAACCAAATGATTTATTTTGTATAGGTCGAAATTTATTAGTACAATATCAGTAAAATTCCAAGCATCAGCACAAAAATGTAACATTTTAGTATTATCTCTCTCTTAGTGGCATCATCCTTTTCTTCTTTACACACTACCTGTCAAAATGACTTGTGGCATCTCTCACATTTCTCATCTTGAACTGTTAAGTGTCTGGTCTTTCCATGTATTCCATATATCAATAACAATTGGTTAGCTCCATTGTTCTTAACCTTTTAATTGACTGAACCTTAATCTGTATTAATAAAATTGGAAGCTATATGTTTTTATAATTTTTCAGCCTCATATTTGGTTTCTACATGTCTCAAACAATTAAACGAGGGTTATGTTTTTGTTTTTACAAACGACCACTCGATGGCAATATTGAAAAGTGGCATTACTGTATTTGTAAAATTTGACATTTGTTATTGTGAAATCACTGGCAGATTATAAATTGACCCAGTAGTTTGTTGACAGTGAGCATTAAAAAAACAAGTTTGAAAAAATGGATTTAATCGTTAAGGTTTTCATTGGATATTTTTTAACGATTTTAGTAAATGCCTAACAACAATGCATAGATTCGCTTCGTTCAACTTTTGGTAATGAAGCACCATCAAAAAAGACTGTTTACAATTGGTTTGCAGAATTTCGTCGTGGTCGTTCGTCCGTCAGTAATGAATCTCGCAAAGGTCGACCAAAATCTATTCAAAAAAACATCGATGCTGTGCGCAAAATGATTGAAGAAGATCAGCATGTGACTTACCATGAGATAGAGGCATCCCTTGGCATATGGCAGACTGCAATACATTCGATTTTGCATGAACATTAAGCTGTAAAAATGATCTGTTCCTAAAGGATTCCGCATAATTTGACCCAAGCTCAAAAAAAGGATTGGTGTAAAGGAATGATATAAAATTGAACCTAGGCACTGCAAAATCCGTAAACAACATCGTTACAGGTGACGAAATTTAGATTTATTCATATGAACCGGAATCTAAGCAATAATCAACTGTTTGGGTCTTCCAAGATGAACCTAAACCCACAAAAGTTGTTGTCTCACGAAGCGCTTCCAAAAAAATAATCGCTTGTATCTTCGGTTGTACTGGACATGTCGCAACCATTCCTTTCGAGGATCGGGAAAAAAATGTACACCAGACTTCCTTCAATAATTTCGAAACTATAAAGCATAACAATGTGGCAGCTGTGAAAAAGATCTGTACCCGATGGATTCCGCATAATTTGACCGAAGGTCAAAAAAAGGATCATGTTAATTGGTGTAAGAGAATGCAAAAAAAAAATCAACCTAGGCACTGCAAAATCCGTATACAACATCGTACAGGTGACTTAACTTGGAATTATTCATATGAACCGGAAACTAAGCAACAATCCACTGTTTGGGTCTTCCAAGGTAAACCGAAACCAACAAAAGTTGTTCGTTCACGAAGCACTTCGAAGAAAATGATCACTTATTTCTTCGGTTGTACTGCATATGTCGTAACCATTTGGAGAACACTTAACACTGAATGCTATACCACAATTTGTTTGCCAGAAGTCATCGACAAAATCAGGAAAAACAACAAAAAACGTCGCATCATTCTTCATCATGACAATGCAAGCTCCCACACAGCACGTCAAACAATTGATTATTTGAAGGAGTAGGTTTTAATGTCTCATGGCCCGTATTCACCTCATTCATCCCCTAACGACTCTTTTTTGTTGCCCAATGTCAAACAAAAAATCCCCTCAAGAAGCTGTTGAAACCTTCGAAAACCATGTTTTTGAGATACCAACTTCACAGTGGATTTTTTTTACGAGTATTGGTTTGAACGCATGCAAAAGTGTATAAATCTTAAAGGCGAAAATTTTGTAAAGCAATAAAACAGATTGTTCAAAAAAAGATTTTTTTTTCTTTGTTGGTTTTTGTAAAAACTTAAAATGTAGCCTTTGTACGCATCTTACGTTGTTCCATTTTTGTAACGCACCACTAAAACATTCACTCTAGTTACACAAAACTTGTAACATAACCGTACGTATAAACGTTATCGACTTGAGATATTCATTGAATATAAAGAAGGAATGCTCGTCTGGACTGGTGTAGTTTGGTCCCTGCAGTGTTGCAAGTTCCAGATTAACGAAATCAGCTTTATTACATTCTTTGCACACCTTGTACATATTAATTATGGCGATTAGCCTCGTTGCAGAAATAGGCCGATGTAAAATAAATAAATAAATAAATAAATAAATAAATAAATAAATAAATAAATAAATATAGTATAGGAATTAAAAACTATCAACAATTACCGAAGTGAGAAGAGCATTATCGTAAATTTCCATTTTAATCTGCTATCATTTAAGCAAATTTTTGCTAAACCGAAATTCATTTTCGGGAAAAATTAAAATAGCTGCCCCAAGAGAGCTGTGTGTTAAGTAATATAATTAAAATGGCTGTGTGGCATGTAATTAAATAGGCCGGTTAAATGCATACAAGTCGCTGTTAAATACGAGGGTCAGCGACACCGAGAGTGTGAACCGACCCTCACTCTACTTAATACAGTTATCATCCCCAAACTGTTGCTCTCTGCGCAAAACGGATTTTATGGATTACTTTGTTTTATGGTTTAACTGTTTTTGAGATTGCTTTATTAAAATGTTATCATATTAATTTAAAAAATTGATGTGAAGAGTGAATTTTCATACATTTCAGGGTTTTGTTGGTATTTAATGTAAGAAACCAACAGAATACTAGATGTCTAGGACAGTATCTGTTCTATAATCACATCAAAATCAACAGTTTTTAAAATTTTCGCGGAACGGATAGATTTAACTGCGGACCGGCAGTGGTTCGTTGACCGGAGATTGAGAAACACTGCTAAAAATCAACCCAGTAGCGGCTTAAAACTTTAATAGATTATTATATTGATAAATTATCAATTATATATTTTTTTTTTAAATCACTCAGAATTAAAATCAGACCTCGGGAGTTCCACAGGGCTCACATATAGGTCCTACTTTCTTTATTTTCTTAATTGTATGCTATTGGATCTTATGTCAAACATTGTAATAGTATTGCATTTTTTATAATTACATATTTATTATATACATGTATGCATATATATTTTTGTAATTACTTAAATATTTATGAGGAATTTAGGTTATTTATCCTATATACACTCTTACTAAATAAATAGGAAATTATTTTATATTTTAACTATCACTTTCAAAATTGCCCATCCGCATCAGACATTAGTCGGAGTATTTACATTAAAAAAAAAATTTTTATACACAGTTTTTGGAATTGTATTCTAATCAGTTTTAAAGTCTTTTTTTTACTAACACTTAAAGCAAAGCATCATGGTGTGACAATGGTCAGAGAGGGAACCAGAGTGACTTTCCTTCAAAAAAAAAAAAAAAAAAACTACCGAACCATAAGGGAAGTGTGAGGTGGAGCGTTGTCATAATGCAACTTCCATTATATATTTTTCCAACTATCAGGCCATTCTTTCTCATTAAAGGCTCGATTATATTAAGAGAGTTTACTAACTACTCGCTGTGAAATGCACAGAGCTATTAAACTAGTTTATTCGCTCAGTGGTTTTGCTTAGAATGGCGTTGTTCTCCAATTGCCTGTTTGTTTTTATTAATTTTATTTAAAATGTGAAACAGAACAAATGTTGTTATACACAGTCCTTATCCCCACTTTTCTAAATTTGCTTGAAATGTAATCGTCCTTATATAATAAATGGGCAACAACAACAATTCTCGCATGAACTACTTCTCTATACATCCTCTACATATAATATTAATAATAATAATAATATAATTTATTGACTATGTTACAATGCATAAATTGTTTAAAGTCAGTCGTAATTACACATAATATACACAAAATAATAATTTAAAATAGAAGAAAATATAAATAAATATAGCACTAAATATTAAAACAAGAGTTCAGAGAGATTTATACTAGCTAGCAAGCGAGTTAAAATTTATAAGACAAGAATTCATTGATAGAATAAAATGGATTGTCTGTTAAATTTTTTTTTTATTTAATTTTTAAAGTATTGAAACAGTCAGATTAGAAATTATCAGGCAGTAAATTCATGAACTTTACTGAATAATAGTTAGTATTATATTTTAATTTTTGGAGTCTTATATAGGTTGAATAGATTTTGCCTTTATTTCGAGTGTTGTAATTATGTACCTGCTCATTTGTTACAAGTTCATTCAAGTTTCTGTGCGCATACAATAGGGAATTATAAATAAATAGAGAAGGCAGTGTCATAATTTCCAGTTTAGAGAAACAAACCCTGCGGTCGGTTTGGTAAGAGATATCCGCCAGAATTCTTACAGCACGTCGTTGTAAGAAAAATATTTTTTCTGCCGCAGGAGATTGTCTCCAGGCTAAAATGGCATAGATATTTGCGACTGGAACAATACAAAGTAAGTAATGCGAACAATTTCTCTGGAAACTGAGACGATAAGATTTTTTAATAGATATAGTGCTACATAATTTATTGGATAGGGAGTTACATTTACGGTGAATTTTAGAAATTGAAGGCCTACCTGATCTATCATTATTTTTTATTGAAAACGAAGAGCATTCATCTTTAAACGCCTAAACCAGTCAAAACACAGAGTTCGATTCAAATCATCTTCTCTAAAAGCTATCAGTATACTTCTCTCTTCAAAAAAAAATTTTTTTTCTGTCGCTGTCTTTACAAGTTTGAAATAAAATTTCACACAGACATACTGCACTTCAATCATGCTTGGGTAAAAAAAAACGAATTACAAATATCAATTTAAAATTTGAACGATATAACTTGAGAAACAAACTCAACGGCGATAATTTTTAATGACAGTTGCATCATATCAAGACGCTATTTCCCCTCTATATTTACTAGGTACCGCGCAATGGGTGCAGATAGTGTTAAAAAAGATATTTATTAAAATATTGTGAAAAGAATATTCTCTCAGTGGTTGTTTTCTAAAAACAAAATCCTGCGAAAACGTTCATCTGGTTATATAGTCAAATCCTGTTTCACAGACAGTTTTTTTTTTTAGATCTCGCTTTCGTTTTATTCGTGCTTGAGAAGATATGGAAGGAGAACGTTTCGGAAGCGACTAAACACCGAGTGTTGACACGGATATGAGAACGGTTTCCACCTGACAGACTTCAGATCATTGTACATCCCTTGTCGATAGAAGCAACTGTCTCGTCCTGAACACGACACAGCTTACTCTGAGCCGGACATCCAAACATCTTCTAGCGCTTCCACTTCTGACACTTTTATTTACTAAAAAATGAACACGATAACATTTCTAATAAATATCAATACCGTGAAATTAAAAAAAAACAGCTGCAGTCATCACAGAACCGACCGTACGTCAAAGTATGTATATAAAATATTATCTAACGGAGAAATTATTATCAAAAAAGATAACAACGTGTTATATTTCGTTGACAATTTCATGATACGTACATACATATATAGCAATATACGAGGTGTGATAAAAAAATACGGTGAATAATTTTATTACGAACAAAATAATAAGCTTATATCAAATTTGAATTAATCTCCTTCAAAGTACTCTACTTGGCTACCGATGCACTTATCCCAACGTTGATTCCATGATTGGAAGCATTTCCGGAAGGCTTTTTTCAGAAGGACCTTCAGCTGTTCTGTTGTGGCCCTCTGAATGTCGAGAATGGTGTCAAAACGTTTTCCTTTTAGCACGGTTTTTATTTTTGGGAAGAGCCAGACGTCGTATGGTGCTAAATGTGGAGCATAAGGCGGATATGGACAGACAGGAACCTGGCAAACTGACACACAATTTTCCTTCTGTTCGCCAGTCAAAAGTCTGAGAACAAATTTCCCGTAGGAGATGTTCAGTTCTTCGGTAAGCCTTCGAAGAGTCAATTGCCTGTTTGAACGAAACATTTTTGAGGTCGAAGGACGTCCAGAGCATTGTTTGTCTTCAACCGACTTATTTCCGCTTTTAAATCGGTCATACCACTTGTAAACAGTCTTCAGAATCACCACATTATCACCATACACTGATTTTAACATTTCATGAGCTTCTTTGGCACTTCTTTGCAACTTGAAACAAAACTTAATGTTAACGCGTTGTTCGAAATCCATGATGGGCAACAGATACGGTAAACACGAGCTCACTCTTCGAGCTCTGGAAGCCCACTGACAAGTCACAACTTGTTCAAACTTGACACTGACTATCTCAACGGATCAGACTATTGGACTTATTACTTCAAATGGATGTAGCGTAAGCAGTTGCTGCTATAAAAATTCAGTCACCATATTTTTTGATCACACCTCGTAGATACTTGGAGAAATTAGTACAAAAATATAATTATAAACGTTATAAAATTATAAAAATTTATTAAGTCATTTCAATAAATTTCTCAAATAAAAGTTGTTGTTTAGTAATTGTATCGCAACTTGTTAAATATTTTTTCTCTCGAAATATTTTTCTGTTGCGTAATATTCGTGATACACATAAGAGTTACACATCAATAAATTATCCATTCCGGTGGACGAATCTGTACCAAAAATTGATTAAATTTAGATATTTACGTCCGAATTTTATATTAAAATTTCTTAAAAATCCATTCAACCGAATTTGCTCAACATGTATTTACAAATCGACAGATAGACCGAAATAATGCTAAAAATTGAGCAAATGGTACAACATGATGGGCTAAACATTCCTGAATATACCGGGAAGCCGTCTTAGCTCCATTTTCGACCTAAACTAGGTCCGTCGTTAGGACCTAAACTAGGTCCATTTCTAGAGATGCATCTCTAGAAATTTCAACCCACACCATTATACTGTCACGGGGTGACGTCAAGAACGGAATCTTTTCTACAAAATTTATTATATAATATTAATTTACATCAGAATATAATTGTCGGTCAAAATGGCTGCTGGTGTTGTCCGTTAGAACCTGATGTAAGTCTCGTTCTTGCCCCGGCTTCTCCAGGATCGGTCCAACCAGCCCAGGTATCCGCACGAGGCGAACACGTGAAGAAGCCTTGTAGACAACACTTACATTTCGTCTTGGTGACTTCAACAGCTGGGCTGGTTCTTGGGTAGCGTGATACGGACTGATGACTAGTCACAAGAATGACTACTGCTTGACTACCAAGAATGACTAACCACGACTATTCCCTTAGACCATTTTATAACTGTTAACCAGGACACTATGACGTCAGGTCCTACCTCAATCATTTTGGAAACATTATTCATTTGTATAATTGTTGGCAGCAATTAAAGACCATAGTCAGCACAATTGAATAAGGTTTATCAACACATTAGAATGTAGATCAAAACTTATATTGAAAAACACGCAACACTCTACACATTCTTTAATTCCCAAAACGTACATCAGCAACTTTGACCTACACGGCCTAAATGCCGCTCAAGGAATTCAGACATTAGAACACAATTATACCATAATTGTGACAATACTGCCACCGCCAAATTGCTGTTTCGGAGATATACATATACGTTGTTCCATTCCTCATTAGCCCAGTTCATATAATTACGAACGAGCCGTAGTCTTGCAGTACGAAGAGTTGCGAGCAACAATGGATCATGTGCAGGTCTGTATGACATTAGACCCTGCTCTGTTATTCTTCTACGTACTGGTATCGCAGAAACTACTGGTCCCGTCGCATTTTCCAAATCTTGAGCAACAGTAGTTTTTGGTAATTCTCTGTTACGGAGTACAGATGTTGAAATAAAACGATCTTCTCGGTAACTGGTGGCTCGTGGTCGACCTGATCCGGGTTTTCCGAGATAAAGTCTTGTCTCCGATATCGTCTGATAGCATCAGCAACGGTACTTCGAGGAATATTTACTACACTTGCAATGTAACGTATGCTGTAATTCTCTTCATATAGAGCTATTTTTAAATATAAAACTAAACTAAATTTACTTCTACAAACGACAAATGCTCTTTTAAGACTAAATAAAACAGCATTTTTTAGAATTTTCATTGAATAGATTTGATTTAATCTGTTAGGTTTTGAGATTTACCACATTTATTTCAAATATTTCTTTAAAGACTTGCCTATTCCTTTTAAGACAGGCTTGCATGCTTTAATTTGTTTAAAATATATTATACTATCTGTGCTTTACCATAAATTGACAAAGAAAACTATATATTTCACCGTTTTTTTTTTTTTTGTTCGAGTTTTTTTTTTGTCCTTGAGTGTATGTGACGGTCAGTAAAACATAAGTGAAATATGAGTTTTCACGTATTTTTTTCATATATACAGTGGAACCTCGTGATACGAGTATAATTCGTTCCAGCATTGAGCTCGTATGGCGAATTTCTCGTATCTAGAAACAAACTTCCCCATTGATAATAATGGAAATCCAGTTAATCCGTTCCGCACCCCCAAAAATATCAACATAAAAATCAATTTTCCTAATAAATAACACTGGTAAATAATATAACCGTTGTTTACCTTTATGAAGAGTCCTGACTAGCGATAGGGATGTGGGGAAGACGAAACGGGTTACTGTGGGGAAGGAGAGTCCCCCTCTGATTCAGGAAGGCTCTCTCTTCTTGGGTATTTTACCCCACTGGAAGCAGATTCTGGGTCAGAATCACTTAACTTTCTTTTAGTTGCAGGTTGCTTTACCAAAAACTTATCTAATAACTCTTGCTTGGCTTAATAGCCTGGCTCGTTGCTCGTTACTCGAGCCAATGCTCGTATTTAGAGACGAATTTTTCGCTCATACTTTCCTCGTATCTCGAATTTCTCGTATGTAGAGGTGCTCGTATCTCGAGGTTCCACTGTATAGGAAATTAAATATACCAAAAGAAGGCCTGAATGCTGTTTGTCGCGCTGGCTGTTTGTCTGCCTGACAGTCAGCCTGACGGTCTGCCTGTCTGTCTGTATGTCAGTCTGTTTTTCGGTCTGCCTGTCGGTCTGCCTGACGGTATGCATGTCCGTTTGCCTGTCGGTCTGTCTGCCAGTCTGTCTGTTGGTCTACCTGTCGGTCTCCCTCTCGCTCTACCAGTCTGCCTGTCGGTCTGCTTATCACATTTTATTTTGTAAAGAATTTCATACTTAAATTTCGGACCTGAAACTTTTCTTACCTCAATTTGATCTAGTTTGGTGCAGATCCGTCTGATAGTTGACTTCACTTTTATGTGTTTCACAATATTACGTAACAGAGCAATAATTTGAAAAAATATATTTTACAAATCTTGCTATACAAATAACTAACAACCTTTATTTTTTACTCTTTTGATGGGACTTAATACATTTTAACTTAGTATTTTTGCTATATTTTGTCTAAGTATCTATTTTATTTTATATGTAACTACATCCCTTTGATTAACGTATTTTATAAATTAACATTGTGGAATTGTCAATGTCATATAACACGTTTTTATCTTTATCAATATTATTTGTCTGTTAGAAAGTATTTTGTTGAAGTACTTCTTGGTGACGGTCGGATTTGTGGTGACCACAGCTGATTTTTATTTTATTTTATGTTTTTATATGAAGGATCCTGTTCTTTATTCTACGGTTATAAAGAGATTTATTTGCCTTCCATTTCTGCCCAAAATATTTCTCAAAATACTTATTGCGGAACGTTTTAAAACTTTTGGTTGTAACTTATTCTTTCTGCAACCATTGCATATGTTTATGCTAGCATAGTTACACAGTTCAATTAAATTTTTTGATTAAACTAAATCCAATATAAAAATAAACTAATTCGTGGAGAGCAAAAACAGGAAATTTTCCAAACATATAGTTCCGATCATCATTACCATACGAGAGAGACAGAGTTATAAACGTTGAGCTTTTTTTTCGGCTCGCATACGTAAATTTAACGAAATTGTTCTATTTTAAATGATACCTCGTTCATCAGCACCCTTTATGAATAATTTCAATGTGAATTGTTTTTTATTTTTCTTTTGTGTGCAATCAACGGACGGTTGATGAATTAAATCTTTTTTTGAGCACGTTTTACCGCATGCGTTGGCGAATTTAAAAACACACTCTTCATGCGTCACTACGTTTTTACTCGTTTTTTCATTGTTCGATTATTTTCATACGAGATTAAAGATTATGATTATTTTTTTAAATAATTCATAATCTGAATGAATACTGATTTAGTCAGGACATCAGAATAGGATTATTCTTTTCTCCTTTTATATTGTCCATTTACAAAGAAAGTAAAATGTTGGAAATACAATTTTCGTATCCCTATTTAGACAATGCCTCGGTAGCGCATACTGTTTCTGTGCCTAAAATACTATATTGAAATCCCAGATCAAGGGTACAGATGTTAGCTAACGTCATTATCACCACGTCTTCATTAGAATAAACAAATTATAAAGAATTAAAAATTAAACAAATTAAAAATAAAATAAAGAATGCTCTCTCTAGTGCGTTCAAAGGTGAGTTTGCAGTACAGGGCATATGGAGTAGTTCTTTTTCATACTCTCTAATGGGTTTACACAATGACGCTATCCTTTTCTTTCTTGTCGACGTTGCCAGCTCTAGAACGCGCTGATTTGTGAAGACGCAGTATTCTACAAACGGCCATTTGTTTTTGTTAAGGGTTATTTTGAGTTTTATAAGAGTAGATTTTTGTAAATCATACGAGTTTTTCATATTATTATAATTGACACATTTGACACTTTTACAACTCTTTAGCAACACCGCTTCCATTTGCCATAAGAGAGATGATTATTTGGGATGCCAAAACAAATTTTATGTTAAATTTTTTTTTTTTTTTTAATTTGAATGCCTAATACCTTTATTTAGGTTTCTTAATATGTGCAGTATTTTTTTTTTATATATATAGCAAGGTTCATTAAGATTTTGAAAATTGCGCCTATGGCTTCCATTGATTGTTTTAAATCATAATCCGCGCCTCTGATTTCGTGTACAGTTAAACATTGAATTAAATTATAATTTCAACAATTTCCACTGTTTATTAAATTTACGCTTTTAAAAATTAAATGCAACATTTACCAAAATAAACTAGAATTTTGAAAAAATAATTTAAACAAAATAAAAATGCAAAAAAAAAACAAAAAAATTAAAATGCTCCTTAACCATATATCTTTTCTTTTCCTCCGTTAGTATTTTTATATGTGCAGGTCAAAGATTTGTATAAGTATGCCAAATTTCAACTCTCTAGGTTTAGCCGTTTGGTTAACATTTTTACCGAACAGACAGACAGACACAGACAGACAGACACAGACGGACAGACAGGCAGACAACAAACTGACGGTATAAGGGTTTTTTGGTCATACCTACAAAACCCTAAAAATCGGGCACTTATCCGCTACGTTGAGCCCGACTGTGTTGTCTTGTGACAGTGTCGTTCTGTGCAGTAATGGAACAGCGGTTAGCAATGAATTTCGTTTATTTCGCTAATTTTCATTCGTTTTTACATAGGCAACGCGATGGAAAGGTTTGCGCCGATGTTAACATCGGACGCTTCAATTTTACAACGCTCTCTCTTTTGCACTATGCTCGCTCACTGTCACTAAATGGCCACTTATTTTTTCTTCTTTCTTCTAATTCTCGAATCTTATATCGATTTACAATTTCCTCTGCAAATGTTGCGATATTTCGACAAGTCAAAATTTTTGTCACTTTTTCACTTCCGCACTATACTACGGATATTAGTTTGCTGTTTTTGCACTATTAGTATTTTAGAACTCATTATTACTTATCGTCTGAGAGGTTAAACACGCATATAGTCTCTCCGATTGCCGAGTAACCTCTGAGACTGCCAAAATGGTGCAGAATATCCATATTTGCCAATAGTCATAATTGCCACACATGCTAACACGTGTCGGCGTCGTCTCATACTCGATTAGGTTGCGATAAGTCACAGTAAGTATCACGTGTACATCAAATGTCTATCACGTAATACTACTGCCATGCCCCTATGGCTATTCAGAAAAATGTATAAGGAGGGTGAGACAATACTTTCCATCGTAATTTATCCACCTTTTATTGTGTTCAGCAAGCAACATATTGACGTGCATTATCGTGGAGAAAGATGCTGACTTTACTCAATAACCTGCGTTGTTTGGTTCTTATCAACTGGCATCTAATACTCATTTATAGTCTTCCGGTCAAGTAGTCAATTTACAATAATTAGACAGTGAACAACTCAGAGCACAGTAACCCAGATCACTTTGTCTACTATAGGTAGTGCTTTGAAATTTTTTTCGTGGCAGAGAATTAGTTTGGTGCCATTTCATGTTACTTTGGAACGTTAGAACTGCTTACAAACCCTTTGACACTCCATAGCTATTCAATAAAATTAAATTTTGCTTTAGACAGTTAGTTTTACTTAAAAATAAATCTTGCTTATTTATTTATAAATAGTAACTACAAATTGACCGAAACATTTAAATAAATAACCTGAAATAAATAAAATAATAAACTTATTGTCCATTTCTAAAACACATTTCTAACATGGACCATTTTTGTTCATCAATGAAAAGCATTGTTTAATCATGCTAAATTCTTAAAATTTACTAAATTGCCAAAAATATCAGAACAAACAGGTTTTTCAAGGTAGTACCTGTGCCGCGCTAGTTACAGAAAACAAAAATAAAAAATTCCACCTACCCGATCTTACAACGTTTTCAATGCTGAAGCATTTGCTATTCTTCAGGCGACAAAATACATCAGACTCCATCCAGGCCAAAAGTTCATAATACAGACATATTCTCTAAGTACCATCACCAGCATACAGCAGACATTCACCAAAAACACCATAATCCAAAAAATCCAGGATAATCTACAAGACTCCATATCACAATGGAAAGAAGTTACAATCTTATGGGCTTCGTCGCACCACTACAAAAACAAAACTAAAGAAAGATGGAATAACATTCGCATACACATACATAGAAATAAACCCCAAAACAGCATTACCAGAAGAGAACAGATTGTATTAACCAGGATAATAATCGAAAACACTCTATTAACCCACAAATACCTATTCCAACGAAAAGCCCCACCAAACTGCCAGGCCTGCAACTCCAGACTGGCAGTAAGGCATATTATTATAGAATGTCCTCAATACCATATAGAAAGAAGTTCGAACCAACTACCAGCAGACCCAGATGAATTTTTGTCAAGCAAAAAACGAAATTAAGATCATCAAATTCCTAAAATAAGACAACTTATTCGATAAAATTTAACACATATACCATTTTATTGTTTTTAACCACAAAATGTCTCACAAATTATTGCAAAATCTGTTAATGTAGCTAAACAAATAAGTATCACATGTACAATAATGTAAACTAATATGATGAGGAAGTAATGGGATTCGGACGGTCAGAAATTAAAATTAAAACAATATTTTAACTTCGCTAACGTTTCGATTTAATATGAAATCTTCATCAGAGCTAGAATAAAAATGTAGCTATAATTTATGATACAGTCTGTTTTACAATATAAAGTTAATGAAATTAATTTAACAAAATTTGATCAATATTGAACTACAACTAAATGTGAACAATATGGTAATATAAAAAATGAAAATAAATAAATAAATAAAATAATAACACAATAAATTACAAATTAATCAGATAAATAAAATGTAACGTCCACATAATGTGAGAGGTCATTGAACTTAGAGAAAAAATAATCCGTAAACTAATCAAGTTTGAATATGAAAATAGTGATACGATAAAATCAAAGAACTAGTGCAATCTATTAGAATAAAAGATAAATTGGTTAGAACTGTTTCAAAATATTGCAATAGATAGCGCTCATGTTGTCGCAATCTGTTTTAAAATTAACCACTTTATTATTTCTTTGTATATTAATACTTTCCCTAATAAGCCTCTCGCTCAAATTGTTTACTGTCTCTAAAATTCTAGTTTCTTCAAAATTAAATTTATGTTCTGTTTGGAATGAATGGGTGCTAAGTTCTGTATTTTCCTTCTTATTTTTGAATTTTTCCTGACAGCTATTTTTGTGTTGATATAAGCATTGTTTGATATATTGTTTGGTTTGCCCTATGTAACCTAAATCACACTCCTTACAAAGGATGTAATATACTACTGACGACATTTTTAACTTATCGGTAGGGTTTTTCATACTATATTTTACGGACGTAACCATCTAATTCAAGATGTAAACTAATGTCCTGAAGTGCTAATAACTAAGCTCTTGGAGCACCCCTAAAGAATCCAATAAAAAAAACATAGTTTTTATTTTTGGATTTGCTCGATTATTTCCAACGTATTGCTGTCTTTCTAACCCACGGATTACTCTGACATTTTTTCCCTCATTTACATATTCTTTACTTCATAAGAGCTCGCCAATACTGTCAATGAATAATTACCTGTGGTCTAAATGATTATATTTGTCTCCTGTGGATAAAGTTTATAGCATTTGTTATGTTGTGTTGGCTTCTGAGTTCTATTAGTAAATAACTAAAAAAGTACTACCAGCACAATGTAAACAAATCTATACTAACCGCATCATAATTTGGATTCCAAACCTAAAATTAAATTGAAATCAATGTTGTTTGCTTTGAAAGGTAAATTGAAGTGATTGAATTAAAGTTGCTTTACATAAATCAGTATGATGCTAAAATCTTTCCGACACAATTGCTGAATCATGGTTGTTTGTTCTTGTGTCATTTGAAGGTATCTTCTCGCGAGGGTTTCATTCTGTAAGCTTCAGTTAACAACGTAATTAGACAAAAATATGCTAACTTAAACAAACGATGTTAATGAGCATTCTGATCGCTTGTAGACAAACTCTACCGGAACGAAAATATGCAAATTTAAACATATTACGCACAGCATTGCTCTTCCCTTACTTCGAACTGTTACCTAATTGCTTCAGCTTGTTTTAATGCTAATATCAAGAGTAGTATCTTCGCTGCTGTATTAACTCCGGATTTCTTATTAAGGATATTAACTGATCAAATGTTTTTGATAAGTCCACGTTAATTTATTGGTTGAGAAATTACATTCTAATTGAGGTAAAATTAAGAGATTTTAGATTAATCTGAAATAAATAAAATAACAATCGGCCGTTAATTGTACTGGGACGGGATATACAGTAAATAACAAGTGTTGCATCTAGACAGTCTGTACTGCGCGAGCCTCCTTCGTTGGTGATATTATTCGGGCGAGAATAATATGTTTACATTACTCTCATTTTCACAATCATTCACCCCTCATCCAGGTGTAGGAGCTCGCCCCCTGGCATCGGCGATTAGCCTCGTTGCAGAAATAGGCCGATGTAAAATAAATAAAATTAGAGTGTTGTATCACCCCAAAGAGTTTACGTTTCTTAAACATGTATTCTTGTTGTTTTACAGTCTGGCAAATATACCGTGACAGGGAGGCCTTTATAGTACGCATAGAGAAAGCGGTAAACAGTCAATGAAGAAACTGTTAGTTCACATTCTAACACTTGTATATTATATTTAGTAGCTAGGTCCACAAAAGTAAATGTCACCAATCACAGTCGGACTTCAAAACTGTAGAAATGCAGCTACTTGCTTTATTATGTGAGAAATGCACTTAACGATCATTTCGTCTACTTGTTTATTGGCCAGAGTTGCTGCGTCCCCGTCCTCGGGGAAAAACACGTTTTTCAGTGACACGTTTTGATTGCAATAAAACGTGACCCCCCAAGAAAAACTTCGGCTTCTAAGTTCTAATATAACCATTGGCGAAGTAAAACTATAAAAACAAAAAAAAAAGAAAACCTCAAAAATTCATTAAATTATGTTCTCTGCAAATTTTTGTTCAAGGCTTAATTTACTAGTTACAAATTTTCTTTAACTTTAAAGTTTAATAACTTCCATTTCCGGTTTCAAATCTGCATAAAAAACAATAGGCTTCTTCCCAATTAATAGTAGATTTTTTACTACCAGAACGAACTCTCTAAGTTAAACCGTTCTTGAGTTATCGTGTATATACACACACAGGCACACACATAGAAAAACACACGCACACACAGACACACACACATACGAACGGCACTTCGAAAATAGGTTTTTTGGATACCCTGGACCATGAAAAGTGGTCATCAGTCAAAATCTTGACATCGAAAATTTTTTGGCAAGTAAAAATGCTAGCTTCTGCGCCGCTACTAAAAGAAAGAAATT
This sequence comes from Liopterus haemorrhoidalis, assembly GCA_963971575.1. Taxonomy (NCBI): domain Eukaryota; kingdom Metazoa; phylum Arthropoda; class Insecta; order Coleoptera; family Dytiscidae; genus Liopterus; species Liopterus haemorrhoidalis. The sequence goes on from OZ020611.1 coordinate 25,150,409, forward strand.
TTGGCTTCCAAGCCCCTACTAAACAAAAATATTGGCTTCCGACTACCCCTAACACTGTGTCTACTTTTCAACCCCTATTAAAAAATGTTGGCTTCCAAGCCACTCTAAAAAATTTTGGTTTCTGCGCCCCCTAAAAATGTTGATTTCTGAGGCCCCTAAGAAATGATTGCTTCTGAGCTCCCCTAAAAAATGTAAGCTTCTGAGTCTCCCTAAAATATGCTGGTTTCGGAGCCTCCCTAAAAAACTGTTGCCTTTTAAGTCCTGCTAAAAATATGTTGACTTCTGAGTCTCCCTAAAAAAAAATGTCTGCTGAGTTCTCCCAAGAATTTTTTTTGGATGTGTGCCTGTTCTCAATCGTAGTTAATACTTTTTAAATGGAACTATTATTATTAGAGATGGGTCGTTCATGAACGAACCGACTCACTGAGCCGACTCAGTACACTGACCGAAGTGACACGGTTCACCAAATTGAAATGAGCCGGCTTACGGCTCACTGTATAGTTTCAAGTTTCAAGGATAGGATTGGTCGGGCGATTGTGAGCAGTGACCGGAGTGATCCGGATCTGGATCGATATCATGTTGAACTTTGCAAGAACTCGGCTTGTAATGTATTATCATAAAGTGTATTATTTATTGTCATCAATTTCTAGGGCAGTTTATTTGAAACTAATAGGCTTAGTCTGTATTTTCTTACAACCATACTATATAAAAATATTTAAAATATTGCCCAAATCCCAGATGTACGATTTATAAGGGCAATAAACATCGCCATAAACTTAACACATCTGGTTTAAAATACAGTAGCTACATAAAGTGAATTGTTTGTTTCAAAAATGTTAGATAAGAACCGGGGCTAAGCGACGTTCTTCTACCTACGAGCGAACGACCGACAACTGACCGGGTCTAAGCAAGAGCCGGCTCTAAGCAACGTGCTACCTACGGGCGAACGACCTACAACTGACCGGGTCTAAGCAAGAGCCGGCTCTAAGCGACGTGCTACCTACGAGCGAACGACCAACAACTGACCGGGTCTAAGCAAGAACCGGCTCTAAGCGACGTTCTACCTAGGAACTAACGACCGACCTGTGTCTCGGAAACATGTTTACTTAACCGGATCACTGAGCCGGATCAATGAACCGGCTCAACAAACTGAACGACCTCCACTGATCCGATTCCGCAAACTGAGCCGAAATTCCCATCTCTAATTATTATTGTCTGAATCTGATTATTAGAGTCATTCTTCAGATGCCGATAAAGATGACGAATATATTCTGGATATACTTTGTTCTGCTATAGTCAATCATATGTAGTATCCATCATAAATACAATACACACTTTCAATTATTTTCAATTTACTGCCGATTTGTTTCCATTCAGCTGGCTCAGAAGTAAGCTGGAAGCAGGGTTGGACTGGGATTAAAATGTGTACCGGGAAATCTGGAGGAAGTCGGGCCACTATATATATATATATATAACAGTGAAAGCATAAATTCTGTAAATGCATGCACAGACACAGAAATATAAAATATTTGAATACGAATGAAAATAAAATACCTAACCTTTTCGGCATCTAACCTAACCAATTGAAAATTCCCTTAATAAATTGTATCGCATATTCCATTGATATTGGATCTATAGCAGAATTTGCTTCATCAAAGAAAAGTAGGTATTTGATGAGACAACTCAAAAATTAGTGCATACTTACCGTTTCTCACTAATATAAAAATGAAATGTCAAAGTTGTAGAGGTTGAAATAATTTTTTTTTTTTGATATTAAATAATAAATATAATAATTATGTATGAAATTACATATTATAAATAGTCATAGAATTTCAGTGCGCATGACCTATGACAAAGCGCCTAGCACAATATAATGTTTCTATCATTCTATCACAGCAATTCTATATGACAATTTAATTTTTATCATTTTGATTTTCGGGCCACCGGGAAATTCCCGGTATCCCGCCGGGCCAATCCAACTCTGGCTGGAAGATTCCTTGACGCAGCGTCTTCCTGCCATTAGTTGTTTTAACGAAACGAACAACATATAGTGACTATAGTAAAATGCAGAGCCGTAGCAAAGGCCTGGCATCGTAACAAGTGTCAGGGGCTCGAGGCCTGAGGGGCACATGTTGCGTAATTTTCTTTGTTTTCAATCATCACTTGTAGTTTAGTAGTGAAAACCTTTTTCTTGTCATCACTTTTTATTTTAAAAGTGAGGACTTTTTTTGTCATCACTTTGTATTTTTGAAGTGAGGACCTTTTTTTGTCATCACTTTGTATTTTAGAAGTGAGGACCTTTTTTTGTCACCACTTTTTAGTTTAGAAGTGAGTGTTTTTTTAGGTCATCATGTTGCGGAAGGGGCCCTCGGAAGAGGTCCTTATGTCCCAACCTCACACAGACCACGAACTAGCTCAGGAGCGGGGTCGTTCTGCCTAATCTCGGCTTGAAGAGCCGCGACGTAACTAAAGCGTCTCTGAAAATGAAAGTAGTGATGGGAGATGATGATGATGATTTCATAAATGAAAGAGCAATGAAAGTAAATTATTTATTAACAACAGGAAATTTACAAGACATTTACGATCACAGTTAAACAGGCGGAAATAAAACAAATACAAGAATTGAACAAACATAATGAGACACAACAATAGAAAATATTAGACAAGACAACAATACAAATATATATATGGTTTACGCTGGAGCTTTCAGAAGTCCAGATGTCTCCTCGTGAAGCGAGGAGGAATCTCGGGGTGTGGACTCTGAAGCGGACAGGAAGAAGAGGAATGTGTTAGGAGAGGTTTGTAAATTGGGGGGGATGGCCACGCTGTCGTCGGTGTGGCGATAGTGCGCGTTGGAGACGAGAGCGGAGTATCTGTTATAGTCTCTCCCAATAATAGAACGATCTGACGGCGCAGATCTTGTAGGGTCTTCTCAGTCGGCGAGTACGTGTTTGTTTTGATGTAGTGAAACGCTAATGGAGAATAGGGCGGTGTAGCGTGCGAGTTTCTATGTTGTTCCTGTCCTTCTGTTGATTTTCCGGGGGTTGGGGGCGGTGAAAATATAGAGGGGCGGCGTGATGTTGAGGGGGTTGATGGTGGCGTATCGGGACCGAAAAGCTCAGTAAAACGAGCCCGAATACGGCTTTTGCGAGTGGGGGCGGCAGCAGTCAACGGTCCTGGGGGCGGTCGGCTGATGTCGGCGGCGGTCTTACGAGCAGCGCGTCGTGAGACTGCGTCACGCGTGTGACTTTTGTTGCTGGGGGCGGCTGAGGGGCGGCGGACTTCAGAGAGTGCCATCAGCGGCTCTGGTGGTGGTGTTGGTTGCTTCGGTGTCGGCGGCGGCGCGAAGAGACGTGCCCTGGGGTCGTTGGTACGATACAGATGGAGTTGTACAGACCGGGGGACGGCGACGTACGGTGTTGAAGTCTCCACCAGTCGGAGGCGGTGTCCGTAGGTGGCTCTCGCAACGTACCGCGCGTAGGCTTTCTTGCCCCGTTTACGCGCCAGTGTTCAGCCGTGATGTTACTAGGCGGCGGCGGCGATGTTCGGGGGCGGCGGAATGTAAGCGCGCGATTAGTTGCGGTACGTGGTAAATGATACGCACCGGTTGCACGCACAGCAACGAGCGTGGGTTCCGCGATGGTTAAAACGCACTTGTTGTTTCGCGATGATAGAGTGGTTGCGAACCACCGGCGAAACGCACAGCAGAAAGCGTGGGTTTCGCGATGGTGGGATGGTTGAAAACCACCGGCGAAACACACAGCAGAAAGCGTATGTTTCGCGATGCCGGCGCGGTTGTAAACCACCGACGAAACACACAGCAGAAAGCGTGGGTTTCGTGGTGACGCGACGGTTGAGAACCACTGACGAAACACACAGCAGAAAGCGTATGTTTCGCAATGGAACTGATGCGAAGGTTGAGAACCACTGACGAAACGCACAACAGAAAGCGTGGGTTTCGCAGTGGAACTGACGGGATGGTTGAAAACCACCGGCGAAACACACAGCAGAAAGCGTATGATTCGCGATGCCGGCGCGGTTGAAAACCACCGACGAAACACACAGCAGAAAGCGTGGGTTTCGTGGTGACGCGACGGTTGAGAACCACTGACGAAACACACAGCAGAAAGCGTATGTTTCGCAATGGAACTGATGCGAAGGTTGAGAACCACTGACGAAACGCACAACAGAAAGCGTGGGTTTCGCAGTGGAACTGACGGCTGAAAACTACCGCAGAAAGCGTGATTTCAGTGCGAAGTTACGATTGAAAAACACACAACAGAAAGCGTGAGTTTTTCAATAAAGCGAACTTAATATTTTGGATTTTGTTTTTAACGGAGATATATTTATTTCGTAGAGTGAATTTTGATGGTCGAAGGCTGAATTTGAACTGTCCACAATTGTAAAAATGACCCTTTTTTTATATGATTTTTGGTGACGGAATGTGGTTTATGACTCTAGGGTTGTTTGTGATTGGTTGGGATCGATTAAAAACTAAGAATATTGATAAATATAATTGTATCGCGAATTATTTAGATTCGCGGTTATCAAGAAATTGCTGAAGTCTCACGGAACCTAGCGGTGTACAATATAACAGGTAAAACTCGAGAGTGACGCGTGAAGTGACTTATAACGGCGAGGCTTGCTACGGCAACAATCACTTATTTTTACTTGTTTAACAAACTAAAAATTATGCCTTCCTCAACTAAAATGAAAAAAGATAAAAAGGGCGCTATTTTAGGTTAAATTAATTTATTTTCCAAGCGTGTCAAAAACATTGCTACGGCTCTGGTAAAATGCCAGTTTAAACGAACAGATAATTTTGACGCAGCCGCAAACCGTAGACGCAAAGTAGCGAAACGAACAGACCTAGTATGTATTTATGCTTTTGACCATATATGTATTTCGAAACAAAATAAAGCATATCGCCAACACTTAGAATTCCCATAACTAATTTCACGCGCAACCTTCACACACTGTCACGACATTTTTATCATCGAATATTGATTGCAGTGAACTATAGCTGCAATATCCCAACTAGATTTTCTTTTTTAGGTTAATTTTTGTGCTCTCTTTTCCAAAGTAAACAATTTAAACGTTGCCTCTCTTAAGAGTACTGGCATCCTTCGCGCTCGACTTCCTCGAAGTCAAAAAATCTGGTGCCTTTTTTTACTGCAAATGTGCAAACACTCAGCATCTTCGGACCATGATTTTGATAAATCTGTAACATTCAGGCTCCGAATCCGTTCCAAAATATCAGAACTAGGTAGCACTGTATAGGATTGCCAAGTATTAATCTGTAAAAGACGCTATGTTCAGAATAGTTTTACAGTCATATGCCTAGAGGACTGAAGCTATTCGGTTGCCTAACAATGATAACTAAACATGGCGAGACTATATTTTTAAAGTATATATGTACTTTATAGTCTGTTATGTTGGACATTAAATGGAAATTCTTAATTCTTATGTAAACGGACGGATAATAATTATTTTACTGCATTTGTAGTAAAAGTTATTGTCCTCCGCTAAATTGGCCCTGGGTAACAATAATTGTAAATCATAAATGCAAATATTTCTATCCTGAGAATTAATCCACCAATTATGAAGCACTCTAAACTAAACAATTGAATTCAAATATAAATAGCATTGGAAAATTAATTTCAACATTCCATTTAGTAAAATATTAATATTTGGCAAAAATATTTTCTACTATATTTCAAATCAAAATATGACAACAATTTTAGATTTTTAGTTATGAATACACATGATATTTTATGCATACTAATAGGAATTTATAGTGAACCAGACAGGAAAGAGATATAATTATTTGTAGTCAATATTAAAAACAATACTATACATGTATAACAAAATAGTTGAAGAAAGATTATTTTCATACATAGCAGAACCATACATTCACGAACCATCACTATCTGAGGTCAAAGCAGCAATAAACAGATTAAAGAATAACAAAGCTGAAGGAACTGATGACATCCCTACCGAGTTTATTATGTTTGGCGGTGAAGGACTTCACAAAAGACTAGTTTTTTTTTTTTTTTATTTAACAAAAGCTTACAACTAGTTAACAATATTTGTCAATAGTTAAGTATCGAAATAATATTATCTCATTAACTTAAACTTCCTTACATGTACAGAGTTAAACAATAATATTAATTTTTTTATATTTTTACATTATAGTGTGAAACATAGGAAAAATACAGAGTAAAACCTATTTAACAGAAGCAAAACTTAAATGGTAATGTTTGACTTTAAATTAATAGTATGTGTTTAGTTAATTTATGTTTATATTTCTTGAATGGCAGTTTGTCCTTTCCTATTTTTTTAATTAAAGGGTTATGATTAGCGACACACTTAGTAAAGAAATTTTCCGTCCTCTTAAATACGTAGTCTTTGATATATTCAATATTGAGTTCTTCATGTATTTCAATTACTTTCTTATATCTGGGGTAATTTCCAATAATTCGAAGACATTTGTTTTGAATTATCTGTATTTTATGATAATTTGTGTCACAGGTGTTACTCCAGACTGGACATGCGTATATTAAGGAAGGTCTAATTACTGATTTGAAGAGTAACATCTTGTTTTCTGAGGTCAGTCGCGATCTTCTATTTAATAGTGGGAACAGAGTGCTAATTTTTGCTGTTGCATTTTGACATACGTGGTTACAGTGCTGGGTATATTTAAGTTTACTATCAAGATGGAGTCCTAAATATTTGATTGTCGGAGACCATTCAATGTTGGAACCCTGAATACTGACATTTTTATTAAGTATCGGTCTTCGTTTTGTGAAGAGTATGGCTTCTGTTTTTGTTTCGTTGATCTTAATTTTCCATCGTGACATAAATTTTAACAATTTTGATAAAGCTTGTTGTAGTCTATTTATTATAGTGTCCGTTCTCCACGATTGGGTAGATATAGCAGTATCATCAGCAAATAAGGAATAATTCACGTTTTTCAGTTTTGGTATATCGTTAATATATATACAAAACAGAATGGGGCCTAGAATTGATCCCTAGATAATCTAGATAATCTTATTTTGATGGTATGGAGAAAAGAGCTTCCCGAAGAATTGAAAACATCAGTGATATGCCCGATGTATAAGAAAGGAGATAAACTGGATTGTGGAAATTATCATGGGATGTCACTTCTATGTACATCATATAAAATCCTTTCAAATATTGTTCTGCATCGACTTGCATCATACGCAGAAGAATTTATTGGCAACTACCGGGCGGAATTTCGATCTAGCAGATCGACAACAGATCAACTTTTCTCTTTAAAATTCTTGAAAAATGTTGGGAATGTAACACCGATGCTCATAATGTTTTTATTGATTTCAGGAAATCATATGACAGCATTATACGTGACAAACTCTGGGACACCATGGACAAATTTGGCATCCCTAGTAAACTTATTAAGATGATGATGGTGTGTGTTTCGGGATCCATAAGCAGAAAGTAGGAAACCTTTTGTCACAGCCTTTTGAAATTCATACTGGAGTCAAACAAAGAGATGCCATCTCACCCTTTCTGTTCAACCTCGTGCTGGAGATGGTATTACGAAATGCCCAAGATACCAATCACTGTGGTCTACAGCTGAATGGGTACCACAAGATTTAAGGGTATGCAGATGACTTGTATATTATTTCAAATAAGGTTGAAGAGGTAATACCAGCCCTGTCCACTTTCAGTTGGCCCAGCTATGAAATTTTCAGTTTCTTTAGAAATTATTAAATAATAAGTAAAAGTAAATGCTGCTTTGTACATTTTTTGACAATATATTTGTTTTTTGACAATTTAATTTGTGATTATAAAAATAATATTCGTAAAACAAACGTATTTTTTAAGTTCATGTATTCTTGTACTGTATATAAAATAACTGGGTTTTTGCGGTAGCTATGCGTAGTAGGCGTTGGAAAACAAAGTTTGTTTATTGACTGTGATGTATTAAAAGTGTTAAGTCTAAATAATTTTAAAACATGGGCAGAAGCAAAGTTATTGATGAAAAAATTCGTTTAATCATTGTGATCTTAGCAAAACCATGAAAAACCAACTCCGAAATCGTAAAATTATTAGGTTTGTCAAGATACAGTATTAGAAATATTGTAAAATTGTACAAAAGAAGTGGTTCAGTTGCCCCAAAGCCCCAGTACGTGAAGAAAACTACACTGACGGACAATGACAAACGTGCATTGAAAAGAATTATTGAGGATAAGAGACGTGTTAACTACAGTCAATTGAGTGTACTGAGGAGCGATGTTGTTGGAAGACATGTTTAAAAGTCTACATGTCATAAGGAAGCTAAAAAATTAGGATTTGGAATCTATAAGGTAATATTTTTTAATCGGGCTCTTAAATGTACATTCACCCAAATTTATAAAACTTTTTTAGGCCAAGGAAAAACCATTGTTGACGTCTAAGCAAAAGAAAAACAGGTTGAAATGGGCAAGAGAACATAAAATAAGGAATTGTGAAAAGTGGAACAGCGTGCAAGTGGGATGGGGCGATGAGTTTAGGTTTGAAGTCTGTGTAGGGGACAACCGGAGCAGAGTTGTTCGTCAGAAGCATATCATCCCGATTTCTTGAAAAGGAAGGTGAAATTTCCAGCATCTGTCATGGTGTGGGGTTCAATGTCTGCAAGAGGTGTAGGAAAACTTCACTTTATCGATGGCATTGTTAACACAGCCAAATATTTAAGTATTTTATAGGAGTCTCTGTTGCCAACTATGGAACATGCATTAATCTCTGGGGAGGGTTTTATTTTTCAACAAGATGGAGCCACTTGCCATACGTCAAAAAAATCTTTGAAATGGTTCCGTGATCATTCTATTCCACTTTTAGAGTGGATTTCAAGTAGCCCTGACTTCTTCTCCATCGAGACACTTTGGCACGAAATGAAAAAACGATTGCGTATAACACCGGCTAGAACAATTCCAGAATTAATACTAAAGCTTCAAGAAATATGGGATAATTTTACTCCTTGACAATGCCAAGACCTTGTAGATACTATGCCTAGAAGAATTAATGCCGTTATAAAAATGAAAGGTTACGTTACCCAGTGGTAACTTCTGAAATAGGTTTCCAAGTTAATGACTTTCCAATGGAAATATTATTTTTTTCTTATTAATTTACTTTAATAGTCGTAAATAGTAATCGTAAATCTCTAAAATGTTTAATTGAAAATAAAATATTACCTAGATTCCATAAGCTATTCGCATTCTGTTAATTGAATACCAATAAGTAAAAATTTCGTAGCTGGGCCAACTGATAGTGGACAGGGCTCATATACCTTACTAACCCTATTGATGTTGAAGCTCGTAAAGTAAGACTCATCATCAGTAATGAAAAAACCAAGTATCTTATTGTTAGTAGACGCAGTCATGAAACACGACCGACTTAAAAATTATTGACAACACTTTTTAGAAAGTTTCTATTTTCAAATACCTGAGCACCATGATAAATTAGGTGAATCTGAATCAGCAGGAAATTGCGAATAGAGTTATAGCTGTTAATGCATCGTATTTTGCACCTGGTCCCCTCTTCAAAACGAAACTCTAGTCTAGGAACACCAAGATCAGAAAGAAGAAGAAGATTTTTCTCTCATGTTTTCAGAGATCCAAAAAAAAAAAAACAACTAGTTCAAAGAAGGATGTTTTTAGGAGTGTTTCAGATTTAACACTTATTTAAATAGAACCTCCTGTAAATTATTATACTTAAATATGATTTATTATTTTGTCTTAAAGAACGTTTATAACTAAATAAAATATTAGTAAACCACAGCGAGAGGGCAAATTTTATTGTTTTATAGTAAATATAAATGCTATATTTTTGTTATCAAATCTACATGTTTACTGAAAATCAATTAATAAAAATTGAAGAGAAGTGTGAATTTTCACACATTTCAAGATTTTGCAGGTATTTAATAGGTGTAAGAAGCCAACATAATACTGGATGTCTAGGTATATTTATCACATCAAAATCAACAGTTTTTTTGATAATCATTTTTATTCGTTATTTGAGAGCTAAGAGTTTCCTTTTAATTTTTTAAACAAAATTTAAATAATCTGCCAAATAATCCAGCGTTTATTTCTGCATTTGCTTCGTATTCAAGTCTTCATTAGACTAATAAGGAATATTTTACAGTGTAGAGTGTAGTGTGGTGTGGTGTGAGTATCTCAGTTCGTAACTATTAAAAAAATATATTATTTTTTAAATATTTTTGATTCCAAAAAAATACACACACTATCTTAGCTATAAATACATAAAATCCATAACATTATTGGCCATAATTTAGCAATGAATTAAAAAAATAATTATTTTTTTCAAAAACACAAAAACTGCCATATTTTTCAAAAAGACAATCTTATCAAAAGTACCTCCCGTACGTTTCCGGCTCAGATCAATATACATTACCTATAAATTTTTCAGGTTTTGCACATTTTTGGCTAAAATCGTGTTAAAAGAAACGATATTCAAAAAACTATCTATCGTTCCGTAAACTACGTCTTATGAGCTTTCTTTTGATACAAAAATTTTAAAAAAATATATATTTATTTTATCAACGAAACAAAAAAATCCGTTGAACTATTTCGGTTCCCATCAATGTTCATTACAGAGATTTTTTTTAGAATTTTAGATCAATCCTTTTGGGAGATAGGGTGGGGGACAAAAGCTTTTTGAAACATTTTTGACAAGAAACTAATAAAAAAAATTGATTTTTCAAAATAAAAAAATTGTTGTTGATCCACGCATTAAGAAATTTCATTTGGTAAGCCACACAAAATTTTTAAAAAATATTAATTTTTTTATTAAAAACATATTTGTTTATATTTATTCCGCGCTGTATTTTTTTGAACTCTACAGTTTTCCTATGTGTGGGTTAAAAGGTTGTACAAGTATTCCAAATTTCAACTTTCTATGTTCAGCCGTTTGGCTACAATTTCTAAGGTTCAGACAGACAGACAGACAGACAGACAGATAGATAGATAGACATACAGATAGACAGACAGACATACAGACAGACAGACAGACAGACAGACAGACAGACAGACAGATAGACAGACAGGCAGACAGACACATGAGTGACGTTATAAGGGTTTTTTGGTGGTCATACCTATAAAACCCTAATAAAAAATTACTCCTAAATCTTTGATTTCCTCACCTTTTTGCAAAACGTAATAACGTAAAAATATACATGTTTTTCATCTTCACAGATTGTTTTTTTAATAATCAGAGGAAGAAATATTCGTCTAGAATATTATATTCAGAAGCTACACTAAAATGTCAGTGATCTAGATAATCCAAGATACTTCCGTCGGCCCTTTTATATTAGATATCGCGCAATAACTCGTGAAAGTGATTCCGTGCATACCAGCCATACTATACATTCCAAAAATTGATGAAAAGAAGAATCACACGAAAGGATTTCTTGTCAGATAGCATCAGACAAGGAGTGTGAATTGCGTGTATCACAATCGGATTTGTTGATCCGCCCGAGCGTAAGTAAAAGTGGGTTGGTGCGCTGTCGATACACAGGTGTTGGAGAGTTGTCTGTTCGCACGGTACGTCATCTGCTCACTTCCAGGGAAAACACATAACACTTCACTGGTTCCCTGCCTCTCTGTTTCTCTTCTTCCCTAATAGATAACTCACATGTAACACCCGGAAAATAAGTTGTTCGTCTTTTTTTACAATTGTTTCCGTCAGATGTCTCTTAATTGAAATTATTGAGAAAATGGTACAGTGACGTATTGTTTAGTTGTGCAAGATATACAAGGAACTAAATAATGACACTTCAGGCTAATCGCCGTAGCGTAGTGGTAACACATTTGTCCTGCGTTGCGTAAGTCTCGGGTTCGATTCTATGGAATTTTTATCATGAAAAATTGATATTGTCCAGGCTAATTGCTTTTGTAGCAAAGGCGGTGAAATAAATAAAAAAATCAGCTGTGGCCACCACAGGACCGACCGCCATCGTACTTATATAAAATACATTCTAGCAGCAGAGTAAAAATAACTTGGCCTAATATTTTCTAACAGAGATATTATTTATCATGACCATGAAAACGTTACTTATAAGTATGAAAAAATTTCGAAAAATTTTACAGAAATTTTTCGTTTTATCAAAAAACGTCTCAAATAAAAGTTATTAGTTATTGCTTTTACAGCAACTTTTGTTCAATAATTTTTTTCTAAATATTTTTCTGTTATAAAATATTCACAAAAATCTTAAAATCGACACGAGTAAACTCCCATTTTTAGTCAACCGATTTTTACCAAAAGTTGACCAACTCATTCCATTGATGACAGACGCTTAAATATAAAAATTTCATAAAAATCCTTTCAGCCGAATTTGCTCTACACGTGCACACAAACGGACAGACGGACAGACAGACAGACAGACAGACGGACAGACAGACAGACGGACAGACAGATCGACAGACATCATGCTAAAAATTGTCAAAATGTTATGTAGGGTCCTTAATTCGTGGAGATCCAGCGAAATCTCGAAATGTCAAAATCGGTATGATTACAATACCTCCCTTATATATGTTGACGGTCGGTAAAAAGGACATTTCAGCACCATGTTAAATATGTGAATAGTGCTATGAAATAAATCAGATTTGTGCTTGGATTAATAAAAGATTTTAGTCATAGTCAGACGTACACCATACTTTTTAACTCATTTGGTAAGACAAATACAGGGCCTGATCTAGCTCGTCCGAAGCTCTGGGCCAAAATGGTTCTTACCGGGAGTAGGAACCATTTTCTCCTTATATTTAGTAGTAAAATTTTATTTAAAAGTATAATTGTTGACAGGAGTACATTTTTACCGACCGCCAACATATATAAGGGAGGTATTGTGATCATACCAATTTTGACGTTTCGAGATTTCGAAGGATCTTCACGAATTGAGGTCCCTATATAACGTTTTGACTATTTTTAGCATGATGTCCGTCTGTCCGTCTGTCCGTCTGTCCGTCTGTCCGTCTGTCCGTCTGTCCGTCTGTCCGTCTGTCCGTCTGTCCGTCTGTCCGTCTGTCCGTCTGTCCGTCTGTCCGTCTGTCCGTCTGTCCGTCTGTCCGTCTGTCCGTCTGTCCGTCTGTCCGTCTGTCCGTCTGTCCGTCTGTCCGTCTGTCCGTCTGTCCGTCTGTCCGTCTGTCCGTCTGTCCGTCTGTCCGTCTGTCCGTCTGTCCGTCTGTCCGTCTGTCCGTCTGTCCGTCTGTCCGTCTGTCCGTCTGTCCGTCTGTCCGTCTGTCCGTCTGTCCGTCTGTCCGTCTGTCCGTCTGTCCGTCTGTCCGTCTGTCCGTCTGTCCGTCTGTCCGTCTGTCCGTCTGTCCGTCTGTCCGTCTGTCCGTCTGTCCGTCTGTCCGTCTGTCCGTCTGTCCATCTGTCCGTCTGTCCGTCTGTCCGTCTGTCCGTCTGTCCGTCGGTCCTTCTGTCCGTCTGTCCGTCGGTCCGTCTGTCCGTCTGTCCGTCTGTCCGTCTGTCCGTCTGTCCGTCTGTCCGTGAATTGAATAATTAAATAATTTCTGTAAAATTTTTCGAAATTTTTTCCAAGTCTCAATTTTTTCATATTTATATGTAATGTTTCCATGGTCATGATAACTAATATCTCTGTTAGAAAATATTTGGTCAAGTTATTTCTACTCTGCTGCTAGAATGTAATTTATATAAGTACTTCATGATAGCGGTCGGTCCTGTGGTGGCCACATCTGATTTTTTTATATGTATTTGTTGAATAACAAAAGCTTTTTATAATTTAAAATTAAAAAAAAAAAAAAAAAAAAAAAAAAAAAAACAGTAACAAATTTCTTTCGAAATATATACATATACATATATTTGACAGAAAATTTACAATGAATGCCTTTCTTACATTTAAAATATTTAAAAATTAAAAATTAAAATTATTTTTATAAATTTTAATATTTATTTTTAATACAGATAAACTTTTAACTTATATTTTTAAGAAGAATGCAAAAAGAATACCAATTCGCTGATATATTTAAATATCTATCAGAGAGGTTTATTAAATTATTGTTAGTATTTTCCTAGATTTCAAAAAAGGGCGGGGGATTTTAGGTGAAGAAAGATTTATTTATTTTTTAATTATTTTTTCGTCTGTCAAATTAATTTTTCTCACAAATAATATTACAAATAAAACGTATGACACTTCGCGATACGTGCTATCTTATTACTGTCCTAAGTTATATTAAAGTTTTTGTTATTTTTATACCTAAGTCCCAATTACACTGTGGCTCACAAACATCCATGCCTTGACCGAGATTCGAACCCGTGACCTTTGGCTCGTGAAGCAGGAGCGCTACCTCTACGCTACCAAGGCCGACGGTTGGTCGTTTGTCTGCTTAGATCATATTTGAGCAAGTCTAGTAATATTTTAGACGTTCGTTTGTGTTAGAATAGTTAATATAATAGTGATCGTTTGTCCAGAACAACTAATACTAGATCATGTGGAGCAAGCTTAACTTGCACAGCTCAAACTTACTCTTGCAATCACATGACCTGGTAGTGACATGGTAGTATAATAATAATTATATGACTGATTTATAAACAACTTTTAAATCTGAAACAAAATTCAAAGATGTATTACCTAATTTCTTAAAAAAGTTTGAGCTTTTTACTGGTTTTTATTGATTTTAGTTTTCTCTTTCTACCAATTATACCGCCCCCAAATTTGCCACTCTGGGCAGTTACTCTGCTTGCTCCCCCCTAGCTCGGGCCCTGGATCTACTCTGGAATATGTTATCATAATAACTATATTAGTTGCATTGAAACTGTCCAATCGCGGTATTATCGTGTTGTTGACTTTCGTTTGACAGGAGTTTATCCTAAATACATATCAACGAACAGTATTTTATCGAAGTATAATGTTAGAACCCTGTGCGGCAGTAGAGATACGACATCTATGTTATTTTTGTTCATGATATTTACCAATTACGTTTTTTGTACTGACAATTTGTCCAAAATTTTTCTAAATTTACCATTCTGGAGTTTCAGAATCCAAGGTGCACTTTTTACTTGTAAAGGAACGACTACCATCATTATGAAATGAGTCCGTTGTTCTATATGATATAATTAAATAACAGTATTCTCGCTAAAGACTGAATCCCTCCAAGCTCCGCAAAGTCGTATTAAACAGTCTGACTTGTTTGTGGACGAAATATAATATAATGTTAACAGATGACTTATGAAATTACAAGTAGTTTCAGGCTGTCGTTGTAATGTCTATAGCAGCGTTTCTCAACTGGGGGGCCGTGAAAGATTCGTCTGGGGGCCACGAAGTCATATAAAATCGAAGCATGAAATTATAATAGAAAAAAGCTTAATTTTGCAAGATATATTCATAAATATATGACATTTATATTCATTAAAATATACCTTTTAAACTTAAATAAAATAAATTATACTTATTTTGACAACTAATTTAAACTAATTAAAACGGTTCACGTTGGAGGTACTTCAAGTACTTTCAAACAGGTACGACTTGAACTTACAATATTTTTTGTTATGCTCCGAGCTACTGTTAGCTAAAGAGTAAGGATGCGAAAGTGTTCAAAATGGAAAGCAACTTGGAACAATGGAACACTTGTAAATAAAACTACTTGCAAGCCATTATAGGTAATCGTAACATATATTAAAAACATGTTTATGTAAAAGTTGTAAAAAGTTTTATGCAATTATACCCAACACGCCATACGTTCCTACATAAAAAATCGATTTTGTCCTTGATATCCTGTACTTCCGGTTTATTCCGAAAATTTAAATACTACCATCCAATTATTTCGGTAAACTCTGGTCACCAAATTTTTTTCCCAACTTGCTCACACATCGTCTTTTCGAGAAAAATCGTGTTTCCTCCATCTTGATACACCTTGAGATCCCTCTCTCGCTCCCCCCTATATATATATATATATATATATATACAGGACCGGCGGTTGGGAAACACTGCTCCAGGTAACTATCTGACAGATAAGGTTATATGATACTTGATGTGCTGAATAAATGTCATCCCGTCTTTCAATACAAATGTATCTATCGGATAGTTATCTACCGGATAGTTATCTATCGGATATTTATCTAACGGATAATGAGACTGATGTATTGAATTCACTGCTTGGTAATGCATTTATTTAGAAGATAAAGTTCCAGATAAAATTATCTGTCGGATAGTTACCTAGTGGTTTAAATGAAGATGGAAAGACCAGGCCTTAAAGTCATAATGCCCGGGGGGGACACCTTAGCTTTCCAAATGAACCCGTAAATAAAAAAATTAACCTGTATAAAATTCTCGAGAGATAACTCCATTATACTTCCAATAGTAATTTTCATCCCTTTCTGAGATCTCAGAATTATCATTGATAGCACAAAAGACATCCTATTATCACCTCTGTCTTCCCATTTTACCATATAGGCCGTGTCTCCAAAGCTTTAGCTCTGAAATTTGAATAAATCCTCAATCAAAATGTATAACTATTTATATAAAGATACAAAGTAACAAAATATAAACTATTTTAGATCATGTAGTACCAAGTAACTTCCAAATTTAACGTTATACCTCATCTTCAATAATAAAAAAATAGTGTATTGGGCCCGGTAGTTCAATTTCAACCACCTGTATACTATTGATAAAATATTAATATATGTGTTTATTCTCAAAAGAATTATTTTAAGCAGTTCTGTTCCATATGTATTAATTGTTAATGACTATATTCCTTAATGAGCTTTATCAGGATTAAAAGTCTTGAAATGTAGTGATACGTGATTGTTGCAAGTGGCGTCTTCATTTTTTTCTGACGTTTTTAGTTATTTTTAAGTGATAAAAGTGCAGAAAATACTTGAAATAGTGTGTTATAGTGTGGACTTTAGTGATTGGACTCCATGCAGACCAAAATTGGAGCGACTGGAAAGGTATTTGTAGAAATTTTTGTTAATTTTATAATGTAATTCATTGTTATGTAAAATGTGCTTCTATGGACAATATAGAAACACATATGTACATGCATACACTATCGGCTATAACTAGAGAAACAAAACTATTTTTTAAATCATTTTCATAAATCCCGATTATTGACTAAATGAATATTGAATTATATTGGTACAGCAACAACAATTTATAAGTTAGAACCTGCTCTTAAAAATATTTGTTGTACTGGTACAATAAATAAAATAATTAACTTTCTGCTGCAGTAGACCATCTGCATATTTATTTTGATAAATTGACTTAATAATAAAACAATTTTTTGTGGTTAAATTTTTTCTTTTGTTCCCGTTCTTGTCCCGGTTTAGAGTTTCATATTATGGTAAGCCTATATATATATATACACACACACACACACACACACACACACACACACACGCACGCACGCGCACACACACACACACACACACACACACACACACACACACACACACACACACACACACACACACACACACACACACACACACACACACACACACACACACACACACACACACACACACACACACACACACACACACACACACACACACACACACACACACACACACACACACACACACACACACACACACACACACACACACACACACACACACACACACACACACACACACACACACACACACACACACACACACACACACACACACACACACACACACACACACACACACACACACACACACACACACACACACACACACACACACACACACACACACACACACACACACACACACACACACACACACACACACACACACACACACACACACACACACACACACACACACACACACACACACACACACACACACACACACACACACACACACACACACACACACACACACACACACACACACACACACACACACACACACACACACACACACACACACACACACACACACACACACACACACACACACACACACACACACACACACACACACACACACACACACACACACACACACACACACACACACACACACACACACACACACACACACACACACACACACACACACACACACACACACACACACACACACACACACACACACACACACACACACACAAACGTTATTTTGGGGGGTCCCATGCCAGAAAAGGTTGAGAAACACTGGGCTATAGTACGTCTGGCCTTGTTTGTATTTTGTGAATGCCTTAAATATATTTTATAACTGAATGAGAAGAGCACATTTATTTTTTTATTTATAACCTTTACTGTTTAGTTGTTATTAGGTTCATTTGTGAGATTAATTAAGCTTTTGTTTACGATACGTATTCCAAGGAGATAATATTTCTAGATCAGAAGGATATCATTTTCATTATTTATCAATTTGACGCATCCCCATGAGATCTGAAGCTTATAAGCCAGCCTTGACACATATCTCCGGCTCTAATCATTATAATTATTTACCTTCCGTTCCTGGAAATTAATAAAAAAAACTTAATGATAAATTGCTAATAATAATAAGTTCCTAACGCCTATGTTGTGTATAAAGGCACAGAAGATAAGTTGTCTGTTTCTAGAATCCCGGCACAATATTTTAATACTAGCAGACCCGTTGCCAACAACGTTGGCAAACTGATATCGAATAAAAATCAATATAAGCAGGAATCAATTATTAAAATTTGCATGATTCTGCGTATATTAACAAAACAAAAACGTTTCTTGATTATACCTAGGAAATCCTAAGAAGCCGCTCAATGCGTGTCGTTTAAAAATAAGTATCGGGCCAGACACGGTCCTTGGGCATAACGTTAATTAGCACAATATTCTTTAATTAAGTCAAGGTATATGCTGACTGGAGAGCTAAGAGCTATATTCTCGCTAAGGCTAAACACATAGTGAAGCAGAGAGCAAAGCAGCACTTCCTGTTAACACGCGTATAGTGGAGCGTACTGCAGCGTGGTTATATCGCTGTTATAGTCGAGCATAGCGACGCGTTCAAACAATTTTTTACTATCATCGTTGCCAAAATAGTTGTTTAAAATGGATATTGAGGCATTTACAAGTAGTTCTCATTTATTAGAGGTATTTATAGCAGATTCCGATTGAAATTTGTCTATTTTTTACCAATTTATGTTGAATTTTTTCCAAACGTTGATATACTCATGCGAAAATAAGAACTCATGCGACTTTGCTGGATGTTCGCGGAGTTGCATATAGAAATGATGAAATTCACCATGTATATGTCTACTTTTATTTATTCTGTGAACATTGCACCTTCTAGTGTGTTTATTTTTATTTTTTAGTAAATACCAAATTTTCAGGGAAGAGTTTTCTGTTAGTAAAAAATCCATTATAATTTTGTGAACTTTCTGCTCGATTTTAAACGCGTCACTATTTGTAGACACTCTTTTATAAGCGCGACATTCTTATGTTGTTTTACTCGCCGCTTTCATAGCTGCTTTTCTCTCTGCTTCAATATGTGCTTAGCCTAAGTGAGCTGTTGTCGGAGAACGTCGCTCTAAATGGGGGGGAACGACCGACCACACACCTCAAGCCCCGCTAGCACCTAGGAACTTAGCGTTACGAGGATACACAGAAATTAGGGCTTTTATATATATAATATGATTCATACTGTTTTACTTAAAGAACACTCACCCATGTCCTTCATCTTATTATGTTAAGTATCAGGCCTTAAAGTTATTTTTTTTAAATTTTCACCTGCGATCCAAGCTTCACAACGATTTAGTGCCATTTGTGTAAAATCGTATGTCGATGGATCAGAGGAGTGGACTTTAAAAAACTTGTTCAAACTCAGGATACTTCAGCTTCAAGTAGAAAAAATTTATTGACTCAGAAAATACTGACAATGTGCTCGCTTCATATGTCTGTTGCTAATCACTGCTATAGATAAAGAAAGAAATAGATACGAAACTGACGTTATATTTTTTTAAACCAAATTAGCGCTGTAGTTGTTGGGTTATGGAACTAAAAGTGGCGGGGGAGGAAAGGGGTGGGGTTTCTCGGGTATTTCAAATGCTTCAGTGGATATAGATGTAAACATAATTAAATGTTACTATTTTATTAAATGAAACAATTGTTATGATTTATTTTATCTATTTTTAATATTATTAACGACAACAATATTAAAAATAGACAAAATAAATCATAATAATTGTATCATTTAATAATAACATTTAATTATGTTTACAATTAAGATCAAGCAGTTAGGAATTATACAGAAACAGAAAAACAATAACTAGCAGAAATTATTATTTATTAAGAAGTAGAAGTTTATTTAAAGTTCTCCTATTACTCAAAAAATCCGGGGTAAAATGTTTTTACACACACGAACTCTGTTATATCACTTCCATGGACAAGCCATCCAATTTTGGATTTCCAATGTTCCTCATCCACGTTTTATATAATTCCGGAGCTTCACGTATTTTCGGGTTTGGAAAGCGATTTCTAGTAGGTTCACTACTATTACACCTCAAAACAAAGCAATTAACACCCATTTTCCGTATTGAACAATCTAATTACAAAATTACAGAATAACTACGCACAAAATATCAGAATTAAAAAAACGCTTAATGCTAATGACACAAGACGATTTTGACACTAAATACAGATTTTGACGCTAATGAGAGAAGCTGTAAGAGGCAACATCCTGTCATGCGCGTAGCTATAGCGACTGGGGCGAAATTCGTGTTGGGTTATAGAACTTAATATGGTTTTAGTTGTGCCATTAGAGTTTCACCCCCCTGATCACTGCCTACTATTTCTACGACCTCTGTACACAAATCAAGCGCGGTAATTTAATTTATAAACTATGCAACAGACAGCGTATTTTCGCTCTAGACTGCAACTAAAACAAAATATAAAAGTAAGTTGCATACCACTTCTGATATTGAAACATTCTTATGAATGATATTCTGATTGAATGAAACAAGAAGCTTAATATTTCATCTTAATTGCTAATTTGAAATAAAAATATTTACTTTTCCATTATTTAACAAGATTTCATCAAACAACAGGACAGATGGCTCAATAAAAGGATGACGACAGATAAATTAATTAAATTTACAATCATAAATATGTACAAGTAAATACATAAATAAACAAAAATGTGTATACATATGACGTATATGATTAAATACAGTATTCAAAAAATCAGCTGTGGCCCCCACGGGACCGACCGCCATTACAAAGTACTTGTATAACATACATTCTAGCAGCAGAGTAGAAATAACTTGGCCTAATATTTTCTAACAGAGATATTATTTATCATGACCATGGAAACGTTACATATACGTATGAAAAAATTGAGACTTTTTTTCGTCTTATCAAAAAATGTCTCAAATAAAAGTTGTTAGCTATTGCTTTTATAGCAACTTTTGTTCAATAAATTTTTTCGAAATATTTTTCTGTTGTGAAATATTCGCAAAAATCTTGAAATCGACACGAGTAAACTCCCATTTTTAGTCAACCGATTTTTACCAAAAGTTGATCAACTCTGATGGCAAAAGCTTAAATATGAAGTTTCATAACAATCCTTTCAGCCGAATTTGCTCTGCACGAGAACACAGACTGTCCGTCGACGGACAGACAGACAGACGGACAGACGAACGGACGGACAGACGGATGGACGGACAGACAGACAGACAGACCGACAGACATCATGGCGGTCGGTAAAAAGGATCATACAGAGGTAAATGTGCTGTATAACTGACGTCCAATTGCTTGTTTAAAGCCTTTCAAACTATAGCCGATTATGTCAGGTTCTTCTTCAATAAAATTGTTATTCATTCAAATATAATTATAGATTTATTTATTGATATTTATAACCTGTAAAAATTGTCAAAAAATTTTAGAGAATAAAACCAGTCGTGATGAAAGAAGGGCAGTTGAGATGGTATAGCTATATCCAAATAATGGGTGAAGGAAGAGATACAAAAAAGTTATACGAAGCTAGGTTATCTTAAAGAAAACGCAGAGGAAACTCTATTTCCTATAAGGAAATAGAGTGACAAAAGTAGAACACGAGACAAAAATTAATAGAAAAAAATTGATGTGAAGTGTGAATTTTCACACATTTCAGGGTTTCGCAGGTATTTATATATATAATAATCATCACACAGTTATGTGATGATTATTTGGGATGCCAAAACAAATTTTATGTCAAAATATTTTTTTATGAATTTTAATTTGAATGCCTAATACCATTATTTAAGTTTCTAAATATGTGCAGTATTTTTTTTTTTTATATAGCAAGGTTCATTAAGATTTTGAAAATTGAGCCTATGGCTTCCATTGGTTGCTTAAATCATAAGCCTCGCCCTCTGATACCTTCAAATATAGAATTAAATTATAATTTCAACACTTCCCACTGGTTATTAAATTTACGCTTTTAAAAATTTACCAAAATATAACTAGAGTTTTGACAAAATAATTTAAACAAAATAAAAATGCAAAAAAAAACTGAAATAATAAAAATTGACGGGGATTCGAACACAGTTTCTTACAGTAGTTTCAACTCACTAAGCGAGAACGTTACCACTGTGCTATACAGGATCACTCGTTTTCTATGTTAAATAGCGGATTAAATATATTACATATTTTACTTAAAAACACATAAAATGCGTTATTTTCCGAAAACATAATCTGATCAAAAATTCCTGTTGTACTATTCCGGTTCACACCAATGTACATTACTGAGAATTTTTTCAGATTTTTAGTTTAAACCATCTGGGCTACAGGGTGTGGGACAAAATTTTTTTTGCACAATTTTGGTAAAAATCGCCTCAATATAATTTATTTTGCAAAAATAAAATTTTGATCGTTAATCCACGTACCAAGAGCTTTTATTTGATACCCTACACAGAATTGTAAAAAAAAATATTTTTTTTCGATGAGCATATATTTGTTTATATTTTTAGGGGGATATGTTTTTTAGATGTTTTAATATTTTTCCTATATGCGGGTCAAAGTGTTGTATAAGCATTCCAAATTTCAACTCTCTAGGTTTAGTCGTTTGGCTACAATTTTTACCGAACAGACAGACAGACAGACAGACAGACAGACGACAAAATGACAGTATAAGGGTTTTTTGGTCATACCTACAAAACCCTAAAAACTGTAGCCACGTCTCACCGTGAAAAAAAAAAAAAAAAGAAATAGAAATAAAATTCAAATATAAATATGGCTCGACACCAGAGCTGGTAAATAGGCTTAACGATTAAGTAAAAATTGTCAAGAAATCCACAATGTTTTATTTAGGTGGATAGGTGGCCAAGTGGTGGTCAGACCCAAGGCCAATAAAGTAAATTAAATATATATATATATTTAGATGGATAAGGTTCTGCAATTGAAATCAGTTGATAACCGCTGCTCCAGGCTATTAGCTAATATACATTTAGTAATTAAAAAATAAATTAATTCATGCTTTTTCGCATGCCACAAGAAAATGTGTGCGCATCATTTGGTGGCACGTATGCCATAGATTCTCAGTTATTAGTTAAGACAATCCTAATTTAACCAGACATAATTTACACGCATCATCACTATTACATCGTTAGGCAATATTTCAAATTAACACTTTGAGTAAAATGCGACTGAAAGCAAGTAATTTAAAACAGGCACACCCACCTTTCTTTAAACTGACCAATATCATCGCCTGTAGCATTTACTTAATTTGGTTAAACAGTAAATTATAGGCATTTTGTTTGAAAGCAATATGGGCGTCAACAGTGCCAAAGTTAATTAGTCTAAGTAGAATAATTACTATAATAGTTTTCAGCAGATAACATTGGATCTAATGTACAGAATCTATAATTTTATAATATGCAGTATTCGATATATTATTTGAGCCTAGTAATTCGTATTATAATCGGTTCAAACATGGTCTATGGTTCATGAGATTATGCATTGTATGCTTTGTATGCGTGTGCTTGTATGTACGCTTAATATGTTAGTATTAGTGTGTGTTTATGTGTATATATGTTTGATGTCTATCTACATTAATGTGTGGTTGTAAATAGCTTCGTAATGGTTTTGATATTTTAGTTACATTTCTTGGAAAATTCATATAAATGATGGATTGCAATGCACTGGAATAACGTTAATCTGAATAAATTTATATTTATAGAACAGTAAGATGGGGACATAAGTCCAGATATAAAATGAGATAAAATAAAGAAGGTAATCTGACAAAAATTGATTTTTGAGATGAACAATTTTTTCTGCAATCCAAATCAACAGTTTTTTGTAAATTATTTTTCATCTGTTAACTTAAGTACTAAGTACTAAAAGCTCTCATTCATTCTAATGTTACCACAGGCTGAACTTTGTTCTTTGTGGGTCTACTCCGAAAGGGCTATATTATTACTTTATTTCATCTTCATTATTAAGATCAGTTTATTTTTCGAAATTTCATACAATTATAAATTATGATATCATTTTCTGGGGAGCATCAAAAGAATCTCATAAAATTCTCTTGCAGCAAGAAAAAGCTATTCGAATATTAACATTTACTTCATATAGAATTTCCTGTAGAAACTTATTTAAAGATCTTAAAATATTAACAGTTCCCTCACTTTTTATATTAGAATGCGTATAATTTGTCAAAAATCATTATAGTAACTTTAATATAAATACTGATTATCATAATCACAATACAAGGAGTAAATCTAGCTTGAATATTGAGAGGCACCATACTACTTTATACGTGCAAAGTCCTCGTTTTATCGCTGCAAGATTGTATAATAAGGTTCCTGATAGCATTAAAAGTATAACCAATGAGAGAATATTCAAAAACAAGTTTAAGAAATATCTACTAGAACATGCATTCTATTCAATCTGAATATTTAAATTACAAAGCTGACAGTGTTAAATTTTGCATTCTGTTAAATTGTAGGATATCTACATATGTATACATTATATTGACTTACCTCTGTATTTCTAATGATCACTAACAGGCTCAATAAAATATTATTATTATTATTATTAATAATAATAACTCTATGTAATATATATTTTTATTATTTCTTAAATAATGTGTATAGATGAACATATAGACATAATATATAAATTATTGTATATTTACATGTGTATGTGTTTTTAATAATAATAATGATATAATAATAGCCTATACGTCCCATTGATGGGCAAGGGCCTCCCCCAAGTTTCTACAGTTTTTTTTTGTAAATGTGGGCCATTCTGTATTAAAATAAGTTAACTCATTTCTCCATCTGGTGAGCTGTCTACCTCTTCTGCGTTTGCAGTCCCTTGGTATCCATTCCGTGAGTCTTTTACTCCATCTGTCATCTTGTGTACGCATCATGTATCCTGTCCAGTTTCATTTAAGTCTTTTTGCTGTAAGGGCAATATCCTTTATCTTAGTTTTAGACCTTATAGTTTTATTTCTAATCTTATCCTTAATTGAAATATTTAGTATTTTACGTTCCATTTTACGCTGGCAGATCTGTAGTGAGGACATTTGTTTTTTAGTTAGTGCCCATATTTGTACACCGTATGATGGAACCGGTAACACACATGCGTCTTCAGATGTAATGGAAGGTGTTTTTAACAAAAATAATTTAAAAAAATAATTATAATCTGCAATGAATAAATTCTTCTATCACGTGTTTGGTAAGATGGGATTTTATTCCAATGAAAATAATATGCAGGCAACCCCCGTTCATCACGCTTCCGGGGATTGCCGATTGTTGTATGGCGATTGATTCTTAATTAATATTTTTTATGATTATTTTCTGCAATATATTATACCTATATTACTGTTTTATGATTAGTAACTTGTGTGTGTGAAGCGAGATTGTGATGGATTATATGAATCTAAACAGCAAATTATACATAATAAGCTCAGACAAGTAAAGGAAGATACGGGGGAAGGTCAAAAAGTTTGTAGAATCGGAGTGCTATCGGAGGAAATATGCATATAGTACGATTGTGTGACTCATCATTTGTATCTATAAGTACCAAATTTCAACGTGATGCGGCACCATGTTGGGATATAAAGTTCCTCACAAAAGAAGATAAAATACCTCAAACCATTACTGAGAAGACGTCAGTGGTTTAAGTGGACTGTTGCCCTACGAAATCTTCTATTGAGTAATTGCATAGCCTTTTCAATCAAGGCAGAGTCAATTTAAGACGACCTTGTTCGGGGCGGTCTGCTGACGCCACTTCTTCAGACGTTGAAAAAGATTATCCGTTTATATAAGTTTGACGAAAATATATTTTAAAGTAATTGTTGGAGTATCATTTGCAATTAATTTGAATATTCTCAATCAACATCTAGGAATGTTAAAAGTCAGTTTAAGAAAAGGGTACCAAAATGCTCACACCGTTTCAGAAACGACAACACATCGAGTGTTCACGGAAGTTTTTAAAACTCTACAGGTACAACAAAGATGAAGTTCTGAATCGAATTGTCAGTGTAAATGAAACTGGGGTCTATCATTATAAGCCTCGAAAGAGAAGACAATGGTTTAAAGAGAAATGGGCTAGAAAAATCATGGCACCTGTTTTTTGGGATATGGAGGGTATCCTGCTGATCGCCTAAAAAATAAGGGTGTAACAATATCTGGATATACTGCTTAGATCTTATTAAACAAATAAAAAAAGTTGTGAAGGAGAAAAAGAGAAGAAAATAAACAAAAGAGGTAGTGCTTTTGGATGACAATGCGCCCGTGCACAAGAGGTTGCGGTAACTTCTCTTCACAACTGTGGCATTTAAAATTTAAACCACTCTGATCCTGAAAAAGAATGTTGAGGGAAGAAATGTAAGTGCGATGAACATAAATGAAATTTCGGTCTAAAATGAGGACATAGACAAAAAAATAATAATAAATAAATCGATGGTATGAATAAATTAACTGGAAGATCTGAAAAATGTATTAGTGTTAAGGAGGATATATTGAAAATGGAAAATAATATTATATTATTTTATCTTAATTTATTTATTTGTTTGCCTGTATTAAGAAACGTTGCTCACAATCAAAGAGAAGGCATTCGCTACCTATGATGATGAACATTTCATTATTATTATTATACATAAATAACAGAGCAGAGGCCTAAGCTTGTAATGATTAAAAATTTAAGTAAGCAAAAGGTACATACATTATAGCTAGACACAACTTACAATTAAATATAATTTACAAACCAAGTCAATTTCAATTATAACAAAGATAAATTAATGACTTGAGAGAAATACATCTAGTCTATTTTTAAATATATTGATGGAAGAGAAAGAGTCGACATCCGCTGGCAATGAGTTCCACCTCTGGAATACACGGTTCGGAAGGAAATGTTTCCTATTTGTCATTCGAAACTTCTGATGGGACAACTTCAAAAGATGCCCGCGAAGACGCTGGTCGACGTTCTTTATAAAGAAATGATCTGGGTTAATAGAAAATATGTCTGTAAGGACACGAAATTTTTGTATCAGATCACCTCTTTCCTGTCGCTTTTCAAGACAACTGGTCAACTGTAGATTAGTCAACCTTTCTTTATATGGGACATTCGACATTCTGGGATAGCAAAGTTTTGTGGCATGTCGTTAAACGCTTTCTAATAGCTTGATGTTTTTCTTCAGATGTGGACTCCATACCGAAACGGCAAATTCCAAATGTGGTCGAATATGCATGATGTAAAGTTACTTGTTTAGTGTAGGCGATGGATGTAAAAAAGCTTTTCGAAATAAAAATATCATCTTGTTGGCCCTCTGGCAGACTTTACTGACTTGAGTAGACCAAATTAAGTCACTGGTTATTGTAATTCCTAGGTCTACTTGTGCATCCGTAGTTGGAATAACAATGTCGTCTATGCAATATGCCAGTCGCGGGTTATTGTTACCTAGATGCAGGATTTTTGATTTAGACGCATTCAGTGGAATAAGTCAACTGTATACCATTATGCTGTATATTTATTTATTTATTTATAATTTTTCTCTTATTAATTTCATGCATAATATACCTCGTTTATCTAATTTTCCTGCGTTATCATGATTAGAACATTTTTTATTTTCTCCATAAGATCTGTTATTTTTATTGCACAATTTTACATAAAGCGAGATATCTTGAGACTCATTGAACGCGTAATAGGAGTACATATTGTATATATTTTAAATATCTTAATTTTTTGTAATATGAATAACTTTGAATTTTACTAAATTTTTCAAGCAGTTCTTCTAAGAATTTGTGTTCGGGACAAAAGTTTTATTGATCAAAGTAAAACGATTTTTAAAATTTATTTTTTGTATAGGCTGCACTACATTAGATTAATTTATTTTTTGAATAAAAAAACACTAAAAAAATAATTTATTTTTTGAACAAAATTACGGGTGTGTTATTCCGTTTCACATGAATGCGCATTAGTCCGATTTTTTTATTTTTAAACCATCCCCCTGGGAAATAAGGTGCGAGTTTTAGCAAAATTTTATTTCCCAATAAAAGTTTTGTTTATTAATATGAATATTAATTTCTATTATTTGACACTCCAAACAAAATTTATTTCGATTGGTTTCGATTCGTTTCGATTGGTATATCCAGTCATTTTTAGTCTAATATTTGAAGTCAAAGTTGTAAAAATAACGTAAAAACATTTCCACACTAAAAGAGGTGGTGTGAACATATTATGATAATGATAATATATCATACATATATGCATGCTAAATTTCTACGTCTAACCATTTGGCCATAATTTCCACAGTCCAAAGAGATAGACTTTTACGTTATACGTACGAAACCATAAAAAGCTAACTACTTTTCGTTTGTACAACATGCACTAAATTTTAAATAGTTAAACCTTCTATCCAGTAATTTCTAAATATATCTGATATGTTTCAAAATTGAGCGAACAAACAAATATATGTAAACTAATAACACGGTTTGATGTGGCTGTTAATTTAGGCGTCTTCAGTCAACAATATAAAACATAATTAGCAGCGTAAAACAGATGCAGATGCACTTTGTACTCTGTTGCAATGATGTGCAGGGATGATGAGGCTGGCTGCATGGCTATTGTCCACTCTTCGTTACATATTACGTTGTGTTCTGCGTTTCGCTATTTGCATTGTCCTCACTCAGGGGCGTACCAATATAGGTATAAGGGTTTCTTTGTTATAGTTACGAAACTTTAAAAATGTCAAATTTTATCTAAACATATTTTGTCGCTGCTCATTAAGTAGAAATTGCGATGAGTAATCAGAAATATGGTTAATTCCGTCAGAAGTCGGTACATAATAAAATAATTAGAACCTCTATACTTGAATCTAATTCTACATACCGAGTCGTAGTTGCCACTACCGTACTTCTACTTTATAGTGGACACGGACCTTTCACACCGAAGTGCGAAGTTACAACATTTCATACAGTGCCTAAGAACTTTTAATTCGTCTCTTTCAGGCAGTCAACGTTTACTATTTTTTTTATAAGGTTGTAAGAATGGAACGGAGACAGCGCATCAACATGAAGATTTGTTTTAAACTTCAAAAAACTGCATAAGAAATTCATGAATGTTTATGGTGATATGATGATACTGCGGTTATCCTTAGGAGAGTATACAAGTGGTTTGAATGATTTCTTATTGATTGTATGTCAGCTGATGACGAAGAAAGATCGGGACGTCTTCCAACATCAAAAACTGGATGAATGTTGGAAAAATTAGTGAAATTATTCGATAAAAAGATTCTGAATATTATTAGGGTGTACTAGAACAATTACGAAATAAGGCGATTAGAGATACTACAAAAATAAACGGAGTGTTTCATTCTGCACTATGGAAACGCACCAATCTATCTTCCCATTTTAGATGATAAAAAGATAATGTGTGTCCTCATCTACCATATTCACCAAATATTAACCTCCAACTTCTGGCTTTTCTCTAAGATGAACATGAACGGAAAATGATCTTAGTCGATAGCAGAGATCTTAACAGCCAAGAAACGGTAGTTAAATACGCTCATGAAAAGGATTTACTGTTGTAAAGTGACAGGGATATGAATGCAGCGTATAGGGAGCGAAGTTTAACTAGCTGTAATATGTACGAGAACAGTTCAAATTTGGATAATGCTGCATGTGGCAAATATTATAATAAAATATTGAAATGAGCGATAAATACTCTTCTTCAAATTATTTTTGAAGTATTTGATGAATCTATGCCGGTTTTATACCTTCATTGAAGAGAAATTTAATAATTGCACGTAGTGCGATTTGGAACGTGTTGGAAGTCATCGTTAATAGACATTATTGATAAAGGCCAAAGCGCCATTCAGAACAAGGAGCTCGGTATAATGCTGAGGGACAAAGTATCAACTGCTGAGACCATGGGCAGATAAATGTAGCCATGGAAAGCCGCCCATTCGCTGGACTGATGATCTAAAGTCTATATCCACTTACTGGCTCCAAGACGTTCAAGACAAAGTATATTGGACATTTTTAAGAGAAGCCTATATCCAGTAAAGGAATCGAACGGCTGAAGGTCCAATTATTTATGAGATTAGCTAACATGTCTAATATGATGAATATAAAAGAGATTTGCAGTATTGTCGATTTCTTTTAGTGGTTAGTTTTAAGCGGAACTAGAATTTGAATTTTATTAACTGTTAATGTTTGATTGAAGCTTATGATCATTTTGGTCAGCAAACGCCAACTTCAAACATTAAAGAATCAACTCGTGACAACTTAAGAAAATTGAAATTCCATTTGTTTCAGCTTAAAGTTTCGGAATAACCTATATTTCTTCAATTACGTTTAGAAAATATATAATGCAGGTCCATTATGTTGAGGCCTTATCACACTAGAGTTAATATCAACGTCTAGACTTGGAAAATTAAAGTTTTTGCCTTCGAATTGAAGTCATTTGTGTGTGATAGTATGAAAAAAAAATCAATGTTTTGAAGACTAGGCAAATGGAACATGATTCAATTCCTCTGTCTTCCTATCCAGGTTTTTAAAAAGCACATGCACTAACTGGTGTTCTCTTGCTCTCAGCTGTTGCGTCTTTGCCTTTTGTTTACGTTGAGGTTATTTTATTGTGTAACTGAGGCGGTTAGAAACAGTTAAACATTATTATTATTAGAAAGTAAAACGATTTCAACAGAATTCGCTTTACTAACACCCTGTCGAAAATGAAAAAAAAAAAAATCTCGAAAAAATAAATTGCTATTTCAGTTAATGGTAAAACGATTTAAGTACGCTTGAATCATTTTACTGCAAGATCCTAAAAACAATACTGATGGATAACCATTAAGATGGAGAGAGATTCGCTGTTTTATTTATCTTAAAACTAAAAAATTGTCCTAGAGCAAATAACTTTGAAGCTAATTTTCTCGAAACTTTAAATTATGTACTTAAATGCTTTTACTTCTAGCCCCCTCAATTGTTATTTTTGAATACTTATAATATTATAATATATATATATATATAGAAGAACAACTAATTAATTTAGTGAAACCTCACAAAAACATTTTTCAACATAAAACTTGGATAGCGTTCTAATGTGATACGCCCTTTACACAAAAATTTACTGTACTTTGGTGATAACTGAATGTGGGGAGCTACGATATGATATATATGAAATGTCACGGTTGGCTGATTTATTTATTTCATTTGTACTTACTCTGTACATCCCTCAACTTTAGGTCTCCCTCACATTATGGGTTCCAAGACTTGCGAGCGGATCAAGTCTAGACCCATCCCCTATTGTCCGCTAGCTGGTTGCTATGATTCTTGGAAGGATTAAGGGTTGTGCAATTAAACTCAACATTTTAGCTAATCTACTTTAATTACGATTACGGTTTAAATATTTACACTAATTACACTAGACTTACAATTACATCGATACAGCTAAATCCAAATGAGACATTCACACACACTAGACACTGGATTCTTTAGCACTAATCACTAATTTGTCCACTGGACACCACAGTCCTGATCTCCCACATGTCTTTAGCTGGGCACTACACTAACGTTCATACAGAATTACTTGTTACATTTTACTAGTCCAACCGAACACCCTAAATGACTCTAACTCATGATGAACAAAATCTCACTCTAATTAAAAACACGACTTAACTTCACGACGGTTTAAAATGAACTCTCAAACATGACTTAACCACTACGACGGGTAAAAATCGACTCCCAACTTAAAAAGCGAACCACCCTGAAATGCTTACATCGTGCAACTGTTAAATGTCATTTAACACCTCTTGACTGTCTGTCTTGTACTATCTTAAAATTCATAATTTATTTGTGATAACTCAGATAAATATGCCGTTAGAAAATAGCCCAATCATAATATTTATATCTCAGACAAAAATTAATTATTATTTATGTGCTTATAGTTGACGTATTTTTTTAACACAATAATTTACGATTCACTTTTCATGTTACATTTTCAAAAGTTGCAATAGTAAACAAGTCTACCGTTATCTTAAATGCCCTTTCTAAGAAATAGATTTTTTTTATCGTTTAACAGATTAAATATTTTACTCTAATTGAATGATTATAATGAATTTATTTATGAAATTTTATTTATGAAATAATACCAAAATTACCTCACTTACATGAAGGTGCTCATTATAAACCTGAAATTTTTGATTTCTTTAATTAGGTCTTTCTGAGTTTCATTTAGTTCAGGTATTATTTGGCATACATCAGATTATAACTTCCAATATGCTGGTTCACTGTTACCGGATGGACAAGATTTATTGAATATATATCAAACGAGGGTATAACTAGAGCCCGAACCTGACGAGTCAGCAGTGGTTGCAACCATTTCTATTCTGTTTACAGAAGGGCCGTGCCGCTGTGTATACCATGCACTCGGTAAGTGATGTTTGCCGATCGCGAACCGGCGACCGACCGACCGCTCTGAACCTTCCATCAAGGATTGTACCGTAGCATTGTCGAAATGCACCATTGCACACATTTACCCAACCCACCACTATATATACAAGCTAATGTCAATATTATCACCATGTATTTTATTCACGAAAAATTATTCACTGGATATGTTACACATAGAATACTAAATGTCTCCTTGTATAAAACAAAGAATTGGCTTACAAAGCTCGGGTCAATTCATCAATTCAGAAATGACCCGAAGTAGTAAATCCTTTTTGTCAACTAGTAATCGTTAGTTTTCATAGTAGCGGTAGATAGCGATTTTCATAGAAGTTAGTATTCTTTAAATACTGATATTTATATCAGTGGCGGCTCGTGACTTTTTGGGACACAGAGCTGCAAATTATAATACAAGGATAGGTTTAGGTGTTTAACCACGATGTTTTATCATATAAGACTCTGTTGAATTGCCTCTTATAATTATAATTTTTGCTTTTTGCACTGTCTGTCTGTCTGTCTGTCTGTCTGTCTGTCTGTCTGTCTGTCTGTTCGGTAAAAATTGTAGCCAAACGGCTAAACCTAGAGAGTTTAAATTTGGCATGCTTATACAACTCTTTGACCCGCACATAGGAAAAATACTAAAAAACTAAAAAACATATCCCCATAAAAATATAAACAAATATGTGCTCATAGAAAAAAAAAAAATTTTTTTTTTAAATTCTGATTAGGGTATCAAATGAAAGCCCTTGGTATTTAATAACCAGTGGAAATTGTTGAACTTAATTCTGTTTCAATGTACACGAAATCAGAGGGGCGGAGCTTATAACAACCAATGGAAGCCGTAGGCACAATTTTCAAAATATTAATGAACCTTGCTTTATTAAAAAAAAAACAAAAAAAATACTGCACATATTTAGAAACCTAAATAATGGTATTAGGCATTAGAATTAAAATTAACAAAAAAAATATTTTAACATAAAATATGTTTTGGTATCCCAAATAATCATCATTCATTTACTAAATACCTGCGAAACCCTGAAATGTGTGAAAATTCACACTTCACATCAATTTTTTGTTAAATAATAATCGTTAGTTTTCATAGTAGTGGCTAACAACTAACATTTAAATAAAGGTATTTTCACACATTTCAGAGTTTTGCAGGTATTTAGTAAGTTACAACAAATTGTGGGTACATACTAAAAAGATAAATTTAGATAAATTTTGAAAGATAATCCATGTCTTTCAGCTAGATACTTCTCCATTTAGTCAGTCAAATATTGTGAGCATGATTACTTACTTATTTACTTAATCCTGAATCCTTTCTGCCTTGTGGTGTAAGGCCGCGAACATACAGAAAGCCGGCACCTGCTTTACTGTCAACAAGCGCTGATTTGCCGCAGTATCTGTCCATGTTTTTAAATATAACCGAACACGCTGTGTACTGGTCGGCGTCGGTTACCCGCTTACCGAACCGTTTAAGCAATTTAAGCAGCTTGTCAGCGTCGAAACAAAGAAATATTTAAAAAAATCTTTAATCATCTTCTTTTATTGGTTTATTGCATGTATACTTTTTCTTTTTGGTTCCATTTTTAAATATAGTGATTCTGTTAGAAACAACTCATCCAAAGATGAATCAGAACTCGCCATTTTCACTTATTTCGACATATAATTGTGCCAATATATGAAAGAGTAGCTATACACTTTCAAAACTAGCGTTCGCTCTATGCTAGGCCAATATAATTAAAAAATGTACGATAAATAAGAAAAAATAAATATAAACTTCAATATATAGGTTATGTCATCTGTCAGTGTCACATGTAATATCAGCGTTTAGCGTGTGCTCAACCAGTAACCCAGTACGCTGGTTTTCGGTACCAATTATCAGCGCTGATTTACCAGCTTTCTGTATGTTTCCGGCCTAAGGCTACAGTCGAGTTACTTATTATCTGGTGTTGTTCTCCATACTTCTGTTCATTTATTGTTTCTTCTCGAGAATTCTTTCTCGAGAAAATAATTCTCATTTTTCAATTCTCCAGAAACGTAAAATTTTTTTGACGCCACGTTAAACGCATTGTGTTTTAAAAAACTATTTAAAAAAATCAGCTATGGCCACTACAGGACCGACCGCCATAAAAAAATACTTGTTTAATTTATGCTGTTTTATCAAAAAATGTCTCAAATAAAAGTTGTTAGTTATTGCTTTTATAGCAACTTTTGTTTAAGAAATTTTTCCGAAATATTTCTCTGTTGTGAAATATTCGCAAAAATCTTAAAACCGACACGAGTAAACTCCCATTTCTAGTATACCTATTTTTACCAAAAGTTGTGCCTTTGATGTCAAAAGCTTAAATATGAAGTTTCATAAAAATCCTTTTAGCCGAATTTGCTCTGCACGTGTACACGGACCGACAGACAGACAGACAGACAGACCGACAGACGTCATGCTAAAAATAGTCAAAACGTTATGTAAGGTCCTCAATTCATGGAGATCCATCGAAATCTCGAAATGTCAAAATCGGTATGATCACAATACCTCCCTTATATACATATGTTTGCGGTCGGTAAAAAATATAATGTTTAGTGAGTCACTGATTATAATTTAATTTTGATAAAATGTGTCTTCTGTCTCCCGCAACGCAATTATGGCAACAGATAAGAAGCGATTTATAAAATTTAGCTAATTAGCATTTATTGTTACAATGTTTTATTTTAATTTAGTATTTTTTGTAATCAATTACATTTCATTTTTTGTTCAGTTTGTTCAGTCATGTAAAAGATTACCTACAAGTTAAATAAAATAATTATAACTATTATTATTTATTTCTTAATTTCTTGAAAATTTCTCTATACATATGTATTTTCAATTAATATGCAATTACGTGCCGTTTTCATAATCATTTTTAAAGCCCAGTATCAATTTGTTGTAATGTTATTTAAATGAATACTTCAGTACTTTAAAGTTGACTATAATTTTAACATGTTTTTATCCTCTACAATATTTTCAAGATTAAAAAAAGATATATATTCTAATAATTATTTTTCTCGAAATTTTCCGAGAATTCTCGAGAAAATAAGTCTAATTTTTCATTTCTCGAGAAATGAAAAATGTCGAGAAATTAGAAACACTATATACAACGTACATCGGTGTTCTGTCTATTCGTATATTTTCTTCTCACCTCCCACTTTACGCCTCTCTTCGTTGCTGTTTCTTTTGTTTCTTGGTGCCAGCTTTTTCTCGGTCTTTCTGGTCTAACTTTCTTCACTGTTCTTGCTTCAAAAACTTTTTCTTCTAATTTGTCTTCACTCATTCTGTGCATATGTTACAGCTATCTTAGCTGTCCTACTTCTACTATAGTCTCTTTAGGAGCTTATTCGACGATATCCGAATAAGCTAGTCATTTTAAAATAAAAGATAATTCTAATAAAACTATTTTAAAATTATTTTGTATTTAAGGTCTGGAAACAAGTTTATTGAGCTAATATTTTGAGACGTAAGTATTCCCTGCAAATAGGACGATATAATACATAAATATGTAGGTAATCGTGTTTGTCAAGTTTTTTCCATTCGAGCAGGCTCGTATAAATTGTTGAATTTATAGTCAATTTTATTTGGCGAGATGTGTGAATATGAATATTTTAAGGTAAAGCATGTGGGTCTTTAGAAAAACGTAAAAGTATATTTTTCACAATACAAGTATAGTAAAGGATTTCCGATACGCTACTAGACCGTACGTTAGTAGATTTCGTTTTGTAGCAGACGTGAAAACGTTTCGGAAAATCCTTTCAGGAACTTGATGCAAGTAAAAAGGGCTTGCAATGAATATCGAATCTATTTCAGTGGTTTTCAACGGTAAATCCTCAAACGCTTTAAGAAAAAAAAACTAAGAATTTTTTTCACTATTTTCGTTTAAAGTTTGGTTTGCATTTAATGACATTTTAGTCCAATATTAATAAGAATGGTAGGTCTTCAAGCCTAGGTGGTGACTGACGCTGAAGGGCAGATAAGGTTAGTTATCAGTTTCTATATGTAGGGGGTTTAAAAGCAAAGTGGTACAAGTTACATTGTCAAAAAAATAATATAAAACGGGCTACATGTCGATCCATTCTACGAAGATCGTCGTAACTCAATATTTGAATTTTTTGACTTATGTAAGTAAAATATATTTTTTTAAAATTTATTTATTTTGCATCGGCCTGTTTCTGCAACGAGGCTAATCACCGATGCCAGGAGGCGAGCTCCTACACCTGGATGACGGGTAAATGACTAATGAGTAATGTAAACATATTATTCTCGCCCAAATAATATCACCAACGAAGGAGACTCGAACCACCGACCGCCCAGTCCTGACTGTTTCTAACAGTCTAAAACCGCACGGCTTAATGCGCTCGGCCACTCCGTTGGCTAAGTTAAATATTAGAATAAATGATATTCTTTATGTGGAAATATATTTTTCTCACAAAACTGTACGTTATGCTACCATAATTATAGTTTTGTAAGATACAAATTTATTAATGAAAAGATTACACGATATTGTAATATTTAACTTGCATAATTTAAGAAATTAAAATATGGATTTACGACAATCAACGTAGGACGAGTCGATGTGTAAACGCAAACTAGATATACACATCTGTTAAATGCAAAGAAGGAGCAAATCATATCTCTTCTCTTGGGGTATTAAATGTACAAATTTGTTCCTTGAAATGAAGAAAACGTGACACAGTATTTTGATTTTGATGCTCCTCATATATGGTCAGCTTGACGATTCTAATGAGATTCATAGAAGTATAATTCATTGCCGAGTACATTGATTTCAATGGAAATATTAGAAAACTTATTTTTAACAACTTGTTCGTATGAAAAAATTATAAAATTTACAAATTCTACAAGAAAATAATAATAATAATAATGATATCCGATAATCATATGTTTATGTTGGCTGATGAACAAAAAGCAATACTGAGTGAAGGCTACAAACTGGTAAACGTGATCTGGATGACCTCGTTTGAGATGGAGAAACGATGTAAAAGGAGGGATGCATTGGACTAAAATAGCTAATGATAAAAATTTACCAATCGTATTTCCTATATTCAACCGAAAAACTGTATCGATGACAATGGTGATGAAACCATCTTGACAAAGAGTAAATTCGAGCCTAGAAGCTTTAAGTCTAAAGTCATTTAAGCAAAATATGTGAAAGAGCCCAAATAAGTAAAAAGAAAAAAGGAACAAGTTCAAAAAATTCAAATTCAAAGAGGACCAGGCAGAGAACTTAAATAAATTCTAGTGATGATCAAGGGAAGAATTTCAAAAAATTGAAGTGAATACCGGAACGGAAGGAATTTGAAAACAAAACCTGAGAAACCAAACTCATGAGCCCCTATTTCTTTAGGGTCCCCAATTTCTCTTGGGTCCCTATTTCTCTTGAGCCTCTATTTTCCTTGGACCACTATTTTTCTTGGGCCTCTATTTCTCTTAGGCTTCTATTTCTCTTAGGCTGCTTTTTCTCTTGAGCCCATATTTTTCTTGGGCCCCTATTTCTCTTTGACACCTATTTCTCTTGGGCTACTTTTTCTCTTAGATCCCTATTTCATTTGGGTTCAATACAAAGACAAAATTTTCATCTCTATGTCTGTCAGTGTGTTAATTACTCTCTTATATAAGACTGAAGCGAGACTGCTTTTTACGGGTATACCCCGCTTAACGAAACTTCCTTCATCGAAGGAATTTATAAAAATTGGGTTTTAAAACCAATATTTTTGATGGCATATCGTTGAAAGGCTTTATTGCGACAATAATTTATATATATATATATGTTAAAGTCTCATTGTCTGTCTGTACAGGCATTACGCCAAATTGGCTGGACAAAAATTCACAAAATTTTCAACACACCTTAAGGTCAATCCTGGGTAAATTAAGACTGTATTTCACACCAGAGTTTTAATTTAAAGAGGTAATTTTAAGTAACAATATGAGAACCACAAGGGAAGAAAAGTTGGGTACCAAGAAGTTCCGTAGCTTATGCTAGGAGTTATTAAAATACATTATTATTTATTTTATAATCATCTTAATTGAATTTAATTTAAACTTATCCTGTGCGAAGAACAGGTACTCTGCTAGTGTACAAGAATACATTTACTTATTTGAGACAAGCAACTTTTTTGACTCCGGATCATAGTGAGGCACTATTCTTTATTCTTTATTCCCCTAAGCCTTGCGGCGTTTAGGGTGCTAACATTTACAAAAAAAACTAAAATAAAATAAAATATAAAACAATCAACCCAAAAATACATAACAATAACATCCAATACCATTTACATTTTACAATCTTCTTTTTTTTCTCTCTCTTTTCTTTCTTCTTTCCGTTTCCCCTTCCTGTTATCCTTCGCCAATCTCCATCCTTCTCCATCCATTGTCTATTCTGACTGTCCTTTCTTGCTCCCCCACTTCCTTATCCCTCCTCCACAACTCCTCAATCACGCTTATCCCATCTTTTCTTCTCCTTTCCACCTCTGTCGCATCCACTCCGCATCTCCAGTAATACTCTTTTCTCATCTCCCCCCATGCGTACCATCTTCCTTTCTGTTCCTCTCTGGCTCTTTCTTCCCAGCATTCTCTCATTATTTTTTTGTCTATTTCTATTCTAACTTTCTCTTCGTACTTAACCGCCCTCCTACCTGTACCCACTTTCATCTTATCCCTTTTCAGTTCCTCTCGTACAATGTACCCTGGTGTCGTTCTATCTACCCCTAAGATCCATCTTAAATACCTCTCCTGTACTCGTTCTACCTTCTCCCATTCCTTCCAACCCCAAATTTCCACCCCATATAGCAGGA
This sequence comes from Liopterus haemorrhoidalis, assembly GCA_963971575.1. Taxonomy (NCBI): domain Eukaryota; kingdom Metazoa; phylum Arthropoda; class Insecta; order Coleoptera; family Dytiscidae; genus Liopterus; species Liopterus haemorrhoidalis. The sequence continues at coordinate 25,190,097 of OZ020611.1, forward strand.
TGTTTTTCACCTCGGCGTCAAACAAAATCAATCTCCATCTAATATCGTCGCTAAACTTTCTCTCTCCTATACTCCACAGCTTCCCCATGACTATCCTTGCCTTCTTTACTCTTTCCCTTATGTGTAGTTCAGCCCCATTGTTCCTCGTTAGTATATAACCTAGGTATTTTATACTCTTCACCTCTTCTATTTCTCTGCCACCCCATTCCCATTTTATCTTCTTTCTTCTTCCTCCACCTTTACCGAATACCATTACCTTCGTCTTATCCCTGTTTACTTCTAATTTTTTCCTTTTGAAATATTTATCCGCCCTTTCAATCATTCTCTTAAGCTCCTGTTCCTCCTCTGCCATCAATACAATATCGTCCGCGTACCCCAATGTCCACAATTTCATCTTCCCTACTAGTGAGGCACTAGGTGGTCCTAGTTTCAACTTCACTGGTCCTAGATCACTGATTCTACTAAGTGATTATTCTACTAAGTGATTTGCCGACTATAGATTTGAATACCGTGATACTTGAAGGCGAAAAGAGGAAGATCAGGGGGTAGGGCCAGGAGGATAGCGAAGTAAAAGTGCGGCAATGGAGAGTGAAACAGTAGGTACTGGGCAAAGCCAGAGAAAATCTCTGCAGAATATGCAAGGAAGAAGAGGAAACCTTGGAGGGTTTAGCGAAAAGATGCAAAGAGATGGCAGTCTGGGAGGAAGAGAAAAAGGAACTGATGAGTGAGGAAGGTAAGGGAAAAGGATGAGCGGGAGAGCTGAAGACAAGAAGGAAAGAGATCAGAGAGGGAAACCGGGATGAGAATATAAAGAAAGAGAGGAACACTGGAGAAACAACAAAGAAATGAAATAAAAATATTTTAAAATATCCGTATTGTTTGTTATTTTATTTTTATTTCTTTTTAATAGTCAATATCTTAACGCTGCAAGGCCTAGGGAAATAAAGAATATACTACCTATGTTACAATAAATACAACGAACAAAAATTCCCTTGAATTTTCAATGTGCAATCCATCAAAATGTATAAAAGTGGAACTTAACAAATACGATTACCTGGTAAAAATAGAAGCACTCGAACTATCGGGTACATTTTTTCGATTGGCATACTGAACATAATATTGACATTTAGTGGCATATGTGCAGCGATGCATCCTTCACGTTCGGTCACACTCGCCAATTGGAAAATGGAAAATATGTAGCTACGAACAAACAATTTAACGAATCTATAGGACACTTTGATATTTGTACAATTAACTCTGTTTTTAAATAAACAGAGTAGGCAGAACTGTTTAAAAATATACGTATTTTATTTTTGGGAAAAGTAATTGCGACCAAAAGTCAGAATGGTTTCTGTACTTGTATTTACCCTATATGTTACATTTTATTCATTTCGTTAAACAATATAGTTTATGCATTAATAATAAAATTAAAAACACGGCAAAGTGATGTCTAAGGGCAGAGATAACAAGTTCTCCGTTTCTAGACCTCCTGCCAAAGATATGAAATCACCTGATAGATGTGACGTTTCAACTGGTCTTATTATATTTGTATGAACAGGTAAGTACTCATTTTAAGAATTAAATACTTGCGGCTGAGTCGATTCCAGAATCAATTCTGCGGCCAGCTACAAAATATCAAAAGATAAAAATCAGAAGGACTCATCCACCTCTTCGAATCCACGTCCTTAATTTATGCATTAGCTCAGGAAACTGATAAGAGTTGGACACCGACCTAGCAAAGAAACAAGGTAATTAAAAAATTGATGTGAAGTGTGAATTTTCACACATTTCAGGGTTTTGCAGGTATTTAGTAACTGAATGATGATTATTTGGGATGGAAAAACAAATTTTATGTCAAAATATTTTTTTATGAATTTTAATTCGAATGCCTTATACCATTATTTAAGTTTCTAAATATGTGCAGAATTTTTTTTTACATAGTAAGGTTTATTAAGATTTTGGAAATTGCGCCTATGGCTTCTATTGGTTGCTTAAATCATTAGCCCCGCCCTCTGATTTCGTATACATCAAACATAGCATTAAATTATAATTTCAACACTTCCCACTGGTTATTAAATTTACACTTTTAAAAATTAAATGCAACATTTACCAAAATATAACTAGAATTTTGACAAAATAATTTAAACAAAAGAAAACTGCAAAAAAAATTTATAACTGACAGGATTCAAACTCTAGTTCGCAAGTTACCTGTTAAGCAAATTAGAAAACCAATGACTAAACGCACATCGCTATGAGCACTGGCTTATCTACTGGGTTACATAGCGAATTAAATATTTAACATATTTTGGTTAAAAACACAAAAAAATGCAATATTTTCCGAAAACATAATCTGATAAAAAATTCCTGTTGTACTATTCCGGTTCACACCAATATACATTACTTCGAATTTTTTCAGATTTTTAGTTAAAACCATCTGGGCTACACCCTGTAAGACAAAAATTTTTTTGCACAATTTTGGAAAAATCGCGTCAAAATAATTTATTTTGAAAAAATAAAATTTTGATCGTTAATCCACGTACTAAGGGCTTTCATTTGATACCCTACTCAGAATTTTAAAAAAATTTTTTTTTTTTCGATGAGCACATATTTGTTTATATTTTTAGAGGGATATGTTTTTTAGATGTTTTAGTATTTTTCCTATGTGTGGGTCAAAAAGTTGTACAAGCATGCCAAATTTTAACTCTCTAGGTTTAGCCGTTTGGCTACAATTTTTACCGAACAGACAGACAGACAGACGACAAAATGACAGTATAAGGGTTTTTTGGTCATACCTACAAAACCCTAATAAAAAATTTAGTTATGCTCAAATAGAGAAAGCGTTCAATTACTACTTATTTATCTTTCTCTCTCTTTATCTCTCCATCTATCTTTTTCTCTTATAGATATCATAGTTCGTCCGGGAGTCTATTCTGTAACTTGTCGATAGTCACTTTTACACTTTCAAAGTTATTTTAATGTATACTGTACTGCAGGAACTTTCGACACAAGCCTGTTTTATTTATTTTTATTTTATTTTATTTATTTCGGCCACATAACAGGACAAGCCCAATAACAATGTGGCACTATTTACATATAAAAAATAAAAACTAAAATTATGCCAATGACATAATATTTTATATATCTATACATAGCATCATACAAATAATACAATAGACTTAATTCGGAAACTAGCGAGAAAATAGTAATCAAAATAATAACATACATTAATAATAATAAATTCTAAATAAATTACAATAGGTGAAGAAGGTGTTTTTTAAATTGGTTAATATTGTACAAAAATGTATCAGGACAGTTTAATTACATTTTATTAAATTGTAAGCAAATTCTATTGAGTGGGGAATTGTATGCAGTGTTAGTTTTATTTAGTGGCAAAGAAAAGTACTCGTGATTTCGAGCACAGTGTAACGGAACACGCATATATATTTACTTTAAAAGATCAGGACAATCAATTAAATTATTTAACAACTTGAACAGAAATGTCATATCTAATAAAGTTCTTCTCTTTTCAAGAGATATTAAATATGTAGAATTATGTGGAAATCTATAATTTAGGTGTTTCAAAAACTTAATTTGAATATTTTCAATACGTTTTATGTAAATATTATAGTGTGGTGACCAAGTTATTGTTGAGAATTCTAGCTGGTTTCTAACGTGCCTAAAATAAAGTGACAGTAAAGTGTTTTTATTAGTGAAGTTTAGTCCTCAAAATGAAGCCTAACATTTTATAAGCCATTTTTACCGTAGTATGAATGTGGATATCAAATAATAGTTTTGAGTCTAGAATGATACCCAGATCTTTAATTTGTGAAACACTTTCAATATTTATATTTTTAATTTTGTAGTCAAAGTTGATGGTATTTCTATTGGGAGTGAATGAAATCGTTCTACATTTGTTTGCATTTAGTTTAAGTTTATTATGATGGCAATATTGAATTAATCTTTCAAAATCTTCTTGAATAGCTCTGCAATCATTAGTTGTAGTAACTGGCCTATATAATTTCAAATCATCGGCATACATTATGAATTTGGAATTCACAAAGCATTCCGATATGTCATTAATGAATATGTTAAAGGAATTGTCGAAAAGCTATAGAAATTACCGAAAAGGAATAGACCCCCCTGGAGTATACTGTAACTCATTGATTGTGCACTTTTAACAGTGTTGTCTTGCTCTTGAGAAAAGATCTAGGAACGTGTCCTCTTGAAAAGTGATATTGTTTTTTGACATTTGTACTTGTTGTTTAGATACGTTTGAATATATTTGTAGGTTACTGTGATTTAAAATGTGTTGTTTATATGGAAATATATATTTTTGTTGATTTTTACGTAAAATGTCTTAGTTATGGCGCAGGGTATCAGGACACTAACCCCCGGGACACTAACCCCCGGTACATTAATCCCCCGTCAATAACCCCCGGGACATTAACCCCCCCGTCAATAACCCCCTGGACATTACCCCCTCCTCATGTCAATAACCCCCCGTGCCATTAACCCCCTGGACAATAACCTTGCCATTTACCCCCAGACATTAACCCCCCCGTCGACAACCCTCGTGCCATTAACCCCCCGTACCAATAATCCCCGGGCCATTAACCCCCGGGTTTCTAATGATGTAAACTATTCAATAAAGAGTGTTATTATTGAGAGGTATTATTGAGAGTTTATGCAATAGTGTAAATAATAATGCAATGGTACAACATTTAGTAAGATAGTTAAGTTAGAGAAATATCATATTAGTAATCACGAAAACTAATAATTGGTAAGAATTAGTGTAATTAAAAGTTAAGAATAACCAGTGGTCAACAAAAGTTGACAGACTTCTTCGTATCGAATAGGTATATGAAGTAAATAGTTCCCTTAAAAATAAATTTGTTAGTATTTATTTTAATATTATTTTATTTATATCTTAAATTAATTTGTTTTACACTTACGTAACTTGATAGTTGAGAAAAGAAAATTCGAAAATAATATCGAAAAAAAGCCATCAACTCAAAATTGTAAACCAAAACATTATTAAAAATATTTAAATTCCATTTAAGGCTCGGAAAGAATACAATTTTCAATAAAAAATTCTCCATTGTGCCCCTATGAATTTTTGAAAATATTGATAAGGGCGTATTATTGCATCCCTAAACTCACATTCACACAAAAAGAATTAATCAAAATCGAGCCATTTTTGAGAAAAATTGATTTTTGTAAGTTAACCTTAAAAAAAGGTCTTTGATCTTGAATTTTTAAGAATCTAAAAATATTGACAAAAATGCAATTAACTCGAAATTGTAAACCAAAAAAATTGGTTTACAATTAAGCCTAAATTAAGCTTAAAAATAGTATTTTAGGCTTAAAAATGGCACAATTTTCAATTAATGATGTGTAAAGATGTGTAAACATGAGATTTATTTTTAAGTTTCACTAAATACACCAATAAATAAGTATATAATTTGTTAAATATATTTTGGAATAATAGGAAATCCCATAATTTAAAAATACTTCTATATACAGTCTGTTCCAAACGGTTAAGCGGAACTAAATGGGGATTTAGTTCTTTTAGGTTGTCACGAGAAGGGACCTTGCTTGGGTTATTTCATTTTTCACGTTGGGATGTCAAAATTTAAAATTCCAACAATGAAACCATGGAAACGAATGACATATGTCAAAATTAAATGTTTTTTTTTAGATATTTTAATGACAAAATAATAAATAAATGGGAAATTTGTATTAAGAATGACACAAAAAATCAAAATATAAAGAAAATGACATTTTAAAATGATATTAACCTTAACCAAAAAATGTTTATTGTAAGTATGATTTACAAAGCTTAAACAAAACGGCCGAAAGGCACGATTTAAACGATGAAAGTAACTAGATTGCAAAATCTAGTTCCGCTTAACCGTTTGGAACAGACTGTATATGTACATAAACAAGATTTCAAGATTCAAAAGCCGTGTACTAACATATTTTTTTTATAGAACTAAAACTATTGGCAAAATTGAAAAACTTCAATTTTTTCACAATTAAAAAGAAAAACTTGAAAAAATAGAAAACACAGTTGACCACAATGCACATTACTTTATGCATATTACTTTCCTCCTTTCAGACATAGAAAATAAACTAACTACGATTCAACTGTCCAGTTTTCTATAATGTGATGTTACATTTTATAAATAAAAATTACATTTGTTCAATTTTGTTCTAATTTAAATGTTCAAATTTTAAATAAAAATAAACATTTAAAATATTAATCAATTGCCAGGGGGTTAATGGCCCGGGGGTTATTGGTACGGGGGGTTAATGGCACGGGGGTTGTTGATGGGGTGTTAATGTCCCGGGGGTTATTGACGGGGGGTTAATGTCCCGGGTGTTAGTGTCCTAGAACCATGGCGCAGGGATATATGTTTTATAAATTTTTAGATTTACTTGTGTGTGTGTGTGTGTGTGTGTGTGTGTGTGTGTGTGTGTGTGTGTGTGTGTGTGTGTGTGTGTGTGTGTGTGTGTGTGTGTGTGTGTGTGTGTGTGTGTGTGTGTGTGTGTGTGTGTGTGTGTGTGTGTGTGTGTGTGTGTGTGTGTGTGTGTGTGTGTGTGTGTGTGTGTGTGTGTGTGTGTGTGTGTGTGTGTGTGTGTGTGTGTGTGTGTGTGTGTGTGTGTGTGTGTGTGTGTGTGTGTGTGTGTGTGTGTGTGTGTGTGTGTGTGTGTGTGTGTGTGTGTGTGTGTGTGTGTGTGTGTGTGTGTGTGTGTGTGTGTGTGTGTGTGTGTGTGTGTGTGTGTGTGTGTGTGTGTGTGTGTGTGTGTGTGTGTGTGTGTGTGTGTGTGTGTGTGTGTGTGTGTGTGTGTGTGTGTGTGTGTGTGTGTGTGTGTGTGTGTGTGTGTGTGTGTTCAACTTAGAGAATTCGTTCTGGTACTAAAAAATTCTCCTATTAAATGGGAAGAACCCTATTGTTTTTTATGAAAATCGGAGACTAGAAATGGGAGTTTACTCGTGTCGATTTTAAGATTTTTGCGAATAATTAGCAACAGAAAAATATTTCGAAAAAATTTATTGAACAAAAGTTACTATAAATGCAATAACTAATAACTTTTAATTGAGACGTTTTTTGATAAAACGAAAAATTTCGAAAAATTTTTGTAAAATTATTTAAAATTTTTCCAAGTCTCAATTTTTTCATACTTATATGTAACGTTTCCATGGTTATGATAATTAATTCGTAACTAGTAAACCAAGCCTTCGACAAAAATTTGTATTGAACATAATTTGATGTATTTTTGAAGATTTATCTAAATATTTAAAAAAAAAATTTTAAATATATTTTTTTTTTTTGTGGGAGGGCAAGTCTAGCGGAGGTTTCCCTTCGCCACTGGTTTATAATTGTTTCTGTGATCTTTAACTTATTTATATAAAACATATGAGATACTTCAATTAAAACTGAATTATTCTAAATAAGCTGTTTTGCACAATTGCTACAATGGAATCTGCAATCCTCTCCATTGATCCCAGTGACGATGTTATCTGCCAATCAATATTCTTGAAGAAATTCGATATACCATATTTCCGTAATTATTATTAATATTTTGTAGTGCTTTTGTATTTCTATTCAAAAACACCCCGTGTCACAAGTCTATTCTGACTATCAAAATATGTCAAAATTTCAAAATGGCGCCATTTATTTTCGATATGCGGAATACAAAACAACATTACAGAGATCAGTCAACGGAAAGAGTTCAATGTGCACAGGTGACATGATACTGTGCATGTGACTGTCGAGAAGTTGCAGAATATACCCCCGTTAAGTGTCAATTTAGAAGTTTCCTGTCAAAGGAACAAGATTATTTAAAATTTGAACACTGTCGTGATCAGGCGCTCGCCAAGAGGGGCTCAACGACTTATGCTCACTGCCCTCTAAACACTCAAAAAACACGTTTTTAAGTAACAAATTTTTCTCTTAATTTAAAGTGAGCCCTCTTTTTGACTTAACTAGAGTGTGCGTCTGATTGTGCCCTTTGTATACACTTTCTCTCTCTCTCTCTCTGTCTCTCTCTCTCTCTCTCTCTCTCTCTCTCTCGCTCGCTCTGTCTGTCTCTCTCTATCTCTCTATCCACTCTCTATCCCCCTCTCACTCTCTTTCTCTCTTTCCCGCTGTATCTCATGACAACATTAGCTACGTTGATTTCTACTTTTGTCCTTTTGAGCCCATGCTCAGTTAAGTGTCTTCTTTCCAGGTATCCTGTAAATAAAATACGCCAAATCTTTCCAGATATGTCCTGCGAGTCTGTCTCAATTTAGACACTCATGTGCTATTTACTGCAATTGTTGCGTCTTATTTTCTGTTACTTGTTAGGAACACTTATTTAGTAGTTATCTTATTTTAATAATATTATTCTTTTCTATATAATAGCTTTCTTTTTTATATTGCAGTACCATCTATTTGTGGTTCGGTGAAACTAGTGAAGCGACTCAGATTGTACCTGCGTTTATAGCGGTAGCTTTGGATTCTCGACGAGAGATGGAAGCATATGTTTCAACTTTGAGCATTATTTTGATTTATGAAAAATACTGAGAGTTTAGAGCAACGTTTCTCAACCGGAATTTTCCGGAATCCTAGGGTTTCTCGCAAGTGATGAATATGCTAATCATATGTAAATATATATTTGAGTAATTTTTATGTTTCATATCATAATCGTAAATTTACTATACACGAATGACAAGTTCTTGAAAAATTATGGGTATTGTATTATGCTAGGAACCGAAACCGGCTTTTTGGGTACCCGGTTTTGGAAATCGGGTAAAAAGATTTCGGAATCGGGTTCCGGATTCACGATTTTAGATACCGTGTTTCATATACCTGATTTCGGATATCCAGTTCCAAATACCCGGTCCTTGATTCAAACCCGTTTTCTTTTTTTTTTTGCTCACTTCTTAGAATTGTACTCGTTTTCACAAAACGTCAAAATATGCAAACATCAAACAATATAAAATTTTTAGGTCCGAATTGACTTAAATTGACGAATTGATTTAAATTGACGAAAATTTTGCATGTTTATTTAATTTTTTTGAAAATTTTGATAAATCCTAACTATAAAATGGGCTTTAAACCAATTATTACGTTTTGTATGGGCAGTAATGCAAAACCCTTGAAAATGGCTGAAAATCGAAAAAATCGTAAGGGGTAGACCATAGAAAAATCATGATTTTTAAGCCAAAAATTTTTGTCTCCGATTTTATTGAAAATTAGCACAAATATGTATGTATTTTTGGGCAAAAAAATGAACCAAATCGGCTCTAACTCAAAAACTAGGTAAGTTTGATTTTTTCAATATTTTTTCATAATCCTCACTCTAAAATTACTCGAAACTATTTAAAAAAATATATTTTGACTAAAATCGGAGTCAAAAAATTTTTGATTAAAATTTCAAAATCTTAGGATTTTTTTTTTTTAATTTGTTGGGAAATTGACATACTTGTGCATTTTTAGCTTTAAATCAAAAATATATGGTCACTTACGGTAAAGAATTTCGTAATCTCAAAACGCTTTAAACGTAAAAGCTTAGGTAAAATTGTCAATAAAAGTAATTGTAACAGTGTCATTCTTGTCGACCGGCGTAGCGTAGTGGTAAGGTCTCGGGTTCCATTCCCGTGCAGGTATGGAATAATTTTCAAAAAAAAAATAATTATTCTGACTAATTGCCAAAGCAGCAAAAAAACATTCATTCTTCTGAAGATGGCCTTACAAGCCGAAATATATATCAAGTTCTAATAAAATATTTTGTGGAATATAACCAAGTGTTTTATTTATTATTTATATTATCCCGTATTAATTAAAAGAGTAAAAGACCTTTTGATTGACCCACTCTGCAAAGTTTAGAATTCGTCTTTAGTAACGCATACATTTCCGACAGCGCTGAAATTAACCAAAGTTATACCAATTTATAAAGGCAAAAAAAAGACGACATAAACAACTATAGGCCAATATCCCTAACCCCAATTTTCTCGAAAATTTTCGAAAAAATTCTTCTTTGCCAGTTAATGGAACATTTTGAAAGCAATCACTTGTTGAATAGCAGTCAATTTGGCTTTAGACCTGGAAAATCTACTACTCATGCAATTTCAGAACTGGTTGAGTATATCACATCAGCTATAGAAAATAGATCTCATGGTATAGCAACGTTTTTAGATCTGTCTAAAGCTTTTGACTGCGTATCACATGATATATTTATTTCTAAATTATCCTGCTACAATGTTAGCCCTGACAGCTGTAAATTATTAAAAAGCTATCTGTCAAATAGAAAGCAATTTGTATGGATCAATGGAAGAAGATCAGATGATCTGGTGATTGAGTCTGGTGTGCCGCAAGGCTCCATTTTGGGCCCGCTACTTTACATAATCTTCATAAATGATCTACCATTCTTTATGAATACTGCAAAAACTATCTTGTATGCAGACGACACGACACTTTTAAACCATTGCCCAGATTATGAAGAGTTAGTGGAACACAATCAGTGGAATATTGAGCGTACTGTAAGATGGTTTTCAATCAACAAACTTTGCACTAATCAAGCAAAGACCCAACACCTTTCTTTTTCAAGGTGAGCCCTGGACTGTGTTATCAGTGAGTCAGTATGTTTTCTGGGTGTCACTCTAGGTATGAACCTTAGCTGGGAGAAACACGTTGAAGTGACATCCATAAAATTGTGTAAATCAATATATTGTATCAGGAGTTTAAGATGGAAAGTGAGTAAAGATGTTCTATTGACGGCATACTACGCGCTTTTTCAATCTCACGTTGGTTATGCGCTACTAGCGTGGGGACATTCCACGCATGCAGGGAGAATTTTTGCACTACAACGACGTGTTATTAGAATTATCAGCGGAATAGGTTACAGAGAGGGTTGTAAACACTTGTTTATAGAACTTGGCGTTTTAACGTTCGCTTGCCTGTACATATACTATTGCCTATTGAATGTCCATTTTAACTTTAAAGACAAAAAGCTACAAAAAAATATTCATAGCTACAATACCAGAGGCAAATAATTGATCAGGCCTGATTACACAAAACTATCGTCAACCAGATACTCGTTAAATTACTATGCCACCAAATTTTATAATGTGTTACCGAGTAAGGTCAAATGCCTTGATAAAAGTCATTTTAAAACAAAAATTTAAAAAAAATTAATCAAAAAGGCCAAATTTTTAATCAAATTTTGACGAGTATCTGGTGGACGATTTTAACTTGTTCTCTGACACCTGATATCTTTTATCTTTTATTTATTTTTTATCCTTTTTGATGACCTTTGTAAAAACTTGTAATTTTATTTACTTTATTTATTTTACTTACTTAGTTTTTTTTTGTAACATCATTTTAAAATTTGTACTTTTTTTATACATATATATTTTCATTTAAATATGTTGTTTTGTAATATCTATTTTAATTTTGTACTTTTTAAATTTTTTGACTTTTGTAAACATTTTTTGTAATGTGTTCAACATTAATAAATATTATTATTATTATTATTATAAATGTTTTCTTTGAACACACTATTTTTGATAGTTGGGCCAACTTCATTGAAAAGAGGCTCGTATATACTAGGGGCCAATAGCCAAGTTATTGACTCTTAAAAATCTAATAAAAATAAAAATAGATACAGAAAATTTTTGTAAATCTCTAGAACGATATAATAGTTAACTGACGTTAGATTACGATACCCTAATAAGAAGAACTTCCTCATAGAGGTGGACATTTGTGAAAATAAAATCTGTTTTTCGAAGTAGTGCATTAAAGCACGAAGTAAGAGTAATACGAATTATAATATTCATGGTGTTATAAATTTACGAGCGGACCCTTTAGCTAAGGGCCTGGAACGTCACTTTTATTGTAGAATAAATATTAATACACGAGATTATTACTTAAGATATTTAAATTAGCTGAAAATAAACCAGTTTAATATGTTAAAAGTAGGCGTGTTTAATGAATAATGTTTCTTAAAAATGAAAATTTTCTTTCATGTTACATGTATGTAATGTTGTATTACAGTTTGTCCTTATGTGAATGTCAAATAATTATATTTATTTACCATTTTCATGCGTGTTGGATTTGCATTCTTTATTGCTACTCTTGTTATGTCTCGCCTCACTAATTTACGACCATATTTCAAATTATCTGATTGTATAATTATAAGTCTATTTAGGATTTCGTAGGTATAAATAAGAATCGGAAATATTTTAAACTAAATTTCACGCTAATTTTCAGGATTTTCTAGCGACGTCTGTCGGAAATATTTGGACCTAAATTTTTGTCTCAATTTTTAAGGATTTACTAGCGATATCTAATCGAAATACAGTGGAACTTCGATATAACGGACCAATGCGGCGAGGGGGTGTCCGATATAGCCAAATGTCCGTTATATAAAAATAAATTTTCTGAATAAGCTATTTATTTACTATCAAATAGAAATATATTATAAACGAAAGTTTAGATTCTAATTACACTTTAAAATTGCACTTTATTCGTCTTCAGAAGATATGTCATTCTACGCCCGTTGAGGAGAGTCGTCAAGGTTTGAAAAATGTATCAAATTTTGTTTGGATTTTTGAAGTTTTTTGTTTCTTAATTATTAACTCTCTAAAATTGCGGATTCCCGCCCGCTACTCGGGTGATTCCCTGAGTGTGCAGTCACGTGCAGTTTACGATCGCTTACATGCTGTCCGTTATATCCGAAGTCCGTTGTATCGAGGTCCGTTTTTGGAGGTTTCACTGTATTTTGAAATGAATTTTCGCATAATTTTTCAAGGACTCACTAGCGACATATATATATTCTAAAATTCCTAAATTTTCTGCTAAGCTGCGTGGGTGCGCGGCCGCACACTAATTTTTCGAAAGTTGCGTAGCCGATTTTGTATTTTGAGCACAATGGGCTTGTTCACCATTTTTTTATTTCATTTTATAAAAGAAAAGTAAAATTTACAGGGTCAAAGAAAATTTTGATATCGGCCTTTGATATTTAAACGTCAAAATAAATCTCTTTTGTTTACATCGACTACATCATCAGTGAAATGTCGTTCAAACATAGTAGATCTTGCCCCTAATAAAGAATGAATATAAACAAGATATGAACGATAATGTAAAAATCCTTTCTTGTTAGTATATTATTAAAAGGCTAGAAGGAGTATTTATTTAAGAAAAAAGAACTTCAAACAGGGGGGTCCTGTGACAGGACCCCCCTACTTGCACACTTTTATATACGTTTTGAACATGTTTGCTCCCATATATTTTTGAATCACGCAGTCAGCGAAAAAATTAGAGGGAACATTTGTTGTAAGGTGCCTAAAAATGACGAAACGAGCTTCACTATACCTCAAAGCAGGGGTCGGAAACCATTTTTACCTCCGAAGCCGAATTCAGCACTTAAAAAAAAAAAAAAATTATGTCAAAATTATAACATTTTTTTTTTGCAGGCTGTTCTTCCTTTTGCATTTTCTATTTTTTACGATCTTATGTTCTTGTTTACGTGTATTTACGTCGGCAGTAATACGTGTAGTATGCAAAAAGCCTAAAACAGCGCAGTATTGTATTGTTCGGGATTAGAAATCCAATAAAGTCAAATAATATTTTCGCACTGGAGGGCCGAAAAAATCGCTCGGCAGACCACTCTCATCCTACCAGTTGCTAAATGAATGATAAAGTACATCAAATGGAAGGCTGAGAATCTTAGTAGTACTTTATTACAGGACAAAAATGCTGAGGCCCCTAAGTTCCCCAAAACAGGATCTGAGCGTGTCCGAGAGTTTGGGACCAGAAAGTCTGCAGAGCACCCTTTGACGTGTACATACAATGCAATCATGAGGACAACGATAACGTCGATGAACAAATATTTTCTAAACTGCAAGAATTTACGTGATATTTGTTTTTATAAAAATGTGTAAAAAATAAAGGATTTAAAAATATGGACAAATATTCAAAAAAATCAGCTGTGGCCACCACAGGACCGACCGCCATCATAAAGTACTTGTATAAAATACATTCTAGCAGCAGATTAGAAATAACTTTTTTTTAAATATTTTCGCCTAATATTTTCTTCGCCTAATATTATTTATCATGACCATAGAAACGTAACATATAAGTTTTTTCATACTTATATGTTACGTGAGACTTATGTGTTATTAAGACAAAAAATTTTACAAAAATTTTTCGAAATTTTTCGTTTTATCAAAAAACGTCTCAAATAAAAGATATTAGTTATTGCATTTATAGCAACTTTTATTCATTAAATTTCGAAATATTTTTCTGTTGCTAAATATTCGCAAAAATCTTATAATCGACACGGAGTAAATTCCCATTTCTAGTCAACCGATTTTTACCAAAAGTTGATCAACTCGTGTCATTGATGTCAAAAGCTTAAATATGCAGTTTCATAAAAATCCTTTTAGCCTAATTTACTCTGCACGTGTGCACAGACAGACAGACGGACGGACAGACAGATCGCCAGACATCATGTTAAAAATAGTCAAAACGTTATGTAGGGACCTCAATTCGTGGACATACATCAAAATCTCAAAATCGGTATGATCACAATACCTCCCTTATATATGTTGACGGTCGGTAAAAATGGACTGGCACATTCAACATCACGAACACAGCACTGTCACCAAAGTAAATTCTAAGCCCAAAACTTGTCGGACCTCTCCAATGGAGAGAGCCCTCCCTTTTTCTACATGTCCTATAAATATAAAAAAAATATTTTTTATGAGGTATCAAAGGAATATATAGATCATGGAGAAATACATAGGCGATATCAAATGGAAAGCTACGATATGGCAAGAAATATCTGTTCGTAATAGAAACAAAAAAATGCCAAAGGAATTTACTAGTCAGAAAGTAAGTCAAATATGTAAACAAAATCCAAACTAAATGTTTGCAGGCCTGTATTATTTTTAATATCAAAAGTTCCAGTTGAATCATCTGTTTTTACGTTGTGATATCTCGATTTTAATCGTTCTGGAATATAATGTATTCATACATATTGTCGTATGTGTATCGGCAGATGTGGTCGGTGGTTGGCGGGCGTGATCTCCGAAGATAAGGCGGCTTATCACATCATGTTCACACAGGAAGTGATTCTTCTTCCAAGTATTGTATATGCATTTTTCATGAGCGCCGCTGGCATTTAGTAACTGGAACTTTGACAGCAAATCACTGGACTACTACTTTAATATTAAGGCAGGTTTAACAGGATTAAAACATAGACTACTGGAATCTTTAGATTGATTTATATATATATATATATATATATATATATATATATATGCTTAAATGATATAAAATTTATTGACAATGCAATATTATCAACACAAGCTAGAAATATATATATATATATAAAAAAATAGAAAGTACAATATATATATATATATTCTACTTTCGTCTGTCTGTCGATCTAAAACCTATCTATCTTTTGTCTATCGGTCAACCTGGACTGCCAATTTGCCAGTTTGCTGCTGTCTAAATTGGTTGATATTTGCTGATTCTTTCATTGATAGATCAGTCAATCGTCTGCTCTATCGGATTCTCAGACAGAAAAAAAATGATCGATTTAGTGATTTGTCATTCACGGTATTTCTATTCGTCGATTTGCTGATATCGTCATCTATTATTTTTTAGTTCTATCTCTCTCTATCTCTCTCTTTTACTAATTCTCCTTGGACATTGGTATTTGAGTTGTCCGTAATTTTACCATTTACCTTGTTTTTTCAGATCTTTCCAGGTATTTTGTAAACAATTTTTACTAGATGATCACAGCTAATCCTTACTAGTCCAGGAAATAAGTAGTTTTATAAAGAAAGTTTCGCGGGAGTTTTGGAAAATAGTGTGATTAATAGGCTTTGAGGTGTTGTCTTCGGGATCACATTTGCGACTAAAATTGTAAGCCGGAAATTCGAAAAAAAAATAGTATATTTTCTTAATTCATGAAAAAATTTTCATCGCTAAATTAATAGAAAAATATTATTATAACTTTAATTCTGCTAATTTCCCAAAATATTCGTTTATTATTATACTTTTTTTGTTGCGCAAAATTGCGGAAAAGCAAACAATCATTGGAAAAAATACTTTTCGCCCAAAAGTAACACATGGTACTATAACTTAAACTTGTATATATTATATACTTATACTTTTCATGAATGCGCATACTCAACAATATTTTTCAATGAAATATAGGGGGAAAAACCAAAGCTGAAGTTTAAGTTATAGTAGTGTTTGTGTTAATTTTGCGGCAAACGAGGAAACTATTTTTCAATAACTGCGCATGCATTTTCGAAAGTATACACAACAAAAAAATTTATATTAAAAACAATCGTATATTTTGGAAAATTAGCAGAACTGTAGTTATAATAATATTTTTGTGTTAATTAGGCGGCAAAAAGGACATTATTTATGAAGTCATAAAATTGACCAACTTTGCGGCACTCTAGCGGCTTCATCCCACAATAACAACTTATATTATAATCTTAATTATATAATAATTATCGTTATTTAATTCAGTATAGATTCTTTTTTTTCACAATCAAACCTTTTTTTTCAATTTTTTTTTTTTTCAAATCACAATGGAACGGCGAAAATATGATCTCAAAAATAGCATCTCAAGACTTATTCATCCCATAAATTTAAAAAAATCCCGCATAACTTTCTCCAAAGCCACTGTTGTGGACACCAATTTGCTGGTCTATACATACTTTCCTACAGCAAGAGAAGTGGTGGCGCAAACAAGGGGATAGAGGGGGCCCGAGATCCCTTAAAAATTGTTCTGGACTCCACCTGCCCCTCCAGATATGCTTGGAGAAAAAATTAAAAAAATTAATATTCGAAATTGTGTATTTCGAATTGTGAAAGATAAAAGCGGGCCTGAGGGCCGCTTTCGGCCTTCTATCATCGTAACCAAAATTCAGGAAAATTTTATTTTCAATAATATTTATAACGATATAAAAAATTGTACTCCCATTTAATATTTTCTGATACCTGCAGGTCACCTCAAATATTAAAAGCTAACGCTGTCACCAGGCAAAAGATATTCAATCCTTCCAATATCTTCTGCTGTTTTTTATCTTTATTATATACTTTTCTTTCCCTTTAAGAACGTGACTAGTTCATAGGGAAGTATTTTTAAAAATAATGCTAACGCAGAAACCACTAACTATCCAAGATGCCAGAAGATGGTGCGACGCATACAATAATATAAACTAGCATGATGTACACAACAATAAACACTGGCGCGACACACAACATAACAAACACAGAAGTCGGTTGACTTCCTCTCAAATTGTAAATATTCGTTTCGGTACGTTTTATTTCTCTTCGTTATACTGAAAATTTCTTCGTTTGACCAACAATGGGTAACTAACTGGATTTTTTCCTATACACATTTTTTTGTAATTGTGAAATTCGTATATCTGTGTACAGTTAAATATGGGGATGGGATATATCGATATTTAGAAAATATCTTTGATTTTTATATTTCCTGCTTTCCTGCCCATTTCACTTATTATTTTATAGACAGTA
This sequence comes from Liopterus haemorrhoidalis, assembly GCA_963971575.1. Classification (NCBI taxonomy): domain Eukaryota; kingdom Metazoa; phylum Arthropoda; class Insecta; order Coleoptera; family Dytiscidae; genus Liopterus; species Liopterus haemorrhoidalis. The sequence goes on from OZ020611.1 coordinate 25,207,655, forward strand.
TAGATTATTTATATAAACAGTATTTTATCTAGATTTTAAAATGTGTGGCCTAAAATTTCTAAAATACCCCATCAAATTAAACTCAATTTCGATGTCTGATAAAAAAATATAAACATGCAAGGAATTAATTTGTGAACCAAGAAATAATTAGAGTGATCCACTATAAAATATTTAAATAATTAACCCTGTCTAATTACCATAAAATAAAGGAATCAAAAGTCATTGGTACAGGTGAATTAGATCTAACCCTTCTGGATGTCATTGACAGGGCAGGTGCAGTTATATCTTTATACCCCACGCATACCTGACGCAGCCCTTGGATTTCTAACTATTTGTACCTGTAATTATTTAATATTAACCCTGGAATTATCGACATTTATCTTTTGATCGTATGATGATTATATTATTATATGCCTATTGTCAGTTGTGACATTTTTTGTTTGATAAATTTGAATAATTTTAAGGTATTTAGATTTTCGATGGTTTGCTCTCGGCACATTTTTTTAAAATACTGACTTGTTTTTTGATAAATCGTAATATATTTACAAATATAGCTGTTCTGATTGAAAAAAAAGATTACCTACATCACAAAGGGACTGGGTTCAATCCCCTTTGACTTCATTTCGCATTTTTCATATCTGATAGTTATAGGTGACCGATATAGAAACTGAATGTACACCTATTGTCACTTTTTTGGATGTAATAACACGATAATAAACAATTTTTTGGAAATACTTTTTTATCTGTTAACCCTTTTGTTCCTAGTGGTGTCACAAAGAAACCACTTTTCAAAAAATGTATCACATGGTATTGAGTAGCGATGCCATAAAACCACCAACGCTACGCTATGTATTATAGAATCATCTCTAAGAGGTAACCAGTATCTCACGCTCAAATATATCGGTATATTAAACAAAAAAATATATTTATTGGGTAAATACCACGAGAAGTAAAAGTATTTTTCTTGTGCACCAGTAGGGTCTTGTAGGTATGATCACCAAAAAACCCTAATAACGTCACTCATGTGTCTGTCTGTACGGTAGAAATTGTAGGCAAACGGCGTAACAAAGAAAATTGAAATTTTGCATGCTTACGCAACTCTTTGACCCACATATAGGAAAAATACAGAGAGATAAAAAAAACACATCCCAAGATAAATACGAGGGATGTTTTCTAAATTCTGGGAATTGTGCTATAATTAAATTACGCAGAACTTAGAGGTAATGTTATTGGTGCCAGACAAGTCTTGACATGTTTATGCAACTATCTAGTGCAATATTGTTCAGTCTGCTTTAGGTGTTCGACTGATAAAGACGCGTTTTCATAGCACTGTTTTTGTAACCATGGAAGACGCAGCAAAATCTCAAAGAGCAATAATTTTCTTTTTGTGGAAAGAAGGTGTGAAAACATCAGAAAATATTCAGCGTCTGCAAGGAGTATTTGGTGAGTCTGCAGAATCCAAAAGTACTGTTTATCGGTGGATCGATCGTTTTAAAACGCGCCCAAACACGTCGGTAAATGAAAGAAACATTACTGCCGTCGAAGACCTACTGAAAGAAGACAGGCGAATGACTATTCGTCAAATTAGTGTGTGCCTAGGGATAGGTACACGACAAGTTCATGACATCTTGCATGATTTTTTGGGCGTTAGCAAGGATTCGCTGCGCTGGGTGCCAAGGCTGTTGAGACCAGAACAGAAACTCAATAGGTCTGATATTTGTCGTCAACTTCAAGAGCTGTTAGCCCATTACGGTGATGAATTTTGGCAACGAATAATAACCACTGACGAAACGTGGATTCCTTATTTCAATCCTGAGACCAAAAGTCAATCCAAAGAATAAGTAAAACGTGCCATAAATAGGTGGATTGAGGAGACACCGAAAAAGTTCTTTGAGGACGGCTTAAAAAAATTAGTTTATCGTTGGGATAAATGTATTCAGTTAAATGGAGATTATGTTGAAAAACTACATTGCAATATTGACGAAAATTAACAAAATAATAAAAATTATAGCTAAATTCCCAGAACTTTGGAAACATCCCTCGTATAAACAATTAGATATGTATTCAGTAAGAAAAAAAAATATTTTTTTAAATTTTGATTGGCATATGAGATGAATTTTCTTATTGGATCAACATGCAAATTTTTATTTTTGAAAAACAATTTTTTTTTTTTTTTGTTGAAATTTTTGCCTATAATATGTCAAAAACTTTTGTCCCATACCCAATCTCGCAGAAGAGTTGATCTAAAAATCTGAAAAAAAATTCCCATAATGAACATTGATGGAACCGGAATAGTTCAACAGGAATTTGTGGTCAGAACGGTTTTTAGCAAAATTTCTATTTTTTGTTGTGTCGTCGATAAATAAATATTTTTTTTTTGCCAACAAAGCTCTTTTTAGCCAACAATGTGATAAAAAAATTCTTGTCCCGCCCTCTGTTACTCAAAGGGGTATAACTAATAATCCGAAAAAAATATAGGTAATGTACATTGTACATTGATCTGGAACGGAAACGTACGAGAGTAATTTTTAATCCGATTGCGTTTTTGAAAAATATTGCAGTTTTTGTGTTATTGACAAAATTAATTATTATTTTTTTTTTCATGGCTAAATTACGGCTAATAATATTATGATTTTTTTTATTATGGCTAAGATAGTGAGAGTTTAGTGTCTTTTTCCAAATTAAAAATGTAATAAAAAAATTTAACAGCTAAAAACCGAGTTCTGAACTTCACACTACACTCTACACTGTAGAGTTTACTGTGAAGTGTTCAGTTATTTTAAAATACTATTATATATTGTGATTCAACGTATTATTTGAATTACTTCAGATTTTTGTTTTTAAGATATCAAAGAGAAATAAATTATAGTTATGAAAAACTTATAAATCAAATAACACCTGTTAATAGGGAGATATACGTTTCAAAGTGGAAAAAATTAGGTCTTTTATCAATATATTGACATTATAAGACTTGAATACGAAGCAAATACAGAAAATAACGCTGAGATTTTTGGCAAATTATTTAAATTTTGTTTAAAAAAATTAAATGTAAGCTCTTAGTACTCAAATAACGAAAAAAATGATTTTGATTGATTATCGAAATTCTGAAATTTTTTGAAAATTCACACTTCCCATCAATTATTGTTCTTTTTTATTTTACTTAAGAAATGTAAAAATAAATTCAATAATGTAAATTTTATAAATTTTAACTTAATAAAATGAATGATCTAAATATTAAGAAATTTTAATTTAAAACCATTACTGAAATAAAAAGAAAAAATATCTGTTTTCAAATATGTCGATTAATTTTTTTGGCTCACATGAATATCTATTATTCAACATTTTACATATTTTTAAACCAACCCCGAGAAGTGTAGTTTTTAAAAGTTGAATATTGGGGGGAGGCTAAGGAGAGTACTACATACACATTTAAAAACATCTCATTTATCATAATCACTTATTAACAAAAATTTATTTAACAAAAACCGTACGAAGTTTGGGTACATGAGTACATTGTCGACATTCATTAAAATCTTCGTGGTCAATAATAATGTATACATAATTTAACCAAATTGATACAATCGTCAAAACATTATGCGAACATATTTTGTTCCGTCCTTTTTACTGATAACACAGAATTGATGTCTCTATCATACATTATTTAATACATATGTGAAAAGTAAATATACAACTAATAAAAATGCATATGACAAGTTTACACTTTTAAAATCCAACACTATTAAGTGAGTTATAGAGTTGATTGTGTGTCGTACACAAATTCCTAGATTATGTATATGCCATCATGATTCGGTTAAGTTATGTCGGGATTATTAAGTTATACCCGCACGAGCCGTGGCTGGCCGTATTCATCTCACAACATAAATATGTGCGCTTGACGTGAGGCTGGACAAACTAAATCATCCTCAGGAATCCCGTCCAGAGATTGTTTACGAACTCACTTAGCTTCTGATAAAAATGAGGGGAATATGTTGGGAATATTGTTGTTTATGACATGGATTTCGAATAATTTTATAATTTTGCATACTACTGCTCAGTAATAACAAGATAGTTCTCCGTTTATTACTTAAGGTGTCAAGTAAATGAAACCTGGTAGCAATCAAAAAAATTAATCAAACAATATTCTGTAACATGAATTTAAAACTTCAAATCAGAATCCGTTTTTAAGGATTCATAGATCACACTCTGTATAGACAGGGCTGGCTATTGGGTTTGTCTTGAGGTGAACTCGATCCAGGCTACAGGTCCTAGGTGACAACAGGCAAATTTGCCAAGGTGTACTTTCAATCAGTGGTTCTCATACTTATTTGACCTACTACCCTCTTTTCAGAAAAAAATTACTTAGCGCCCCTTGGAAATCTACATTTTTTAAACGAACAAACAGAAAGATATATGTATCTATATTTCTACCTACGTTCTAAAATATAGTAAAGAAAGATGTTGTAAATAAAACACCTTGAAACTTGAATTAAAAATTATTTCTTAAAATCATATTCTCATCTAATGGGAAGGATGAACCTGGTGCGCTGCAATCAATGTATCAATCCTCGGCTCTATTTTTATCAGCAGTATTCTTAAATCACCGCGATTAGCTATTTGCAGTTGGTTTATTTTTTTTATAATGGATTTGTGACCGCACTGAACCCACGTTCCACTAAATATTATGAAGAAAATGCAATTAACAACATTTGTATTATAGCCCATAACCCAGGATAAGCTGTAGGAATCTGCTTTTGCAGCCAGAACTGCTGGTAGCCGTCTTTGAATTTAAATTCCAATTCGTAATTTGTGCTTATTTCCATTAGTTCTTCTTGTAATTTTTCACTTGAAAAAGGATCCAAAACCCAATCGGGTATGTTCATTTTAAAAATATCTTCAAATCGTTGGTTGAAGTCAGAATAGAGAGCATCCAAGTGCTGACAATAGGTAAGCAAGTCTTCATCATTTTCAACGCTCGTCAAATGCACCCGAGACTACTCTCGCCCCCCGGATCGTCCCAGCGCCCTCCGTGGGGCGGTATCGCGCACTTTGATAATCACAGCTTTAAAGAATAGGTATTCGAAGCTGGCGGGGGAGAGAGGAAAGAGTCCAGGTTAGGGCTCGGTTTCTAGCCAGATGGCAGGCCGAATGGGATGCGAACACGGAGAAAGGACAATGAACCAAACGCCTGATTCCCAACATCGAAGAATGGACAGCATGCAAGCACAGGATTCTCGATTTCCATTTAACGCAGCTCTGACTGCGCAAGATGGTCCAAACACCGGAGACTGGCGGAGACCATATTACAAGCAAAACTGCCGCCAGAGAACATAACAGAAAAAATGCTCAGCTTCAAGAGCAACTGGGAAGAGGTCCGACGGATGATACGTTCCATCATGACGAAGAAAGAGTACGATGAAAGGATTCATCAAGAAGTAAGGGACGCAAGGAGCAACTAATCTAGCCTACCGTCGAGAGGTCATGTCTAGCGATAGTACCTCGACAGAGAAAAGGGGCAAAGCAGAGGTTTTAGTCGGTAGGCCTATTGGAGAATACGACACTACCGAGGAGATTCCCTCGGTGTCCCAAATAGATTTCCTATGAAAAAAAAAAAAAAAACATATTTATCACATATTGATCAAGTATAATTTTTTTATCACATACTCCTAAACCAGAAAAAAGAAATAGCACATATCTCCATTATATGCACTCTATAAACATATGTATAAAGTATATATAATAAAAGTATATAAAATACCATATAAGAAAATTATATGTTTTACATTATTTGTATTTTTGTTTTAATTATTGTTCTCTAAGATAACTTGTAATTTATAGGCTGAAGATGCATAAAACTAATATATATGCGAAACGTCCCAATGAATTAAACTAATTTATTATTTTTCCTACCTAATTGACGATTAAAGAAGAAACACAATTATTATCCTGACTCGTCAAGATCATTCACTTATATATATATATATATATATATATATATATATATATATTAATAAAAAAAGGTATTTTATGAATAATAAGACATGATTTTATTGATCAACTAATATGCCTTAGGAACGATATAGCACACTACGATCGTTAATAAGTGTAAATGTTGCATAATGATATTTTCGCTAACACGGCCAGACTGATATGCGGAACGTTCTCGAGACGCAACTGCATTTTTCACACCATTGTTGTTATCAGCAACAGCAACCTGCATATGACCATTGGTCTGCTCCATACCAACAACAGAATCCTGCATCTTGCATACCAGTAACAGCATCCTGCATACCAGGAACACCATTCTTGAGATGGTCCACCATCTTCTACTGCATCTTAAAATTCTTCACCTAATTCATAATCTGTAAATAGAGCAATTTGGGCGCAGAATTGATTTTTCACAAAATCAACCATGCACCAATATCAATTAGTTAAAATAAATATTTGCTTAAAACAAAACCTTCCAATAGCAAAGTATAAATCATGATCTGAAAGTTTAGAGACTTTTTGTTATCATTTCATTTTTCTACCACGAACTCAGTGACTAGATCAACAAGCTCAGATATTCAGTAACTATCTGTAAGTTTTCTTCATTACAGATTATTTACAGTACAACAAGTTCATAGACCGTCTATTTGTGTCGGCACACACAGTTCTAAGGTCAGAGACCGTCTATTCGTTTCTGCACACACAGTGCTTTATCATCATCATCATCATCAGCCCGTGGCCATAGCTCACTATCTACCACCATGGTTACAGAGCTATTACCGGACAAATACCACTGGCAGCAGCTTGTCTTGCGGTACTCAACAAGCTTTCAACTCTCAACTCATTATTTGTTATATTTTGTCTTTTCCAATAAACGTTCAACTTAAAAACTCAAATCTCGAAACTCAGATCTTAATTATCAAATCTCAAATATTATAACTCAGATATTAAATCACAAATATCAAAAACAAAATCTCATATTTTGATGTCTCAAGTCTTAAAACTCAATTATTAAAATCTGAAATATTAAATCTCAAATCTAACTTTTACTCATTATGGCTAGCACGTGCCATATGATTTAACCAAAACAATAAAATGCCTCTTACCATTTTAGTCGTCAACAATCTAACCAGTAACCTTCATACAATGTGTTAGTTAATAACAAAGCAACGCTCGTTCATCCTGACAATTTTTAGAGATCTGCTTTGGAAAATTAATCCTGACATATTCTGCATTTTTCAATAAAAATTTCACATTTCAAATTTATTCCAATAAGTGTCATTTCCATAGAAATCACTTGAAGTATTTTTTTGACAAAATAACTTAAAATTCGCCAATCTATTATCTAGCTCATAACTATTCATACTACCTTTATATGATTTTCTTTATATAAGCCTTTGCAATATTATACGACAATTTCTTTACGCCTATACAATGGTAGCATTAAAAAAAAATATTTTTAACATAGCACTTATTTTATATTTCTTGTGGGTGATAGGCCAATCGCACTTCTGATATTAATAAAAAAGGTATTTTATGAATAATAAGACATGATTTTATTGATCAACTAATACGTCTCGCACATCGTATGATATATTTTCTACTATTCTATTTACATCAAAACAATATGCCTTAGCAACGATATAGCACACTACGATCGTTAATAAGTGTAAATGTTGCATAATGATATTTTCGCTAACATATATATACACTGTTTCGGACCTTTTATGCAATATAATAAATGGTAGTAGTAAACAAGTTTTTTCTATGGCATGCAATTAAGAAAATGATGACGGAAACGTTATTACTAGCTGACTCCTTTACATCTAGCTGTTATTATTGTTAATTAATGTCAAAAACAATATCCTGTGTTTAACGTGTTGTTTCTTACACCACTGTGATGCTCGTGTGGATAATGGAATCGAGCCAATATGAACCCGCCGGTCACTTATTACGAAATATCCCAGTAATTACATGATGGCTACGTTAAAAAATAATAAAAGCATAGGAAGTTTTATAAATTTGGAATATTTTAGAAAACTCTCTCTGTCAGTCTTTCACTGTCATAGATTTGTATATACAGTAAAACCTCGATATAACGGACCTCTATTTAACGGACTTCGGATATAACGGACAAAAAATCCGGTCAAACGTAAGAAAATTAAAAACGTCCTGTTAATATTACACATAATTAATATAGTTAACAATATATGAACAGTTAATTCAAATTAATACAAACCACTAATCAGAAGTGATTGCAAGTAACATTTTTGACAAATAAAAGTAATTATGTTGATAAAAACTCACAGATTGTGTCCGTTTTCTATAGAACAACATGTAAAATATATGTAAAAAACTAAAACGCTACGTCGCTTCACGACGAATGTCCGAAGACAATTAAATAGATTTTTGTTTGTGTTTTGTATTTTTTATTAATATCAAAATACAGTGAACATATTTTCAAAAAAAAGTTTTTTGATTTATTTTAAACCTATTTTTATATAACGGACTTTCGGCTTTAACGGATACCCCGTCCCCCCAATTAGTCCGTTATATCGAGGTTTTACTGTACACAAATTTGTGCAAATTTATCATTCTCGCAGCACTTATGCGCGCTTGGGGATAACATGGTAAATTAAACTAATTTCCTATCAAATAATAATATCGAAATGAGACAGTTCCAAAGTAGTCGAAGGAAAAAATATTTCGTTCCAGTGAATTTTCGTTATACTGAACATCGAGGAAAAATAAAATGGTAAAACACTTTTTTGTAGTAGGTAGGATCGGAAGTGACGTCACGGATAAGAAAAAGTTTCTGATTTTATCAAGCTGATGATATCAGGTGCCTGATAACAACAATTTATCAGCCTGATTATCAGGTTTATCAGCTATTTATCAGCCTGATTATCAAGTTTATTAGGTACCGGATAAAATCAGTCACATTTTTCTTATCTGTGACGTCACTTCCGATCTAGAACCCCTCAATCCTACCTACTATTTCAGGTAACAATGAAGCACCAGCAATATTTGCCACTTCTTCAATTTCTCTTTCTGCACTTAGTAACATTTTTTCCCTGATTTATACAAAATATGCACCACAAAGATGACAATTTAATGCATATAAACAAAATAACACATTTATTTATACATTGCTATTTTTTGTTTTTGATTACTACAGTTATGACATTCACATTGATTGACATTAATACTTCATTTAATTGAAAATTACATAAAAAATATAATGCATTGCACGTTAGACGTCTGCACGGGCTCAGGCTTGGCCCGTGGGCCCAGGCCCGACCCGGCCCGACCCGGCCCGAGGACTGGGTTTCGGGCCGACTGACATGTATTATATTCGGGTTCGGCCGGATAAGAACAATAATACCTTTAAATAATATATTTTTAAACCTTCGTTAAAATATATTTTGTTTTTAAATTTCTAGTTTTATAATTATTACAAATTGTAAGAAATTTTTGTATCATAATATTTTTTAACGAGGTTTATTCGGGCCGAATTTAAAATTTTGTCGGGTTCGGGCTGGGTAAATGCAATAATTATATTAATATTTTCGGGCTCGGGACTGGAAACATAACGGGCAGGGCTGGGTAAAAGTGGTCCAAAATAGGCCCATGCAGACCTCTTTTGCACGTTGCGTAGTTATTATTATTGTGTTGAGTTCTTTATTATCATAAAACAACTAACTATCTTTTTGTTGCTAAGGTATATACATGGGTAATGCTATATAATATATACAATACATCTCCCTTATTTTTTTTATAATTGAAATTTAGATACGGGCTTGATTGTTCGGCCATATCTGGTGACATATTGTTGTGGAAGGCGTTGCTGGCTGGTGGAAGGACTTGAAACCGTTTCTGGAGGTGATTCTACCGGAGCCGTAACTTCTTCTGAAGCTATTTCTAATTCTGGCTGCACCGTTGCTGGAGATTTTCTAATATGTTTCTGATTTCTTCTCTGTATACTTCCATCCTTCAATTCTACAAAAACTGAACGAGGTGTATTACTATTATGTATAATTTTACCTGACTGCCATTTGTTTGTCAAGGGATCTTGAACAATTACTGAATCGTCTAAGTTCAACAAATTTCTTTTATGAGATGTTCGATCGTAGTATCTCTTTTGCTTTTCTCTTTCGTTTTTCAGGTTCTTTGAAACATTCTTGACTATTTTTGGCTTTAATCTATCTTCCTTGATGGGTATAACTGATCTTGTTATTCTACTTAAAAGTCTTTGATTTGGAGAATAAAGTTCATTAGTTCTTGTTATGTTCCTATAATTCAACAAGGCTAACTCGATTGAAGTTTGATCTTCGTAGCATTTTCTTAAAACATTTTTTGCAGTTTGAACTGCTCTTTCGCTTAACCCATTGCTTTGTGGATAATATGGACTTGACGTAATGTGTTCGAAGTTCCATTGTTGCGAAAATTCTTTAAATAATTGTGAACAATACTGGCGTCCATTATCTGTGTGCAGTTCAGCTGGAATTCCAAATATTGAAAACCATATTTTAAGATTTTTTATTATTTCCGAAGATTCAATTGTTTTTAATTTTTTAAAATCTAGCCATCCGGAATAACTGTCTATTATTACAATGTAATGGTAATTGTTGAAATAAAATAAATCCGAAGCAACAATTTCAAAAGGATATTCTGGAATTTTTGTTAAAATCATTGGTTCTTTAATATTGTTTCGAGCAAATTTTTGGCAAATAGAACATTCATCAACAAATTTTTGAATATCTTTTCCCATGTTCAACCAAAATAATAATTGTTTGGCTCTTTTTATGCTCGACTGTATTCCAAAGTGACCTTCATGAATTTTTTGAAGCATTTCAAATTTAAGAGATGAGGGAACTAAAATTTGTTCTCCTTTAAATATGATATTGTCATATACAGACAATTCATCTCTGAAATTCCAATATTTTTTAATATCAGGATCTACTAAATTTATTTTGCTAGGCCAGCCATTATTAATGATTTCCTTTAATTTAATTAAGGTTCTGGATTTTGACGTTTCCTCTATAAATTTTTTCACAGATTTATTACCAACATTTAGAACTATATTAACTTCTAGTTCATTTTTTTCATCATAGGTTGGCATATTTTCCACGTCTCTACTTAAAATATCTGGAATTGGTATATCTTTACCTTTCACGTAAATTATTTTAGGTGCGTATGGTTGTACATCTAAAATAATTCTTTTTAGTCGTGCGGGTGCTTTGTCAAGGGATTTTTTAAATATTGACTCTAAAGGTTTATGATCTGATTCAATAATTACTGGTTTACCAAAAATATATGAGTGAAATTTTTGACATCCAAACCTGATTGCAAATGCTTCTTTCTCTATTTGGGGATAATTTTTCTGTGCAGATGTTAATGCCTTCGACGCGTAAGCTATGGGATGTCCATCTTGCATTAATACTGCTCCCATTGAATATGAGCTGCAATCAACTGACAGGGTGTTTTCTTTATTCACGTCATAATATTTCAGTACGGGAAGTGTCGACAAGGCTTCTTTAATTTTTTCAAATGCCAATTGTTGCTCTTGGTCCCAGTACCATGAAGTATCTTTCAGCAATAGTTGTCGTAAAGGACCTGTCAAATCAGATAAATTTTTAATAAATTTAGATAAATACGTTACCATTCCAAGTAATCTTTGTAACTGTTTCTTATTTTCTGGTATTTTGAGTCGTCGAATTGCTTCAATTTTTTCTTCATCAGGTAACAATCCATTCGAAGTAACTATGTGGCCTAGAAATTTTACAGTTTTTAATTTAAATTTACATTTTTCCTCGTTAAGTTTCAGCCCATTTAATCTTATTCTATTGAATACTTCCTTTGTTTTCTCCTCTAAACCTTCTTCGGTTTTTGAATGTATTAAAATATCATCCATTGATACTTCTACATTTTTAATATCATCTAGTAATGTAGACATTAAATTTTGAAAAAGTTCTGGAGCGGATGCCAAACCAAATGGTAAACGCATATAAGAATATCTTCCCCAAGGAGTTGAAAACGTTAAATATTTTTGAGATTGTTCCGCTATTTTTACCTGCCAGAATCCTTTTTTACAATCTAATATAGTAAACCATTTTGAATTTTGTATTCTAGAGGATATTTCTTCAATAGTTCTTAAAGGGTAATGACGTCTTAAAATATTTTTATTAACGTCAGATGGGTCAATGCATAACCTTATTTTATTATTTTTGCGAACTATTATCAAATTACTTACGACTGGTGTTGGTTCATTTTGCTTTTTAATAATACCCATTTTTACCATGTCGTTAAGCTCTTGCTTGACAGTTTCGCGAAGCTTGTATGGTATAGTTCTTGGAGGATGAATTATAAAGTTTGGATTTGTTTTAAATTCTAATGTATATTCAAAGTTTTTAAAACATCCTAGACCTCTGAAAAGATCATCATTATCATTTATAGTGTCAACACGTTTTACTAAATTTAATTTGACACATGAATTTTTTCCAAGAATTGGTTTGACATCTAGATCTACAACAATAAAGTTAAGTAAAGCTTTTTGATTGTTTACTTCACAAATTTCTTCAAATTCACCTAACACCTTTGTTTTTTCATTATTAAATGAAATAATATTTTTAGTGTGTGAATTATTTATATGACCTTTAATTGTATCTGCTAATACTTTTGAGACAATATTACATTGAGCTCCTGTATCTAGCTTAAAGTTAATAATAGTAGATCCTACCTTGATATCTTCATTCCAGTCATCTGAACTATTTAAGTCGATGACGTTTAAATGTAAATCAAAATTTGACAGTTCAGCTCCTGTAGTGTCAATGTCAGTATTTGACAAACTTACAGTGCCTGCTTTATTTTCTATATATTTGTTTACATTTTTACCTTTTACAGCTTCATTTTTATTTTTCTTAAAACAACATTCTGTCAAATGCCCACTTTTTCCACAGAGAGTACAATATTTCTTATATGCAGGACAGCTTCTTTTACCATGCGTAGTAGCGCAGCGTTTACATTTAAAAACATTTCGAAAATTGTCATTTTTGACAGCGTCACATGATTGTTTTTTGTTCGTTTTAATTTGTAATAGCGTTTCCGTGGTTTGTTCGCTGGCCCTGCAGATAGATATTGCCTTTTGCAACGTCAATTTTGGATCTGACAATAATTTTTCGCGTACTTTCTCACTTCTTATTCCCAAAACAATTTTATCTTTAAGAAGTCGTTCTTCTATCGTCATTCCTTCGTTGGTCGAATTAAAATTACAGTCAACAATTGCTGTTCTTGCCTTTATTAAAAAGTTTTCGAAACATTCATGTTCTTCTTGAAAAGTTCTGAAAAAAGCATATGTACTGTAAGTTGGGTTAGCGGTAGGATTGTAAGCTTCACCAAATTTTTTCTTTAGGATTTCTGGATCTTTTCGTTCTGTAGCTGTTAATAAGAACCCATTGTATGTACCGATCACATCTTGTCCTAAACAGTTCATCAGTATTCCTACTTGTCTTTCCATCGTTAACTCCTTTATTCCAGCTGCAATCTCGAACCATTCGTATTGTTGTAACCAATCGCGCCAAATTCTTGACTTATCTGTTGCATTTTTTATGTTAATACTTTCTGGCGGTTTCGCTGAAAAAGCTTGTAGATAATTATTTGATCCATTTTGTAAATCACCAGGCATTTTTATTTTATTTTAAAGTTTTCTTTTTAATTCTAATTTAACTTTAAAAATTATCTTCTGACACCATGTGTTGAGTTCTTTATTATCATAAAACAACTAACTATCTTTTTGTTGCTAAGGTATATACATGGGTAATGCTATATAATATATACAATACAATTATTATTATTATTTTTTTTGTCCTTGGAAGCTTTACAGGCCACGGGCCTTCATCGGCCCCTAAACACAACGGTCAAAAAAATTCGCTTACGTATCTAGCAATGCAAATGAAAAATCCGTTTCCTTATCAAAAACGAAAAGAAAGCTTCACTCCTACACGTTTCCTCCTACGCGAATATTGCTGCGTGTGGAGATATCCATATAAACATTTTTTGTGAACTTCATATATCTGCAGGTATTTTTAAAATTACAGCCTACATACAAAATTATTACAAAAAATCCATTCTTAAAACACATTTCTTCCAGCTATATATTTTTACAACTTAAATTAGGGGTCATATCACTAATTTTAAGTACAGTTTAACTTAAAGCAATGCATATAAATGCTTAATAATTCCACAGAAATTACTTAAATTTACAAAATCTACATGAGTATGCGCAGTTTTAAAAATAATGATTTAAAATCTTTTCAGGAAACTTTCAGTCTTACATTAATTTACATTCTTGGCCTCTGAAATGTATTATGTAAATTTGAAATGTAATTTGCGCTAAAGTGGGTTATACCTATAGGCTAGAAATTTGAGAAAAGATTTAAAGTTAAATTAATTATTATTGAGGTTTATGAAAAGTGGTTTTATATTGATATATAATTAATTCAGTAAATAATTATATCAAAACCACTCTTTTGTCTCCCTTTCTCTTTATCTTCCTCTCTTTTCATGAGCGCTATTCTTTGGGGTTCTTTTTAACTTTGCAGCGAATGCCACGAATTTTTAGAAAAGTGTTTTTACTTTGAAAAATTATAATACCTAGGGCCGAGAGTTCCAGTTGCTAATAGACTGTTTTATAAATTTATTAACAACATAATTTTTTCTCCCGCGATTTCCCCACCGAAATATTTATTAAGTTTCGAATAACAAGGCATATTTGTCTTATAACTCATAGGCAACATGAAATGCTTAATAATGTGACTAACTTAAAACGGGTTCGCAAAATGTGTTAATATTTCAATTTTAATTGAAAAACAGTATCATTTTAAAAGTAAATACAAATATGTTGATAAATGATAAAATTGTTAGTTAAAAAACTGAAAATATCTCCCTTATTATTGACTTGACAGAAAAATATATATAAAAAATATTGTTTAAAATAAGAAAACAAACATTTTTTGTTGAATGCATTTTTTTAATGAGTGTTGGGGAGTAACGGGGGTTAGGGACACCCTAAAACGAAAATCTACAAAAATCTCTTTTTTTATGGACTTGACAGCAAACACGTATATAACAAAAATTGTTTATAAGAAAATGATAAATCTTTTTTGTTATATATGCTTTTTTTAATGGCATGATTTACAATATTTGTGAAAATAGTGAATTGCAAAAAAGTACAACTCAAAAACGGATAGAGATAGAGACCGGCGGTTAAAATTTTTGGATTATCCATAGTTTTATTCATTTAGTCTAGAAAAAAATTGGGGCTTTAATCAATTAACGCGTTTTGAGATTACGACAAAATTTTTTAATGGTACAATTTATATTATTAGTGAAAACTGTGAATTAAAATAAAGCAGAACTCAAAAACGGTTAGTGACAGCGACCACCGGTTATAATTTTTGGATTCTTTGTAATTTATTTAGTCTAGAAATAATTTGGACTTTAATCGTTTAACGCATTTTGAGATTACGACAATTTTTATTTAAATTAATATAATCACTACTCAAAAAACGGTTAAAGAAAACGACCTGAGGTTAGAATTTTTGGATTCCTCGTAGTTTATTTAGTCTAGAAAAAATTTGAGGCTTTATTCGCATTGCGTATTTTAAAATTATGACAAATTTTAATATGGCGTGATAGAAATTTTCATCTTCGCATGGAAGTATCTCAAAAATGAAATGCGATAAAGAGCTGCGGTTGAAATTTTTGAAATCTTGAGGTTCTAATTGACTACTAAGCAAATTTTGAAACAAAAAATTTTTTTGAAAATTTTTATTTATTTTTTTAAATTTATTATCAATTTTAATAAATCCTAACTAAAAACTGGTTAGTGATTGAAATCTAAGTTTTGAATTTTTAAAATTCTCCTACATTGTTTAGTCTATAAAAAAAGTTTGGCGTTAATTTACTAATTATTAAGTTTTGTATGGAAAGTAATCCCAAACCCTTAACAATGGCCAAAAATCGAAAAAATCGTAAAGGGTAGACCTTAAAAAAATTGTTTTTTCAGTAACCTCGAGGTGGGGAAGGAGTAATTCCAATAAATGCGGCATTTGGAATTTTCCACCACCGATTTTATGTCAGAAAAGACGTACAAAATAACCGGTATTTGGTCAATACCATAGGCATGTCTAAGATGGTGGTAGAGCACGCGGAGAGCAGCATTATGGCGAGATACGTAGCTCGACGCTGCAAGAAATGAACAAGCAGACCGAATGTGCATAATGGCTTCAGGATGGTGGTGGCACAACCTACAGAGTAGGGACTCTGCCATTTGGAATATGCGAGCCCTGTATGCCCAAGTATTTATACACCATCCTGACACTCAAACACAAAACCTTCCGTTTCCTATCTCGGAATTATTATTATTTTAAACAAGGCTAAATCCGGATTTATTTGTGCAATTAGAGCTTGTAGTGAAATTAATCTTCAAGGTATTTCTGAGTAAACTTAAATAACCGTTTTGTGGCCGAGCTCGTTAAATCATACAGTTTTGACTGGTTATGAATAGTCTGAATTGTGAGGTTGCCAGTTCAATTCCGCGTTGGTGATATTATTCGGCCGAGAAAAATATGTTTAACATTACTCCCATTTTCACAATTATCCAGGTATAGGAGCTCGCCCACTGGCATCGGCGATTAGCCTCGTTGCAGAAATAGACCGATGTAAAATAAATAAAGTACAATACAACCGTTTTGTAATAGAACATGTTGCTGGGCTCAAAAAAGTTTGTTATCTTCTGCTCTATCAAATTACGAGATCAAACAATGCTCAGTGAAAAAATCTCCGAAATATTTCACACGACCGATTTGATGATACATACATTTCATTGTAGGCACATTATGATCAGTTGATATGGGCGCGATTAATCATTTATGAAACGAGTACATTAACTCTCCTAATTGGCTATTGGCCGTGTGGATGTACACATATACACACAATAACAGAGTTTGTCTTGTTTAACGATCGCTTTAACTACTTCTACTTAGTTACTGGCTATTCACAATGTACGAACACAGGGTCGGACACATTATATTTCACATTAGGTGGTATAGTTTTGTTTAATGCCAGCCGAATTTCAATACTTAACATTCCTCACTGATGAAATTGACTGTTATTAATATCTTGTTTTGATTATTGGGGTGTCGTGAGTGTATTATTTAATACGATTTATTATGTCAATACGTTTTTGGATATGTAGTTAGCACATAATAGATTGACTATATAATGAGTTACCGGACCACCAAAAGTCATTCTTTTATTAAAGCTACTAGCTAAGTTCGCAACCAGATAATGAAAGCCTGGATTATTTTTTTGTTTTGGTACTACTTTTTTATAATTTAGTAGATATAACTAAGAAACCCTTAAGCCGTCACTCATGCACCTATGTCTGTTTGTCTGTGTGTTTATGTGTATGTATGTCTAACTGCGATCCTTCTGTCTTTATCTCCGTCTGTACGGTAAATATTGTATCCAAACTACTGAACCTGAAGAGTTGAAATTTGGCATACATATATCGAACTTTGATCCGAACAAATTATAGACAGAAAAAAATTATAAATAGTAAAATATGCACAGGGTGTATATTTTTATATATATATTTTAGAAAAAAAGCACAAGTCAAAATAAGTGTTTTAAAATTCTTTGACCCTTGTTTTTTTTTTTAAATTTTTCTTGATTTAAGAGGATCCTACGCTATAAACGCAAATAAATCACTGTATTTGTAAATAATTCATTTCATATTTGTAAATAATTCACACTGCACATCAATTTTAAACGAATTCAGAAAAACTAATACAATAGAATCAACAAATAATATATCTTTACACATATTTTTGTTTGATTTTGATCAGTAGTGAGATTTTATTACATATTTAATATCTAGACAGATTTTACTCATGCTATTCTGTCGATCAAAATCTAATAAAAATGTATGTAAAGATCATATATTATTTGTTATTGTATTCTATTGTATTATTTTTTCTAAATTCGTTTAAATTTGATATGCAGTGTGAATTTTTACACATTTCAGTTTTTTTTTTTTTTTAACTCTTAATATTTATCCTATATGTGGATCAAAGAGTTGTATAAGTATATCAAATTTCAACTTTCTAGGTCCAGCCGATTGGCTACAATGACTACTGTGCAGACAGACACACAGACACATGAGTGACGTTATAAGGGTTTTTTAGTTATATCTACAAAAGCCAAAAATGCTAAAAAAATATTATTTGTTGAGTTTGCATTCAACTACTGAAGATGGCTACGTCATAGCCGAAATGTAGGGTAACAGCAGCGAATTTCGACTACCAAATTTATTTATTTTTTAATTTACGAACTATTCAATATTTTGGTAGAAAAGTGGTCCCAATCGATACCTCATTCACTTATCTTTAGGTGCTAAATATTTTCACGATGAAACAGGCTGTTATTACAACTTAAGTTCGACATAAAAAAAATATGAAAAAAATGTTGATTTCAAAAAAGTGATGTTAATATCGACTACCCTAAAATTTTAAGATAATCAACGTTTCCTGTCTCTTTTACATTTTATTTAGATAAAAGAATATAATAATAGAGACTTTTAGTAAGACGTGATTTTAATTGTCGTCCAATTAGGTAAGTGAAACATGCATGCATGTAATATCGACTAGTCCGTAGTAGCTTCATTCCTCTAGTCGATATTACCTGCAATCGAATCTGTTTTATTTAGCCTGTGATATTGTAACAAAATATTATGAAAATCAAATTTTACCAGCTAATATATATATATATTTGGATCAGTTCTTATCAGTTTATTCAATGCAAAATATTTTGATAAACTTTCCTTTGATAAACAACTGCTGTTTAAAACCAATAAAAAAATATTTTAACACTTAAAAAATATAAATATCTACACTGTTCGTCTAACGACATTCACACGTGGCTTAAAATAAAGTGAGGTTAGTTTTTTACATAAACATAGTGTTACGTTATACTACCGCTATATGTCAGCAATTATTTAGAGAAATAATGGGATAGTCGAAATTACCTGCGTAGTCGAAATTCGCTGCAGTTACCCTACATCTAGTGACAATAAAATAATTTGTGAAGTAAAGAATCTCTTTAAATGAAATATTTGATCCTATTATTTAAAATATGTATATATCGATTTTTTGATTTGTTGAAAAACATTGATTATTTTTTTAAATGTATGGATATCAAATGAAAGCTCTATTTGATAACCTTATATATTTGATAATCTTATTTTTTGTTTTTGTTATTATTATTGAATGTTTGATTTAAAATCTTAAAATCGCCTTTAGACTGTACAAACATTGTACATTAACATTGTACAAACGGAATTTTTGATCTAGTTATTTTTGTAATTATAGGAAAAAAAGTTTGTTTTTTTTAACCCATTTAAACCTGAAACTTTTTTTGAAAAAAAAAATTGTTTTTTTGTAAAAATTTAGTTAATTGTGTATAAATATGCATGAAAATGATTATAATTTTTTTTTACTGATCAGAATAGCCATAACATGCTGTACTTTTTAAAGGACGGTAGGACTATATACTACTATAAGAATAATAACAACCTATTTATTTAAATGCTTTATTAATTCCAAAATTATTTTAAAATTATTTTATAAACTTTAATATAAACTAAACTATAAAATCATTTGCTTGTATGATAGTCCAAAAAACAATTTTTAGGATGTAAACCTACATTAGGTACATTTTTTATAAACAAAATTAGCTTTTTTGCTGCAAACAGCGCAACGTCTTTGAGCAAAATAAATGGATGGTCAGGGACCTCAAAGAGTTGTGTTTGTTTTGTTTGACTCTGGATGGTCAGGGACCTCAAGAAGTTCAGAGGAAGTCTGGATGGTCCGGGACCTCAAGGAGTTGTTGGACCTAAAATGGTCGTGTTTGTCTTGTTGACTCTGGATGGTCAGGGACCTCAAGGAGTTCAGAGGAACTCTGGATGGTCAGCGACCTTAGGGAGATGTGTTTGTTTTGTTCGACGCTGAATGTTCAAGGACCTCAAGGAGTTCAGTGAAACTCTGGATGGTCAGGAACCTCAAAGAGACGGACAAAACTAACATTATGTTTTCGTTTACTCTGTTTTATTTTGCAGTTATTAAATTCTGAAGATGCCGCGAGGACGTGGCAGGAGCAGGACGGCCGTGTTACGATAATAAGTTGTTTTATTTTTCAGTTATTTTGAGTAAATAAAGTTAAATAACATAAATTTCACTAATATATCAAAAACTTCATGAATAAAATATGGTAGAACATAATCCTACCGTCCTTTTAAAAGGACGGTGGCTTTATTCATTGAATATCGTTTGCCGGTTTCAACAAAATTTAAGTTTTTGAGGTTATGAGTATATAAAAATATACAGTCTAACATAAAATGTATTTTATAATTTTAAAATTTTAAAATAATAATAAAATAACTTTCCTAGAATTAGCCATTGTCAATGCTCATAAAACGTAAAGGATTGAAACGCCAATAAAATTTACAAAAATGACAACAATTGTTTGAAACTTGCTATAAATGATGTTTCATAAACACAGTGATCATAACATATTACGCCATCTCAAATTATTTGTTTTTACTAATTAATTTAGTGCGATTTTTGAAAATCCTTTTAAAAGGACGGTAGGTTTAAATGGGTTAATCTATGTAGAATTAATTCTACATTGTAGAAAATTCAGTGAGACCTATTAACAAGTAAATAAATAAACAAAATGTAATTTACAAATTTTTTTGAATTTGACTAGGTAGCTGCTAATATATATGAGTCATTCTTTTTCATCGAGAGACCCCATGCTGTCCAAAAATATATTAGTCTATGAAAGGTCTACCAGAGCTCATTCGATGCTTATTGTAGTCTAGTTTCGAAATCCGAGTGGCTCTTTTACGGAAACATCGTAACTTATCAAATATGGCCACCAATCCCAGGTGACCTCTACCTTTTCTTCGATAAATCGATTATAAAGTCAACACAATCGAGTCAATTTGGGTGTCAAACCCCTGAAAATGTTACCTAAAGGTAGTTGAGGCGGCTGTTAATGAATCCAGGGTCAAATTTAGAAAATTCAATATGGCGGATGCAATATGGCGGCCGAAACCACGTGCCAAGTGAAGATTTTTTAAAAAATGATTTGATTTCAATATAATATAATGCTAATATATATATACATATATATGTATATATATATTAGCAGCTAATTGAAAATGATTGGTAGATGCAAAGACGGACCAAGGTATTTCTGTACCAGAGGTAAAGTACCAGTTTTGTGCCCAAATCCCTGCGAAGACGGAGCGAAGTGATGACAAGAACAATGGAAGACGATCCGTCTCCCGTAGCTATTAACAAAGTAATAAAAGACAGATCGAAGTGGTGACAACAAAAGCACAGCCTGACGATATAAAGTTCAGTTTTTTAATGAAGTCTGTTCAATGACAAATGAACGAATCAACTTATTTCTATATTTATTTCTCACCCAACCTTGCAAGGCATGTGCCCGACAATATATAAATAAATTGGTTAATACATTTGGCATTGAACAGACTTTAAAAAAAAAACTTAATTGTGCATTGAATTCACACCCTGAAGATCAATTTCGACGAGTGCAAACCTTTATAAATTAGACGTTAATCTCCGACACATAGACAACGAGCACCTACATCGGTGCCCTATTTCCACCGATTCTTGGCTTTCCGATTTTATGCCATCCAAAAACGTGCGTGAGGTGAAGTATCAACACAAACCGTATTGTTAATTCTGTAGTACGTTAGGACGGAATTATTTTTTTTATTCGAAATTTTCAGGTCCGTTTTACCGGTGTTTAAAGTACAGCTTATTTTCCTGGTTCATTAATATTCAAAACCTAGGAGCAAATACCAACTTAACTTAAAAAATACCATACTAATTTAACGAGGAAGTTTTTCTAAATGCGGAAAATATTGTTCTCCCCGTTTTATTCACCAATTTTATGTCTTCTTAGGCACCAGAGTTTAGTTGATTTTTATGGTTTTGTAGGTATGACCAGGGCTATGACTGTCTTAGTCCATGCAGGGGTCCTTGGGCACACAAAGTGTGGGGCACTTTTAGAAAGTAAAAAAAAATGTGTATGAAAACATCATGTACTTTTATTTATTGACTTTATTGGTTATTATGGTTAGCTTTGTACAAATCAAATATAAGTGAAGTGATAACTATTTTGAGAATTGGACTTACGATAATGATGATGGTTTCTTCCGAGATTTCTGTTATGCAAAATCTTCTATTATGTCCTCAAAGTCCAATTTTTGATGAATACCACATTCTATGCACATGATCGACAAATTAGTAAGTCGTTCTTGTAACATAGTCGTTCGTAATTCATTTTTTATTCTTTTTAGCCGTGAAAATGAGCGCTCTCAAAAATTTTATAAATAGCAATAATCACATATAAAAAAATATAATACTACTATCTATTATTATTTCAATATTGATTGTTTAAAATTTAGTTATTTGTTTCAATTTATTGAATATTTTTTCTAACAAAAATAGAAATTATTCATGTCCCATAGTTTGTATTTTACTATCTATAGTATATTATATAATATAATAATGGTTAGCAAATTTGTCTATACTACCGAGTAAAATCAACTAAACAATAAAATATATTTTAAATAAATTAAAAAAAAAATCTTTCAAATATTTTAAAGTTATTTAAATATTTGTTTACAATTTATAGCATTAACTAAGAAATTTTACGTTTTGTATTTTTTTGTTTTATTTTTTTTGTTTAGTAAAATTTTGTTCACAGTTTAAACCAGTGGTGAAGGGAGACCTCCGCTAAACTTGCCCGACCATAAAAACAAAAATAATAATAATAATAATTAAAAAAATTAGGTAAAACTTCAAAAATACATCAAATTCTGTTCTATGTATTTTTTTTTTTCGATGCTTGGTTTCTTAGTTACGT
The DNA here is from genome assembly GCA_963971575.1 of Liopterus haemorrhoidalis. NCBI lineage: Eukaryota > Metazoa > Arthropoda > Insecta > Coleoptera > Dytiscidae > Liopterus > Liopterus haemorrhoidalis. Next base: position 25,230,662 of record OZ020611.1, read on the forward strand.
TTTTTTTTTTTAATTTTAAAGTTTAGTAACCGTTAAAAAAAATTCCGTTTCCGGTTTCGTATCTTCATAAAAAACAGTAGGCTCCTTACCAATTAATAGGAGAATTTTTTAGTATCAGAACGTAACTCTCTAAGTTAAACCGTTCTTGAGACACACACACACACACATGCGGACGGCAATTCCAAAATAGGTTTTTTCAGTTCCCTGGACCATGAACGTGGTCATCAGTTAAAATCTTGACATCGAAAATTTTCGCGATTACAATACTTGCCCCTTATATATTAAAGCCGGGCAGGTAAAAATATTTAGAAATCTCATCTGGTTTTCGATTATTATTTAAATTTAGAAATTTGAACGGCAATTCTTAGTAAAATGCACTAAAAATTGAGTTCCTCTTTTTTCCGTGTAAACGACGACCTCGGTATTTTGAGACCCCCATCAAGCCGGAGGCCCTCGGCTCATGTGCCCCTATGGAAAAGACGGAACTGGACATTTTATTGTTCCAAAAATATCTAAATATAATATTGATAATACATCTCTGTTCACATCTATAAAACCATCGTTAAACTGTTAAAGAGATACTTTTTGTTTGGGGGCAGCACTATACACCTCCTTCTTTTGTTTTCAGCGCCATCTACCATACTTATCCCTGTGCATCAAGTAAGCTGTTACATTTTATAGATTATAATTGAGTGTGAGCAGTTATGATCCGATGTTGGGTTCATTTGCTGCCAGGAAATTATATGAGCCTTTTATTTATTACCAGGCATTTGTTAAAGAGTACACCGGTTTACGAGTTTTACGTTGCAATCTTGATTACGCTGTTAAAACTGTAATAAAATCTTAGATAATTTTATGTTTACAGTGTACGCAGATTGGTTATTAATGACGTAATAGCTTAATTATTTTTATTTTTTTAGATTGTTGCAATTTTAATCGCGAGAAATAAAATATTATTTATGTAATCCGCAGGTTTAAAGAGTACGAGGGACGAAAGATGGTATGTCAATTCGAGCAAAGTTTTCAAACCACTAATATTTCTCTTGAAAACGCCAAAAGAATTAATCGTTCCATTAATTATTTTAAAATTGTTGTAAATTACATAAATTTCACTTAAAATACCCTTTTTGTTCATAGTGAATGACTTAGAGAAAATCCCAGTTGCATGATGTACAACTCATGGACAATAGCCAGTAAGATACAGAACGAACCAGAAGATTAAAAAGACATAATCCATAATCCATAATTATAATGAATTATAATAGATAAAATGTATCTTTTCATATGAGCCCACTTGCAAAACCCGTTAAATGCATTTTAATAAACTGGTGAAAATTTACCAAAAATATATAAATAAGGCCTTGGATAGCTTGTATGCTAATTTTTGTTTTATTAAATCAAGAGAAAATAATAAATAAATGCTAGTTAAAATTACATAATCCTACAATAGGTAAGAATAAGTTATTTAATTAATATATATAGTCAGAAACCTCTTCTACCATTCCGTGTAGAGGTTGTTCTGTCAGTATAATTATTTTATGAAGTTGCGCCATTCTGTCTTATTGTGAGCCTTATTTTCTGCTTCTTTCCATGTCAGTCATTTCTTATCTAGGATTTGTGACACTGCTTGATTCCATGTTTTATGAGGTCTTCCTCTTGGTCTACTTCTTGAAGTTCTGGCTAGCCATATATTTTTTGCGGATACCTTTATTTTGGACGTTTGCCATTGCTGATAGTACTAGGCTAGGATAGTACAATATAATGAGTATTAGTATCAAAAAGATATAATACTTCAAAAGTAATATAAAAAATAAATTCGTACGTTTCGGAAACTGCTCAACAATCTGTTTCCGTCTTCAGCGATCACGAGAAATGAAGACGAACTGACCATCGACATGACCATCACTTCTCGTGATCGCTGAAGACGGAAACGTCCGAATTTATTTTTTATGTTACTCTTGAAGTATTATATCTTCTTGATACTAATACTCATTATATTGTACTATTCTAGCCTAGTACTATCAGCAATGGCAAACGTCCAAAATAAAGGTGTCCGCATTAATATTGAACCATTGTAAAATAATTTCAAAGATATCATATATTTTTTGTTGGTATTTCTTGCTTCATTCGTGTGATGAGTCTATACCATTTTAATTTCTGCCTGTCTATTGTTTTTTCTACTGCTTCTATCTGTAGCTCTTCTTGTATTGTTTCACTTCTTATTCTGTCAATTTTAGCGACAACCTTAACTCTTCTTAAAAATTTAATTTCTGCAGCTTGAACTTTGCTCTTGAGCCGATCGGATAATATCCAGGACTCGCAACCATACGTTAATGTGAGTAGGTAAATCGTTTTGTATACTAGAAGTTTTATGTTGTTACTTATATCTTTCTTATTTATTATGATTTTATTCAAGGCCTGGAATACATTTGCTGAATCTTTAATTCTACTGTTGATTTCTTCTTCGTATCCCCCTTTGCTCTCTAATATAACTCCTAAATACTTAAAGCTGCTGACCTGTTCAATTTTCACTGTGTCCAGAGTTAAATTTATCTGAACTTCCTCTTTACCACTGACCATTACATTGGTTTTACTGTGGTTTATTTCCATATTCCTTTTAAATAACTCCTCCTGCCATGTATTTACATTTGCTTGCAAGTCCTTATTTTTTGCGCATATTACTATGTCATCTGCAAACGCACATTTGGTAATGTTCACTGGTTGTAGGTTACTGTGTTCAAAATTAAGCTTCTTCACTCTATTTTTAATTTTTTTCATGATATCATCCATTAGAATGATAAAAAGTACTGGACTTAGGACTCCCCCTGTCTTACACCTTCTGTTGTTATAAATTCATCTACACTGCATATTTCCTTACCTTATAACGGGTATTTTTTTTAGAGGTATAGAACTTTAAATTGCAATAAAACAACGATGGATTATTCGATTGACATGAATTTTTTTTTATTCGAAAGATAATCTTGTGGCATTACATTAAATCATACCAACAAGACGGCGCAACATGTCACACAGCTCGTGCCACAATCGATTTATTGAAAGACACGTTTGGTGACCGCCTAATTTCACGTTTTGGACCTGTGAATTGGCCTCCAAGATCTTGTGATTTAACACCGCTGGACTACTTTCTGTGGGGCTATGTAAAGTCATTGGTCTATGCGGATAAGCCACAAACGCTTGACCATTTGGCGGTCATATGCCAGAAATCATATTTAAAATGTAATGCCACAAGATTATCTTTCGAATAAAAAAAAATTCATGTCAATCGAATAATCCATCGTTGTTTTATTGCAATTTAAAGTTCTATACCTCTAAAAAAAACACATTATAATATGATTTGATGTGTGAATTAACTAAAGAAATATCATTTTCGATATCAAAACCTAATTCTACGCATGCAGTCCAAATATTAGCTTTTCTAAGGAAGCAAATGAGTTTATATGAACTACCATATTCTTTCACTCCTACTCAAGAAAAAAAAATAAATGACTCTTTAGAAAAAATTTGTTCTTTGCAAAAATAATACTAAAAAATAATCAAAGTAAATTTGTAAAATTATCTTTTAATAGCCAACACTCCTACATTTTCTAATACAAAGGAGCGAAATGGGATCCCACACAATAGCGACGCCCTCTGTCATCCAAATAATGTGTAGCGGTGATGACTAGTGTTTTCAGTTGCTGGGCAACAACAATAAGCACCGGCTAACGGTAAGGACCCTTACGTTAACAACCTACACTAATACACCTGAACAGGCCAACCTTTAATTGACCATGGAAATAAGGGTGGTTTAGTATCGTTTGGTGTCCGATTGCTGCCTAAATATAAATTATTACCTTTTCATGAAAATTTTAAAGCGCTAACTTGCTACAAGCACGAAATTAATAAAAAAGTACCTGGTTAAAGCCTCATAAAAGTTTATTTAAGAAATATTAATTCTTAATTGACAACGGTATGTAGTTGCTTCAGGGAATTATTTTGAATGGTACAATTTTTATGGATCCACAGTTATAACTAAGAAGTTCTTATATCGTCACTCATGTGTATGTCTGTTTGTCTATCCATCTGCCATCTGTCCGTCTGTCTGTACGATATTAACGCCAATGTACTGTTCGCCAATGTCTTGTAGATCCTATTCCAAACGGCTGAACCTAGAGTATTGAAACTTGGCATGCTTATAAAGTTCTTTGGCCCGCATAGAGAACAATAGTTCGACTTACTTTATTTTGGGGAGCCTCGGTCTTTTCGAACCCACTGAGTCTGATTCGGATTCAAGTTTATTTTTCAGGTCCGGGTCCTTTATTCTTCGGTGTATTGGAATTATTTTTAATGAGCTACTAATCACAATTTAAATTTGGTTGTAAAGCTGTACGCACTTCTTCACTCAAAGAAAGATTATTAAAAACTAAATATATATAGAGACTAGTGACAACTCGCTTTCTACAAAATAGCACTGTGCGCGTAGTCACCGTAGTTTCCAAAGATAATGAGACGTAAGAATAACAAGTGCTATGCCCATGATCTAGTCAGTACAATTAACAAAGTTGTATAAATTTTGAGTGTTCAATCTTGCACGACTGATCTGCTCTGTTATTATTTAGTTGTAATTAAAATATTATGTATCAATCTGCAGTCTACAGATTGATTTCTAAATGATATATAAAAGGTACAAAGAAGTGAGTTTTCTTAGAGAACCCAGTAATCCGAGACTCCTGGTGTCTTAGACTGGGTATTGGATCCGAGTATTTATAATCGGACTTGGCGAGTCCGAATCTGAATATTCGAACCCGTAAAACTTAAAGTATTTATATATTATTTAAATAGAAATTTTAAATTTCACCTGAAGTGTCAAATGAATGCTAAATGGTTCTAGATGGATGATATAAAATTATTTTGACCCTGACTTTATTTTCTCTAGCTGCAGAAAAATGTGACAAAATTCATAGTAATGCACATACATTTGTACAGGAAAAGCACTTAAATAATTTTGGACAATTTATTTTTTGGAAAGTAATCGAATTTTTTGTTTTGTTCAAAAAGTTACTTATTTTTTTAATACTTTTTGCTGCGAATAAAACGAAATATCTTGAAAACAAGATAAAAGTGTAAAATTTATTTAAAAATTGTTTTCTAGTCTCTAGTTTCAATGTTTCCATCAACGTCATTTGCGTAAAAACTGAGGTACTGTTCAGTAGAAATTGAGGCCTATCCATTGGACCTAGAAAGTTGATATTTGGCATGCTTTTATAACTCTTTGACCCATAGTAGAAAAATTATTTAGAGTTCAAAAAAATACAATCAAATCAAGTCCCTTAAGTCATAGATGATAGAGGGGTTGATAAAAAAATCTGAAAATAAAAAGTTCAACAGGAATTTTTGATCAGATTAATTTCCCGACAAATATCGATTTTTGTGTCGATGAAAAAAATATTATTTTTTAGTAATTTATTGCGTAGTATCAAATCTAAACTCTTACGGCAGAGATTAAGGAATAACAAGTGGGATAACCCTGAAATGTGTGAAAATTCACACTTCCCGTCAATTTTTAATAAGTAACAAAATTCTGTAACATGACAATAGTTGATAACAGAACCTCGATATTTCTGAGATAATCTATGTTAATTCTACAAACTTTCATGGTCGTTTTCTCGTGTACACAATTAAATGAATGCATAGGTTGACTAAAGTTGTAACTCGACTTAGGTTTTTATTCCCTAAAACATTTTTTCCTACTCATTTCAATGCCATCTACTGACAAAAAATTTTATTTATATTTTTTTTTAATATTTCGTTTGGCGTAGTGCCTAGATGGCAGAGATTATTAGGTCACGACTAGCTCTTTCTTGCATAACCTAAACATTACTTTTTACGGTAGCCGATACCGTTGGCTTTACGTTCCCTCTGAAGTACGCCCCATATTCCCGAATATTGTCACAATTATGATATAATTGTGTGCTAATGTCCCAATTCCTTGAGCGGCCATTAGGTCGTGTAGGTCGCGGTTGCTGACTTGCGGTTTTGGGAATTAAAGAATGTGCAAAGTGTTGAGTATTTGTCACCGTAAGTTTTGAACTACTTTATAATGTGTTGATAAACATTATTCAATTGTGCCGACTATGGTCTTTAATTGCTGCCAACAATTACACAAATGAATAATGTTTCCAAAACAATTGAGGTAGGACTTGACGTCATAGTGTCCTGGTTAACAGTTATAAAATGGTCTTAGGGAATAGAGTCGTCAGTCAATTATTCATTCAATCTGTTAGTGATTCATTCGACCATTTGTTGTGAGCACGCTACCCGAGGACCAGCCCAGCTGTCAAGTCACCAACCCGAGATGTGAGTGCCGTCTACAGGGCTTCTCCACGTGTCCGCTTCGTGCGGATACATGGTGTGGTTCGACCGATCCTGGAGAAGCCGGGGCAAGAACGGGACTGACATCAGCCGCTAACCGTCAACACAGCAGCCATTCTGACAATTAATTATATTGTATTGTAATATTGTTATAATATAATAAATTTTGTAGAAAAGATGTCCGTTCTTAAATCCACCCCGTGACAATATTATTTCAGAGATACAGGTACTTATTTAAGAGAAAATTGGCTGAGTGAGCCTACATAAGATAGTTACGGTCAAGAATTTTTTTAAAAATCTTTTGCTCGTACTGTGGTTGAACTTACGATCCCCCACTTACAAAGCGAGTGGTATGATCACTACGCTACTGCAACCGCAATTTATACAAATAATACTTAATAGCCGCTCTAACATCGTTTTAATCATGATGTTAAATCGTTCCTCTATAGAACTAAATTTTCGCAAATTGCGCCAAGTCGAAATGGCGGCGATAGAAGTTTCTAAAGTGAATCAATGTACAGAAATAGAAATAAATAGTATATAATAATAAATGGCTAAACACCCCTACGGGGTTACGCCGCCTTTTGGGCTTTCTAAATCCTTTTTCAGGATGGATCAATTCCTATATCTCGCATTAAATCTTCTTTGTGATCTCTCCCCAAAGTTGTCTGTTTCCAACTGTATTTCTCAATCTCGTAATTCCGGCCCTTTTCAGATCTTCTTCTACTTCTTGCATCCATGTTAGCTCAGGTCTTCCCCGTTTTCTTTTTCTCCCTGGTTCCCACTGCAACGCTGAATATGCTATAGATGTTTCTTCTCCTCGCCATACATGCCCAAGCCATCTTACTCGCTGTTGCTTAATTTTTCTTAGTACATCATTCCCTCCCAGAACTAAGAAATTTTTCTTAGAAATAAATAGTTATGGTGTAAAAAGTGAATATGAACCAGATTCAAGTTCAAGTTATTCAGCCTCAGAAACTATGCGTCAATTTTTAATTAGCATACTCATTTTTTCTCGTTTTTCTCAAAATTTTGTTTAAAGAATTACAACGTCACTCCACCCATGCCCTCAGTTCCAACTGGGCGCATCGCTCTTTTGATCATAGAATATAAAATTATGTTTTTTCCAAGAAAGATTTTTGCAGTACACCCTACTTGGTCATAATTACTGTGGTGTAATTTCCAATCTTAATTTTTCACAGTATATTAATAAACTCACTCCTCCCATCATAAGAGAAAATAATAAACCCCACCTCATCATGTTTATAGAATGTTATATTAATTAAAAGTATATAATATAGATTGATCAGTAGCCAAGTCATTACAGCATCACGGTGGCTGTGGCTGCCACGTCACTGCGGTCCGCTCACGATTATCGTCAGGCAATCATCGCTCGAGTATATATGTGCCTCGTCACCAACCAGGGTGGTTGTCGATGACCATTTCACAGCTGCTTACTGCCTACAGCATCGATGGCTTACACTTTGCAATTGATTGTTTATGGCTAAAGTAGGGAAGTCATTAGCGACCATGAATAGAATATCAACAATAAAACGAATATTCCTTTTTAGTAGCAATTAATAATGGAGATATGATCTAAGTTATTCTGTTATAAATATATTTTTATTGAAGGTAATCTAGGTCAGTGTTTCTCAACCTTTTCTGGCATGGGACCCCCCAAAATAACGTAAATACAGCCTGCGGCCCCCTATATAAACTATATATATAGAATATACAGTTCTGTGATAACAATTTTAAAGTGTAATTTTTCAATGTGATAATAATTGTAATGTTCTATTTTAACTCTAATTTATTTATTCTTTTAATGTGTTACAACAGAGGCAACTCTTAAATTTTACTTCCCTTGAAAAAGATTTGAAAAGTCAAGTCGAAATATCGGGTACATGTAAATATTGAGTTTACTTTTTCCTCCACCGCTATTCCCAATAACTTTATTAAATATATATATATATATATATATATATATATATATATATATATATATATATATATATATATATATAGAGAGAGAGAGAGAGAGAGAGAGAGAGAGAGAGAGAGAGGGAGAGAAAGAGAGATGGAGGGATCACAACGTGTATCAAGATAAACCACGATATTTCTTTAAAAGACGATGTGTGAGATAGTTGAGAAAAAAATTGTTACGATTGCCTATATTGGCTTGCAAGTATATTTATTTACAAGTTGTCAAAGTTGCTTTCCATTTTGAACACTTTCGCATCCTTATTCTTTAGTTAACAGTAGCTCGGAGCATAACAAAAAATATTGCACGTTCAAGTCGTACCTACTTGAAAGTACTTGAAGTACCACCAACGCGAACCGTTTTAATTAATTTAAATTAGTTGTCAAAATAAGTATAGTTTATTTTATTGATGTTTAAAGGGTATATTTTAATGAATATAAATGTCATATATTTATGAATATATCTTGCAAAATTCAGCGTTTTTCGATTATAATTTCATGCTTCGATCTTATATGACTTCGCGACTCCCCGACGAATCTTTCACGGCCCCCCGGTTGAGAAACACTGATCTAGGTGATATTCACTCTACCCATACCCTTTAACCTAAAAGTGGGTTTGTTTTACCAATAGTATAGAATAAGAAATAACAGTCTCTAGTAATCTGTTCTTTAAAATTGTTTGATTTTTCAATTATAATAAATTTCTTTTTAGAATTTTATCTTGTTTTGCCTTAGTAGACCGTCTCTCCATCTCTAAAACCTCTATTCTGTGATTTTCCAGTGGATTTGGACTAGTCGAAATCTGCCCCCACTTAATTTGTCCAAATGTACCTCACATGCAGTAAAAAAATAAATCCTTTAATATGAAATCTAAGCTTCTTAAATAAGTATTTTTTTGTTATTATTTATTTTATTTTACATCGGCCTATTTCTGCAACGAGGCTAATTGCCGATGTCAGGGGGCGAGCTCCTACACCTGGATGAGGGGTGAATGATTGTGAAAATGAGAGTAATGTAAACATTATTCTCGCCCGAATAATATCACCAACGAAGGAGGCTCGAACCACCAACCGACCAGTTCAGACTGTTTCTACCAGTCTAAAACCGCACGACTTAATGCGCTCGGCCACTCCGTTGGCTCTTCTTAAATAAGTATGATGTCTTCGATTGTGTTAAGCAAAACAAAATACTTTCTGCGTAGAACATAAATATTTTGACAAAAAACAATAGAGTGATTGTTACAACCTTGAACAAAAAGTCTGTATACATACATTTGTGTAAATAATTTCTCCGATTATATTCATTGATTAACCTGGGATTTCTTACAAATATGTAACTACAGCAACACTAGGAATATAAAGATTCCTTACTATGCAAGCAAAACGTTTCAAAAAGCACCTAGAGCAACAATTTTTCGGTCGGTAAGTATATATATTCCTTTGGCTTCTGTGAGAAGTACAGAGCTTCCACAAAACTCTTCCAGTGTATTCTACTGACCGCAAGATGTTTAATCTCCAGCCACGATTTTCCATAATACTTCTTGACTAATAGTTCGTCTCTAGGTTGTTTTTGGCCTTCCGATTTTGCGTGTGCCTTGCGGATTCCAATCCAAAGCCATTCTAGGCACGCTAGTTCGCTCTCTTCTCAGAACATGTCCTATCCATTTCCATTTGCGCAATTTTATTACCTCCTGGATATCTCTTTGGTTGGTTCGTTGCCATAGCTCTGCGTTAGATATTTTTTCCGGCAGGAGCACTCGTATATTCTACGGAAACATCTGTTTACAAAGGATTATAATTTGGAAGTGATTACACTGGAAACCTTCCAGGTCCTACATGCATAGAGTAGCACGGATTTTATATCTGCATTGAACAAGCGCAGCTTTGTGTTTCTTGAGATATAATTGAATCGCCAGACAGCATTTTTTTTTTTTTAATTAAAGTTTATTTAGGGGTGCTTCAGCTGCCATGGCTATTAGCACCCACTCAGTTTTCTATACATGGTATATACATTATTTAAATACATTTTCGTTTCTTATATTACTATATACAATTACATTACTTGATTATTATATTTCATTACACATATTTATTTCTTTTAGGAATTGTATTATATTATTTATTTTGTCTGGATTATTTCCCAATATGTTCTTCAGTACTTGCTCTAGGATATTGTTTTGTGTCTGTTGGGCAGCATATTGCGGGCATTCTATTAAGATGTTAACAGATATTAACAGTAAGGGTTGTGTCAAATACAGCACATTTTGTAGGTTCTGTCTGGTCAAACAGGTGTTTGTGGGTAGGTAGCTATGTCCGATTCTCAGTCGAGTAATCACTACAACTTCTCTCCTACTTTTCCTTGCGGGCCATGCACTGGTGTTGGATTTAATTTGCTTTAGATGATTCCTATTTACATCTGTTTCAGCCCATTGTTCATTCCATCGGATCATCGTTTTTTTCTTGATGAGATTTTTGTAGTCTCTAGCTGGGATGGGAATGTTTGTAAGTTCCGTGACAGCATTTACCATAGCGAAAGCTTGCTTGACCTTGTTCAAGCATTGCTAAATATCCAGCATTACTCTTCCATCTTTGGCAATTATGTTGCCAAGGTAGCAAAACTTATCTACATTGTTGGTGTTTGTGCGCAGGGATTTTGTTTTATAGATATTAATGAGTCCTGTTAGCTTGGCTAGTTGAGTTAGTTGGTTCAGATTATCCTGAAGGTGGTCGAATTTTTGAGACAGCAGGCAGATATCGTCTACATAGTCTAGGTCTGTTAAATGGTGTTGAAGATCCCACAATATACCATTTATGTTCCCGCTTGTATGTTTTAGGATTTAGTCGAGGGCTAAACTGAAAAGAAGCGGAAATAACGGACATCCTTGCTTTACTCCCGATTTAATTGGGATTTTGTTGCTAGTGGCTCCTTAGTGAAGTACTCTGCATTCTGCTTCCGAATATAATGCTTCGAATCAGTAAGTACCAAAATATATCATTCAATTCACCTATCATAATGTTAAACCTTGTATAAACTCACACCTCCCACTAGAATCCCTGATTCCGAAATCTCATTTTAGTATGAAAATACCATATTACATACCGGCTTTTATGGCTATGATTTTGGCTTTTATTACAAAATTGTCTTTGGACACTGGCCCCCAGTTTAAAGGTCTCTTCTGTCCAGTACGAAGGCTGGCAATGGTGTGGTGATGCCACATTGGAGTCTGGATTGGACGCTAAGATATCATAATTATATAAATTGTACAGTGAGTATTTCGAGATGTTTTAGATAAACCACTGGCTCCGTACAGTTGGAAAAATAATCAAGAACAAATAATATTTAATAAGTAATCAGGGACAGCGGGTGATTAACGTGTACTGGGTATTTAACGAATAACGGGTAGTTAACGGATAGTTAACGGGTAGGGGGTAGTTAGTGGGTAAGAGCGGGTAGTATGTAATTAATAGGCACCGGGTATTTAACGGATAGCGGATAAAAACCGGGTAATTGAGTCGGGTAGCTGGTTCGAGAAATTTAAAATTTTTGTCATTCTTAACGGGTACTAACAATAAAATTTACTTTTTTAGTTACTGACGTTGTGTTTGGCTTTTGCAGCTTTTACCTTATTCTGAAACAAATATGTTAAATCTACTGGTGGTAAATCTAAGGTCAGATATTGTTCTATCTTATAAGATGCACATCTGCCCAGTTTCCTTACAATAACATTGCTATTTAAATAAACATTTTGGTACAGAATAAGTCTTCAACTTTATTTACATATTAACTCTTAATCAAATAATTATCTTCGATATAAACTTCAAAGAATCATACAAAATATATGCACAGTATCTTTATTGAGCATCCCACCTCAGTAATCTGACAACATTCCAGTAAACCCTCACACATCGTTCGCTGATGATCCAGCGCGCGGCGATAAATCAAGCCGGCGTTGATTTAACGTCCTAATCATTCAGAAAATCGAATCACGTGAATTATACATGGATCATAACCTCACATGTCGCTTCGAACTTATGAATGTCGTCAATAACGATGACTTATTGATCCAAAGGGTATGTAAATTTTTTACAGTGCGGTTTGTGGGATTTTATACGGTCATATTTTAGAAGTATATTCAAGAATCATCGTAAATAAACAGCAAATTTTTGATTGGAACGTTTAATACCTATTATTCTACATAGAATTGAAGAAAAAACATGTTCGTTTTCAGATTTATATTTTTCAAATGAATTACTTCGTAACGAAAACCATTCCTATATTTGTGTTCGTGTTGTGGTTCGTGGATATGAGCCGACTTCGATAGCGTAGAGGTAGCGACCCTGTTTCTCGTGCTAAAGGTCCCGGGTTCGAATCCTGGTCAGGGCATGAGTATTTGTATTCGACTTTATCATCTCATCCTCATTAAAAATAATAATTAAAAATTAAAAAAGCATCACATCATAAATTTATCACCGCTCCCAACCCGGATTGGGTGAGTGAAAAGTACGTGCTCAATATATAGAAGCAGTACGCTAGTGAAAAGTACGACTCGGTGAGACCACTGTGGGATATTTATGGGCTGAAAAAGAAGTATATAATCGAGAAACCTTTTACCATCACTCATGCATCTGTCTGCTTGTTTGTGTGATTGTCTATCCGTCTGTCTGTACAGATCTTGTGACGAAACGGCTGAATCTAGAGAAATGAAATTTGTTTAAATTAAAAATAAACAGTTATATTACATATTTAATTTTCTAATGTTACTAGATCTGGTAAATTTTTGTGTTGTAAATGGACTTTTATGGAATCATATGAACTTCACTACCATAAATGATTGATTCCTCTTAGATACATTAAAAACAAAAATCTAAAATAATTCAAACAATATATTGAACCATGACGTATAATAGTAGGTCGATGCATGAACGCTTACACACATAAACACTCCACAAGTTGCATTACATAACGTAGTTTATCTCGCGTTTAAACTCGATTCTCAGCGATAAAAAAAAAATGTATTTTATTTTTAATTTTAAAAGAAGACATTCACTACCTCAGTTATAAATAAAAAAAATCCATAACACTTACAGCTATAATTTAGCCATGAATAAAAAAATAATAATTTTGTCAAGACGCAACAGCAATATTTTCTAAAAACATAATCTGATCAAAAATTCCTTTCGTACGTTTCCGTTTAAGATCAATGTACATTACTTGAATGATTTTTTTTCAGTTTTTTTTTAGTAAACTGCTTGAGGAAAATGGAGGCAGGAAAGTAATTTTTTAGTATATTTTTGAAAAAAAAAAACGTTAAAATAAAAAAAGTTAAAATAAAGAAATTTTAAAAAAATCTTTCAGTTCTTAAATCTAGATCTGAAGAACGTCCTGTTGGACAATAAATTGTTCACACAATAAATTTTAAAAACGTAAATTCGTTTTTCAACGACACAAAAATATCGATATTATTTGAAAAACTAATCTGATCTAAAATTCTTGTCAAGTTGCCCCGTTTGCCATCATTTTACATATTCAGTTTTTTTTTCAGATTTTTACATCAACTCCTCTGGGAAATATTAATGGGAACAAACATTTCTTGACGAAATTTTTTGATGAAAAGCTATAAAAAAAATTTTCATAAATAAATATTTGCATGTTTATCCACTTATTTAGAGGTTTTATTTGCTAGCCCACTCAAAATAAAATATATATATATATATATATATTTATATTTTTCATTAAGTACATGTTTGTTTATATTCATTTCGCGATGTGTTTTTTGAACTCTCTATAGTTTTTCTATATATTAGTCAAAGAGTTGTACAAACATGCCAAATTTCACCTTTCTATGTTTAGCCACTTGGCTAAAATTTCTATCGTAGAGACAGACAGACAGACACACGAGTGACGTTATAAGGGTTTCTTGGTGGTCATACCTACAAAATCCTAAGAAAACAGATTTTAGAGAAACAGATTTTTAATTTTAATTGTAAGGAAGCGGTAAAAATAATAAAAATAGTACTTGATAATTAACTTAATTAATTTTTTTCCTTTAAAAGGTTCTAATAAGAACAGAAGGTGCATACCGGTTCTTAACATTTTTTTACCAAGGCACGCGTCTGTGAAAAAAACTCTTTACTTCTAATCTTTAATTACCAAACCAAATACCTTAAATAAATTAAAACCCTTTTAATACTTATTAGAACAGAATATTGATTAAAATTACCCTAATCTAACCCTTAAATAAACAAAATAAAAAATTAAACCAAAAAATAAAACAAATTCAAATTAAGCATCTGCTCTAGTTACTAGTTTTATTCTTAAAATGTCAAGGTGCATCTCAAGTTGAGTGTTCTATCAAAAAACAAAAAATTAATAGGGTATGTATAGTCTGAACCCTGCTTTAAAGTGGATAATTTGAATATTTGATATAGAATGAAATATAAGTAGCAATCTGTTATGGAGTAGGGGAATTCTTGAATGCATTAGTCAATGTTGACTCAATGGTTCGCTTGGAGCTATGCGGGATTTGATGCGACTGTTATTTATGTTTGAATTCTGTTGAAGATGATCACCTTTGCTTGTTCTTAAAACGTTTCTGTTTGATTTGATTAATATTCCTTATGAGGTATTTGATTGTATTTATCATTGTTAGATTGGATTTATGTTTTGATTGACAGTTAAAAGCTTGTGTAAAAATGGTGGATATTTCAAGAAATTTGTTTTATTTCGTAAGTGATTACATTATTGTAATTTTTCTTTTCGACAAGTATTGTTTGTGGAAATAAAAGTGTAAATTTTGTTGCGAAAATAGAAAGGTTTTTAATATAATAATAATATTAATTTGGTGCATTTCAAATGTCAGATTTTCAAGGAATTTTAGGAATTCCGATAGAAATGGATTCCAGTTAGATCTTTCGAGAATTTGTGGATATGATAATCGTCTAGTACCCGACCCGTCCCAGAATTTTCTTGTCCCAAGTGAATCTCGACAAAAAAAATATGATATTAAAACAATGAAATATTTTTTTTTATAATAATGGTTATTATTTAAAAGAAATGTATTTAAAATTCACCCCAAAGCCAATGGATTCGATATAATGGCGCGAATATGCTCTTTAGGCAAGATAATCCGTATCATCCACAATTTTTAATCCCATTTAAGGGTCCAGAATAAGCCTATTATTGTTTTGAATCACCATTTGCAATGATTGTTTAGACCGGTGTTTCCCAACGTGGGTCCCACGCCCCACATGGAGGCAATTTGATTTTTCAGGCGGGCAATTTCCTAGAGATTTCTTCCTAAAACCCAAGTCTTGTGTTCTGAACAAGTTGTAATTAGGTTTAATTTAGGGAATAATTCAATTTTTGAATGTAACAAAATATGCGTATGTTACATAGGGGGGCATCAGAATTTTAGAAAGACTTAGGTGGGGCATGGTAAAAAAAAGGGTTCTCACTCGATTTTTAGGGTTTTGTTGGTATGACCAACACAAAACCCTTAGTATCTGTACGGTAGAAGTTGGAGCCAAACGGCTAAAAATTGTAATTTGGTATGCTTATGCAACTCTTTGACCCATATAAAGGAAAAGAATTGAGAGTTTAAAAAAATTCATATCAATTTTGTATTTAACAAATTATACATTTTTTTTTTTTTTATTTTGAGTGGCATACCATATGAAACCTCTTAAGGCTGCGCACAACCTACAGTTTCTTATACAAGACTAAGAACCGGAAATAAAATTAGTAACAATCTATATATCAAAATTTTCAGCGAATTTTTATCTATCTAATAGGATATTTTTAATTGTAAAAAGAACTGTCATGTAATTGTAAATAAACAAATTGCGTTATGTACGCTATCTTGTAAACCATTCGACGCATATTTGTGTACCATGCGGCAAATTGTAGCTAAAGCTCCATTTTACAAATATGTTTGGAGATAATTTGTTCTATTGTGAAAATTACTTATAGTTACTGTACTTGGTAATCTACTTTTGCCGCCACCTCGAATCTGCCGCGGTTCTTAATATAGGTGCTGCTGATAAAAATGATTTATTTCATGTAAAGAATACTTGTACCAAGTGGCATTTCATTATCATCAAGTATAATATTTTTCGACAAAGGCTCTAAACTATAAACAATCATGTCGAATTTTTTTTTTGACGTATTATTTGAACATTTCTACACAAAACTATATAAATATAAAAATTATTTGAAAATGACAAATATATTTAAAAAATTACAGAACATTGTTTTGTGATACCTCTTATTAAGTTATTGAGCAATAACATTTTTACAATAACTTTTTCTATAATCAAAAATATTCTATTAGATATATAAAAATTCTGTGCAAACTTTGATGTATAGATTGTCACTAATTTTATTTCAGATTGTTAGTTTTGTATAAGAAACTAATAATCTCTGGGGGTTGTACGTAGCGTTAATGCGTGGATCAACAAGTAAATATTTATTTTTGAAAAATCTTTTTTTTTATGGGATTTTCGCAAAAAATGTGGCAAAAAACTTTTATCCCCCCCTCTATTTCCCAGAGGGGTTGATCTAAAAATTTTTAAAAAAATCTCCATAATGGACATTGATGCGAACCGGAATAGTTCAATAGAAATTTTTGATCAAATAAGTCTTTTGAAAAATGTCGAGGATAAAACAAATATTAAAAAAAAAAATTATTGTGAGATATCAAAAAAAAAAGCTCTTAACGCTACGTACAACCCCCAGAGATTATTAGTTTCTTATACAAAACTAACAAACTGAAATAAAATTAGTGACAAACTATGCATCAAATTTTGCACAGAATTTTTATCTATCTAATAGGATATTTTTGATTGTAGAAAAAATGATTGTAAAAATGTTATTGCTCAATAACTTAATAATAGGTATCACACAACAATGTTCTGTAATTTTTGAAATATATTTGGGGTTTTCAAATAATTTTTATATTTATATAGTTTTGTGTAGAAATGTTCAAATAATACGTCAACATTTTTTTCGACATAATTGTTTATAGTTTAGAGCCTTCGTCGAAAAATATTATACTTAATGATAGTGAAATGCCACTTGGTACAAGTATTCTTTCCATAAAGTAAATCATTTTTATCCGCAGCACATATATTAAGAACCGCGGCAGATTCGAGGTGGCGGCAAAAGTAGATTACCAAGTACAGTAACTATAAGTAATTTTCACAATTGAACAAATTATCTCCAAACATATTGTAGAATGGAGCTTTAGGTACAATTTGCCGCATGGTACACAAATATGCGTCGAATGGTTTACAAGATGGCGTCTATAACGCAATTTGATTATTTACAATTACATGACAGTTCCTTTTATAATTAAAAATATCCTATTAGATAGATAAAAAATCGCTGAAAATTTTGATATATAGATTGTTACTAATTTTATTTCAGGTTGTTAGTCTTGTATAAGAAACTGTACGGTTGTGCGCACCCTTAAGCCATAGATTAAGAAACAACAGGTAGTTTTTTGCAATTCTTTTCTTTTAATAGGATTTTAGCCAAAAAAATGTGCTAAAAAAGTTCTTGTCCCGCACCCTTTTACCCAAAGAGGTTAAACTAAAAATCTGAAAAAATTATAGGTAATGTACATTGATCTGAGCCAGAAACTTAGGTTTTTTTAGAAATTAGTGCAGTTTTTGTGTGTTTTGACAAAATTAATTATATTTTTAATTCATGTCTAAATTATGGCTAATATAGTAATGGATTTTATGTATTTATGGCTAAGATAGTGCGTGTCTTTTTTTAAATTAAAAACATATTTTTTAACAGTTGTGAACCGAGTTACACACACCACACTACACTCTATACTATAGCGTGTAATGTGGAGTATTTAGTTATTATATTATACTACTATTATACGCTGTGATTCAACCTATTGTTTGATAACATATAAATAAAAAAAGAAAATTAACAGTTGAGGACCGAGTTTTGAACACTCTACACTGTAGAGTGTAGTGTGTAGTGTTCAGTTTTTTTATTATACTATTATACATTGTAATTCAACCTATTGTTTGAATTACTTAAACAAAAAATTTAGATTTTTATTTTTAAGTTATCAAAGAGGAATAAATCATTTATAATAATGACTTATAGAAATACTTATAAATCAAATAACACATTGTTAATAGTAAGAAATACGTTTATGAAATTGAAAAAAATAATCCATTTATCAATATATTTCTTATTAATTTAATGAAGACTTGAATACGAAGCAAAAGCAGAAAAAAACTCTGGTATTTTTAGCAAATTATTTAAATTTTGTTTAAAACAATTACATGGAAGTTCTAAGTTCTCAATTAACGAATAAAAGTGATTATCAAAAAACTGTTGAATTTGATGAGATTCTACAACAAATATTCCTAGACATACAGTACTATGTTGACTTCTTACACTTATTAAATACCTACAAAATCCTGAATTGTGTGAAAATTCACACTTCACATCAATCTTTTTGATTTACCTTCCATGCCAGATAGATTCATTTTCAGATATTACACAACCAAAATATCAAAATACATAAAACTAAGCTTATTATGTTCACTCTTGTGGAACATTTACTATGTTCGTTATTTAGTGATCTTGATAGTATAACTTAATCATCTGTAAACAAACACAAATTTGACAAATAATATCAATTATTTTCTTGCATGTTACTAATTTATCCAATCATTCCACCCATTTCATCTAACGTCCAAGCATGCATAATTAATAAGATAAAAAAAACCTAGTGGTGGTCATCCCTTTACATTACCTAATAACATATCGCTCTAATGTGTATTCTTATAAGACACATGTTCATTTGAATTTTTAAATTAAAAATTACTAGTATTAGTTTTTTTCAATGTTAGTTTTAAGATTCATCTGGGCAGCTGCAACTGTTTTTGTTAATAAGTTAGATCATGCGAGCTTGAGGACATAGTCTAGTTATTTTATAATCTATGGCTGAGATTTGTTTATATTGTAATCAAAATTATATTTTGCTTGTGGGAATGAATCTAATAGGTTTTTAAAAGGTAGAAGAAATGCATTTCTTTCAATTAATCATGTGGGAAAGAGTACTAAGATTTTTGAAATGAAAAAAAGTTTAAGATTTAGTTCTGATACACATGGCACATTGGCCAGTTTTGACAGGTACGTAAGCGAATACACTGTTAAGTGAAACTTCTCAAATTGTAAATATTCTCAAAATGATTGACCTTGTTCTTCATTTTCAACTTCGGATACAAGCAAGTCACAGAGTAACCGATCATATGAAAAATTTCACACGTTTTATGGTTTAATAGGTATGTAATAAGCAAAAACGGCCAACTGAGGGTCCAAAAGTTCAATGTTTAAGATATCATTTTAGGGTTTTGAAGATATGACCACCAAAAAAATCTTATAAGGTCACTTATGTGTCTGTCGGTCCGTACGGTAGAAATTGTTACCAAACGATTGAACATAGAAAGTTGAAATTTGGCATGCTTGTACAACTCTTTAACCCACATGTAAGAAAAATATAGAGTTCAAAAAATCACGAGATAAATATAAACAAAGGTGTATTTAATGAGAAATATTATTTATATTTATAACATATGTTTTTACAGTTTTGATTGGGGTATCAAATGGAACCTCTAAATTTGTGGTTAAACAAGCAGGTTTTTATTTTGGAATAATCATTTTTTTTTTCATGATTTTCGCTAAAAAATATGTCAAAAAAATCTTATGTCTCAGAGGAGTTGATCTAAAAATCTGAAAAAATCTCAATAATGTACATTGTTGGGAACCGGAATAATTCAACAGGTATTTTTGATCAGGTTAGTGTTTCAAAAAAATATTTTGTGGCTGAAAAAAAAAAATTTTTTTTTTAATTCATGGCGTGTTATATCTAAAAAAAAGACATAGTTTAAGGAACAAAAAGACGATTTTTAGAAATTTTAACATGTTTTTTGAAAATTACTCTCCCGCACCATTTAACGCAAAGGGTTAAAACTAAAAATCTGAAAAAATTCTGAGTAATGTACGACAGAAATTTTTAATCATCTTTCGTTTTTGAAAAATATTGTAGTTTTTGTGTTTTTGCCAAAGTTAATTATTTTTTAATTTATGGCTAAAATTATGGTTAATAATGTACTTTTACTTGTACTTTTAATGTACTTTTTGTATTTATGGCGAATTTCATGTCATTTTTTTAAATTAAACATATAATAAAAAAAAAATTAACAGCTGAGACTCGAGTTTTTGTGTGTAGTGTTCAGAACGCTCCGCCTACTATTATACGTCATGATTCAACCTATTGTTTGAATAACTTTAGATTTTTTCAAATGTATCAAAGAGGAATATCGTTTACATCAATGACCTACAGAGTGATTATTTAATGGCGAGACGACGTCACCGAATTTTACGTGCCTCCTAGCAGAATACTATGATTATAAAAACCTTGAAGAATATTTTATTATGAAGAAGAAAAGATTATGCGTATGCGCGCATAATCGCCTGCTTCGATGTGTATGAAACGGCAAATTATTAAAACTTCCAGTGACGTCGTCTCGCCATTAAATAATCACTCCGTACTTAAAAATCAAATAAAATATTATCAATAGTGAGAATTACGTTTCTGGAAATTAAAAAAAATATATTAAATCTTTTATCAAGATATTTCTTATTAATCTAATGAAGAGCTGAATACAAAGCAAATGCAGAAAAATTGCTGTTATTTTTTATTTTAAATTTCAATGTGATATTTAAAATTTAACGGAAACTCTTAGTACTAATAAAATTATATCAAACCGTTCATTTTGATGTGATCATCGAAAACTTATTCCTAAACATTCAGCATTGTGTTGGCTTCTTACACTTATTAAATACCTACAAAATCCTGGAAAATGGGAAAACTTACACTTCACATTATTTTTGTCCAATTATTTTATAATATCATTTTGAATACGATCCTAGATGTTTTTGAAATTTTGAGAATTTAAATCCAGTTTTCTTAACTTTGCTTTTCCCCAAGTACTATGATATCTCCAAAACAAAATCCTGGTTGCGTTTCTGACTAATCCATATTCACACATCTTCTTTACCGTTTTGACTTCTTCCACCCTCTTCTTCCTATTATGTATTCTTGTTTTTATTCGTTACATAATCCAATATGAAATAAATTATTAAAAAATTAATAAGAGGAAACAACTCATTGCATTAAGTAGGGCAACAACTCCTTAAACCACATGTAAAAAATATAATCAAAAATTATTATTGTTCCCTACCCCATTTAATAAATAACAAAACAATCAGCATTAAATTAAAAATATAAATTGAATTAATATTTAAAGGAAACAGCTCCTGAATTGACTTCCTCTGCGAAGATCAGCAGATAAGAACGAGTTTAGTGTAGAAGGACACAAGTAGTCATTGTTTATGTCTTACTCAAGGCATATGTGCTGCAGGTCGAATGTGCACGCGATCGTAGAGACCTCCTGGGGCGAACCCAAGAACTACGGCTCCTGCGGGTTCTTGCATAAACCAAAACATCGGTTATTGTTGTTTTAAAACACTTTCCACTTGAATTAATTCATGATTATTTTGTGTATGTTTTATTAATTTGCAGTTGAAACCATTTAAAATCGTTTAAGCTACAATTTGAGTTTCTGTATGTTTTGCTATTATCCCAAATAGATTTTACGAATAACCAATGATGATCATGGTGGACTAAAATCAACGTATGGAAATCTACATTGACATAGGCTGACAGAGGTTAGAACTCCCATATCGCATTTTTACGGTTAAAACGGCACATGGGCTAACCGTGATTCAAAAATAAAAACTCCATTTAGTTCCGTTTAAACGTTTGTAATAGCCAGTATGCCTTATTTCATAATCGGCAATCGTTTTTGTACCGGGGGTTGCATTGTCCTTAAAATATGTTGTTTTTTAAGCTTGATAAGAAAAGTTAAATAATTTGCCACAATGATAAAGCAGATGAATCTGAAAATTCAAGAAATTACGAACAAAATAAAAGCTGCTAATGCATCGTATTTTGCACTTGGTCCTTTCATCAAAATGAAATTCCTGCCAGAGACACAGCACCAGGTTACACCGAACTATTGTAAGTCCTAAACTTATGAATGGCTCTAAAACATGGACTTTAATATTGCCAGATCGACAACACTTCTCAGTTTTTGAAAATAATTTATTAAACCGAATCTTTGGTCTTATTCAAATTAAAATGAATAGAGAATGGTGAATAGAGAATCCGCAAGAATAAAAATATCCAATAACTGTAGTTAAGATCGAGTGTTCCACAAAAACTGAGAGGTAAATTACAGAATGGTAAGAAGGATATGGGACGGATGATTGGATACTCGTCAACCAGTGGGAAGACCTAGCAAGAGATGAAGTGATCAGCAAACCGAAGATCTATCAAGTATTGGTATACAGGACACACGAAAAAACCGGACAATTTACAGTTCAAGATGAAGGACTTATGTGAGTGAGACCAAAAGTCAACCCAATTGACAATGCCCAAAGAAGATAGAATTTATATCTTAGGTCAGCAGTTTTTATTCATGTAGAGGATATTTTCTGTTAAACTAATGAATGCATAATCTAAATATGGAGGATTTATTCATATAACAATGTTGTCATTAGAATTATCGCGATGTTTTATTATTGTTTATTATTATTATTATTATTATTATTATTATTATTATTTTTTGAGGTGGTCGCAAACCCTCGGACCCCCAGGTCTTCTTTCACGTTCTTCAGAACTACAACAAAGGACCCCGGTTTAAGAATCACTGTCTTAGATATGATTTTAATTATTTATTTACAATATTAACGATATTTGAACATAAACGTTACCGGTTTGAGCTATTTTCACATTCATAATTTTGGAACAGCAACGAATATAATTATCAAGAAAAATAATGATTTTTTTTTTATTACAATTTTTTAGGTTCTTGAGCATCTAGGCTTTTAACACACGGTACAGTGTTCTTTCTACAAGTTATTGTACATATTTATGGCCTTAAGATAATTTATAATGTTATATTTCATTGCAGATGGGGGTGTAAGTGCTTGTGTTATATCTCTTGGTATGTTGTATAATTGCCTGTGGTGATTGTATTTTGTACAGTCGGTTATAAGGTGCTTTACTGTTAGTAATGTGTCACAAATGTCACATTTTACTCCTGGTGTTTTTTGAAGTAAATGTTTGTATGTTACGTTGGAGTGTCCTCTTTGTTGTCTTGTGAGCACTACTTGTTCTCTTCTGTCTTCTCTTACTGGCCATTTTTTAATATTTTCTTTTATTTTTCTTAGTTTGCCGGTAGTGTTCCTGCAATAGTCGTTCCATTCTTCTTGTATATTATTCTTAATGAATTTGGTGTAATCATATTTTGGTATTGGTATATTTATTTCAGGGGTGGTGATTGCTTCTTTCGCTGTTTTATCTGCTTTTTCGTTTCCTCGCAGTCCTATATGAGACGGTAACCATAAAATAATTATTTAGTAGCTATTGTTTCTTAACGATTGCATTTTGTCTTGTATTTTCTTTACTGTTTGGTACTTCGAGCGTGTGTTTCAAATTGCTCGTATTGAGCTTGAGGAATTGGTACAGATTATGTATTTCCTTTGTTCTGTGTTCTTTTCTTCTATTTTCTCTATAGCTTTGAGCAGTGGCGCACCCAGGATTTTTTATTTTTTTATTTGTGAGCCCGGAAGACAAATATATTTATGTTATGATTAATGTTCTCACTTCTAAATTTCAAGATATGATCTAAAATGAAAGGTCCTCACTTCTGAAATACAAATGAGGTCCTAAAAAAAAAAAGCTCCTCGTTCTTCCGAAATACAAGTAATGATCTAAAAAAAGTCCTCACTTCAAGTGATAATAAAAGGTCCTCATCTCTATTTTTAAATACATATATTTACCTACGACCATGGTGATTAAAAAAAAAAATTATTTCCCCCTTCCTTGGGGGGGAGGCCCCCCAGGCCACACCTGGTTGCGCCACAGGCTTTGAGAATACCATGAATTTCTGCAGTGAAGCTAGATATTGAGAACGGAATGTAGTGAATATTTGTTGTGTGTTTTCATATTTTCCACAAATCACATTAAATGCAAACATTTTACCTCAGATTGACAACTACTCTCTATACACGTACAGAAAACTTCATTTCTATAAAATACAATGAGCAAGTTTGAAAATTTACAAAAAATCGTAAGTTTATTTTTGGTATATGCATGCCAAAATTTAATTAAATACGTCAGCGCGGTCCACGCCAGCCGTTTGAATTTCTATCGTGCAGACAAACACAACAGTGTAAGTAAAGGATTACTTGGTCACAGCTACGAAACTCTAAAATGCAAGTGGTAAAATAAAAGTACTATCTTTAAACCAGTAAGATCGCTGGTTAAGACAAATCGGAGGATAATGTACAAATATACATGCAATTTCCTAATGGCTAACAAGAAGTGCCCTTAAATAATAAAACAGGTCTCGTTAAATGAAAGGGCAGCTGTATATTATTATAGGGAATATTCACAAATACCTACGCACTCATACGTAATTCTGACTTGTTACCTTGTTGCCTCAGTACTTATTACCTTATTATTTTGGTTAAAGAGCCTCAAAACTCTTGGAACCGTTTACGAATCGCTGAACCAACAATTTTTCAACAAGGTGTTCTACCACAGGCTTATAAGAGGTTGACTATAGAATGTTGCTATTATTTTGTTATTTTATTAGGTATTTATTATTACATTCGCATAGTAATTCAATATTTATCTTCCGATATTATACAAATCAGCTAAGGAATCCAGTTCTTAGTGATAAATGCTTCAATAATGATGTGAAAAGTGAATTTGATTCCTGTCAGGATTTCGTAGGTATCTAGTAATAAGTGATTGTGCCCAAGAAGAAAAAACAGAATATTTTAGCATATTTTAGTCGTTAATAATAAAAGTGGGCTAGTGGGCATAAATCAATTTTTTTGAAAACTGAAGTTGTATTGTTGTATAGTTGTATAGTTGTTGAATTTTTATATATTTCAGAATTTTGTAGGTATTTAATAAGTGTAAGAAGCCAACATAATACTGGATATCTAGGAATATTTGTTCTCTAATCACATCAAAATGAACAGTTTTTTTATAATCATTTTTATTCGTTATTTGAGTACTAAGAGGTTTAATTTAATGTTTTTAAACAAAATTAAAATAATTTACCAAAAATCCAAACTTTTTTTCCCCTGCATTTTCTTCCTATTCAAGTCTTCATTAAATTACTAAGAAATATATTAATAATGGCTTAATTTTTTTCAATGTCAGAAACGTCTTTCCTACTATTAACAATGTTTTATTTATAAGTATTTCTATAAGTCATTATTATAAATGATTTATTCCTCTTTGATAACTTAAAACCAAAAATCTAAATTAATTCAAAGAATAGGTTGAATCACAATGTATAATAGTATAATAAAATAACTGAACACTACACACTACACTAGATACAAAATATTTATAACATTATTAGCCATAATTTAGCCATGGAACAAAAAAATAATTCATTTTGCCAGAAACACAAAAACTGAAATATGTTTTAAAAACGCAATCGGATCAAAATTTTCTCTAGTACGTTTCCAGCTCTGATCCATGTACATTACCCCTAATTTGTTCAGATTTTTAGTTTAATCCCTTTGTGTAAAAAATGGAAAAGGGAAAAATTTTAAACCACTACTTTTCGTTCCTTAAGTGCTTTCTTTTCGTTCTATGGCCTAAGTGCTTTCTTTTTTGGTACCACACAATAAATTTTAAAAATATATATATATATATATTTTTTTTTCCTCAACGACAAAAAATATCGACATTTTTCGAAAAACTAATTTCATCAAAAATTCCTGTTGAACTATTCCGGTTCCCATAAATGTTCATTATGGAGATATTTTTAGATTTATAGATCAAGCTTTCCGAGATAGGGTGGGGGACAAAAGTTTTTTGACACATTTTTGTTAAAAATCCTATTAAAAAAAATTAATTTTCAAACATTAAAATTTGCTTGATGATCCACTTATTAAAAGAATACATTTGGTATGCCAATCAAAATTTAAAAAAATATAATTTTTTTTAAATATATGTTTTTTAAAGAGGCGTCAGCAACTTGGCTATTGGCCCCTAATACATATATTTTGACATTTTTTTTTAACATAATATATAATAAATAAATAGTATAAACGAATAATATTTTTAAATTTGGGTGAAAACATTAATTGATTTTAGATAATTTATTACATTGGAGAAATGATCTTGGTTGTTGCTTAGAGCTTCTTTGAGAGATAATGGGATTTGGAATCTTAACCTCTCAACTTGATAATTAGGACAGTCGATTATTAGATGTCTTACATCTAATCTAGTTTTGCAATTTTGGCATTCTATGGGATTTTGTTTTTCAAAAATATATTGATATATATATATATATATATCAGATCAGATTAAAAATTCTGTTAGCATTAAACAATTTAAATACAACGTGTTTCAATATTTCAAAGAGTAAAGTTTTTTTTTTTATGTAAATGTTATGTTTTATGTAAATTTTAGTTTTAAGATTATCAATATATATATATATATATATATATATATATATATATATATGTGGTGGCCTAATCGGAGTCGCGTAATAACAATTTGATCTCTTCTATTCATATTGGTTTTCCAGTAGCTAAAGTCTTCTTTTATTTGACTGAAATGATTTGTTATTGTACCCCAGTATGAAATCAATTTTGAGTTTAATTTATTTTTAATATGGTTAATGAAATCTCTATGTGGAATTGATATATTTATCTATTGGTATATGTTTCTATTGGTATAATAGAAACATATACTCTGTTGAGGATTTTTTTAACAACGTTTAGTTTAACATGAGTGGCTATTTCGCTTATATTTACCTTATACATTTTATACTTTTACATTTTACACTTATAACACTATAACATTTTGTATTTTAGTTATTTTTTTATCATATGACTGTAATAATATTTTTTAATCAATAACTATGTTTTATAATTGACTTGTCCTGAAATTATGTAATTTTTGGATCAATAAAGTATTATTATTATTATTATTATTATCAAATTTTTATTTGTAGCTAATTTTGCGGCCTGATCTTCTTCTTCATTTTAATTTTGATGCCAACATGAGAGGGGATCCATAGGATAACAATCTTATTTCCTTCAATAATAGCATTATGCACATTTGCTTGAATGCCTTGAATTATCGGGTCTTTCGTGTGAACTTCTTTGATGTCGTCTATGGAACTATGCGAATCTGTTTGTATTAAAAATTTGAATATTTTTGATATTGATTTGAATATCTTACAATAATAATAATAATAATAAATAATTAGGTAAACATTTGTATTAACAAAATAATTTTTATCTAATATATCTAACAAATGTATATCAAATATATCCAACTAACAGGAAGTAGGGATTACTTATACATCTTACACCCAAATCTTAAAACTAAAATTTACATGAAATATAACATTTACATAAAAAAAAAAATCTTTACTCTTTGAAATATTGAAACACGTTGTATTTAAATTGTTTAATGCTAACAGAATTTTTAATCTGATCTGGCAAAGCATTTTATTCATTAGACCTTCTGAAAAATACGGAGTTCATTGTGGATTTTAAGTTAGTTTTTTTTTTTTTTTTTGTATGAATGTTGGATTTATTTCAACTATTATAATTGTAGACTTCAAAACTTATAATTTATAAACTTCGTTAAATAGTTAGGCTCACCTCGTACAATTTTAAATATAAAAATTAAAGCTAGTATTTTTAATTTATCTTTAACATTAATAAAATTTTAATGGGTGTAAGGCGTCCACAATGTAGAATTATACGCATTCCTCTATTTTGAAGTTTTTGGTGAGCTTCTTTACTACTATTATCTAAAAGGTATAAAATACTTGCACAATAATCAAAATGAGGTTGGATTATAGATTTAAAAATTAACGTTTTAATCCAACATGACAAATGTTTCGATATTCTGGAGAAGAAATAAAGGTTATTCTTTATTTTTTTGTAAATAAAACTAAAATGGCTTTTAAAAGTTAAGCAAAAATGTAACATAAAACCTAAGTATTTAAATTCTTTTACAAATACAATATATTCACCGTTACATTTTAAATTACATAGAGTATTTATTTCTACCAACTAGCAGACCCGTTGCCAACAACGTTGGCAAACTGATATCGAATAAAAATAAATATAAGCAGGAATCAATTATTAAAATTTGCATGATTTTGCGTATATTAACAAAACAGAAACGTTTCTTGATTATACCTAGGAAATCTAAAAAAGCTGCTTAATGCGTGTCGTTTAAAAATTAATATCGGGTCGGGTACGGCCCGCGGGCCATATGCTGGACAGCAATGGTATAGCTGTTTCTGATTATACCTAGGAAATCCTAAAAAGCCGCTCAATGCGTGTCGTTTAAAAATTTGTATCGGACCGGATACGGCCTGCGGGCCATATGCTGGACATGAATGGTATAGTTGTTTCTGAATATACCTAGGAAATCCTAAAAGCTGATTAAGGCGTTTCGTTTAAAAATTAATATCGGGCCGGCTACGGCCCGTGGGCCATTTGCTGGGCCTCAATAGTATAGCTGTTTCTGTAGGGAATCCTAAAAAACCGCTCAATGCGTGTCGTTTAAAAATAAGTATCGGGCCAGGCACGGCCCGCGAGCATATCGTTAATTGAGACAACATTCTTTAATTAAGCCAAGGTATATACTGACTGGACAGCTAAGAGCTATATTCTCGCTAAGGCTAGGTGAACACCTAACACATAGTGAAGCAGAGAGCAAAGCATCGATGAAAGCGGAGAGCAAATCAGCGAAATTAAATAAATGAATTCCTGTTAACACGCGCATAGTGGAGCGTACTGCAGCGAGATTATATCGTTGTTATAGTCGAATAAAGCGACGCGTTCAAACAATTTTGATTTCTCTGCTATCATCGTTGCTAAAATAATTGTTTAAAATGGATATTGAAGCATTTACAAGTAGTTCTCATTTATAAGAGGTATTTATAGTAGGTTCCGATTGAAATTTGTTCATTTTTTACCAATTTATGTTGAATTTTTTGCAAAATATAATCAAACGTTGAAATACTCATGCGAAAATAAGAATGAAACTTTTCTGGATATTCGCGGGTTGCATATAGAAATGATGAAATTCACCATGTATATGTCTACTTTTATTTATTCTGTGAACAGTGCACCTTCTAGTGTGTTTATTTTTATTTTTTAGTAAATACCAAATTTTCAGGGAAGAGTTTTGTGTTAGTAAAAAATCCATTATAATTTTGTGAACTTTCTGCTAGATTTTAAACGCGTCACTATGTGTAGACACTCTTTTATAAGCGTGACATTCTTTCGCTATTTTACTCTCCGCTTTCATCGCTGCTTTGCTCTCTGCTACACTATGTGCTTAGTCTAAGTGACCTGTTGTCGGAGAACGTCGCTCTGTGTGGTGGGGAACGACCGACCGTACACATCAAGCCCCGCTAGCACCAAGGAACTTAGCGACACGATGATACACAGAAATTAGGGCTTTTATATAATTTATTGCAAATAAAATACTTCTCAATCTTATCTAGCTCACTCAGTGGCGGATTAAGCCTTCGCCGGGCCCAAGACATTTTTGATTTACGGGCCCTCAACCTATGTTTTTTTAAAAAAGGTCCTTACTTCCCAAATCCAAGTGAAGAGCAAAAAAAAAGGACTTCACCTCCCAGATCCAAGTGAAGAGCAAAAAATAAAAAAAAGGTCCTCACCTTCCAAATCCAAGTGAAGAGCAAAAAACAAAAAAGGTCCTCACCTCCCAAATCCAGGCCCTTGAAAATTACGGGCCCAAGACAAATGTCTTTTTTGTCTAAGGTGAAAGTCCGTCACTGAGCTCACTCTGCATATGACGGACAGATATATGCATATATGACGGACAGACAGACACATGCGTGACGTTATTACGATTTTTTGGTTTAACAGACCTTAAAAATGTAACATTTGCTAACGAGTTATTTGTTCATTGTGTACGCGGCTTCTGTCTTTTGGTTCTAAATCCTTATCTTCTCTAAGTCTATTTGTCTTGCAAAACTTGATAACTCCGCAGTCTCACGACCAAAACACAAATCTCAACCTAATCCGTATTAAGATGTACAACCTCTCGCCGAGTATATTACAGACCCGTATAATATACATCATAAAATCACACAAAAAAATCAAGAAAGCCGATCCGCGCTCTCCGTTGATTTTAGCATCTAGTTAGCAAAAGTTAACCCACTGATATATTAGTTGTCGTCAATGAATTGTTGAAATTTTAATCCACCATATGTAATGTATGAGTTTTTGGGATTAGTGTCGTGGTCAGGTGAGTTATAGCTACCAGGCGATTTTTATATCCAAGCGCAATGTGATTTGCTCGCAAATAATCGTGGATATTTATCATTCTGTAACTATGTTTCTTTTATTTTTTTGAACGAGTGGTTAATAAGTGTTTATTTATAATGCTTTTCTGAGTTATAGACTTGTTTATTAGGCTATTGTTAGTTTAGGAGGTTTTTAAAGTGAATTTATATTTTTGTTAAATCACGAGGAGAAATAGCAAGTTAATATGATGAAACTGTCATTTGTCAGTGACTGCCGTCGACAGTGCCAACAGCATTTTTTCGAGCGCTAAGCACCATCGTATATTAGGGCCCCGCAAATATATTTTATTTTTAAATGTAAATTTTACAAAAAAAAAATCTTTTCTATTTTGCGTTCATAAGAGAGTTGTTATGAAACTGAATATAGTGTTATAATGAGTTTCATTATAACACTATAGTTATTTGTGTACCATGTCAAAAAAGTATATCTTTTTCGGCCGCATCAGAATTTGAAGGCCAAGACGTAGCCGAGGACTTCAAACAGATAAGGACGAAAAAGATCTTTTTGGCAAAGGTGCATATTATATTTTTGGGGCGACCAAAAGTAAGTTTTATTAGAAAAATTTAATTTATTTATTTACATTCGATAATTTATGGTTATAGAACAATTATTACAATTATAAATGTTTGACTGTCAGATGTTTCTGTGTAACCATGCAGATCTTGTAACTTAAGAAATGACACATTGATGGCGCTAGCATCTAGAGGCCAAAAAAGAAAGTGAATCGGCCTAGACCAAAAAAGATTTACTTTTTGGCCGGTACTAGATGATAAAAAAGAACTGTTTTTGATATGGTCGCCCAAAAAACATTTTATTTCATAAAATTGGTAAAATTGGTACAATAACTTACAAATTTTACAAATATAATTTAGAGCTAACTTAAAAACATAAAACTGGCTATAAAACCAGTCCTACCAACCGCTACTAGATGATAAAAAAGAACTGTTTTTGATATGGTCGCCCAAAAAACATTTTATTTCATAAAATTGGTAAAATTGGTACAATAACCTACAAATTTTACAAATATAATTTAGATCTAACTTAAAAACATAAAAGTGGCTGTAAAACCAGTCCTACCAACCGCTACATTCAAATTCCCTAATCGGTGATGTTTTTTGATTATATAATGCAAATTTGTTATTTTAAAAGGCAAATTAGGAAAAATAGTGTAAAAAATCGTTACATAAGGGCTTTTGTCGCACTTGTCGATTAAAAAACTCGTCGTTTTGCGACTCGTTTTCAAACTTCGACGCGTGCGGCAAAATCATTCCTTATGAAACTTGTATTTTAATATATTATTCATTTATATATAAATTATTAAGATTAAACTTATATTTAGGATCTTATATTAACTTCTCATCTTAAATATTGCTGGATGTTATAGGTATAGTTCAGGAGAGTTCTGCTGCCGATCGATTGCCAGAGAAGGGATAATCAAATATATATTCATTTCACACAATAGACCTGTAGTGATTTTTTTAAATTTATTTTTTATGAATATTAAACCCTTGTTATACTCATTGGCATATTTACGTTGTAAATTTCTTTATGATTTTGGCAATAAACAATTATAAATATTTTTACGTTTTGAAAATTACGTCACTGTGACGTATCTGCCGCTAGTGAATGTTCTGCTTATTAGTATTCGACATACGTTTATTTGATTGACAGATTTTTTCTGAGGCAATAACCCAAATACTTGGCACCCGATAAACCCCTCCCCCTGGCCAGCCTTGTCGGAAAATAATGAACACAACACATACCGATTGTAACAAAGTTTCTTTTTAAAACGACGTCGTGTGGAATGGAAACTCTTTTAATTGACAATTCGGAACTACCATAATCGAAAAACTACCCTCACTTTTTCAATAGTTTACATTCTTTAGGCATTGTTTACATTGTTTACATCTTTTACCTTCTTTACCTATTCTTTACATGAACATAAAAATTAAATTTTTACTATAAACGCAGATCCCTGGAGACAATTTAAATTCAAAGTTTTAAGACGGTATTTCGATTTTTTTTTTTTTTTATCAGCCCTCGTTAATTAATATTTTGTTTCTTTATAAAAAAAGTATGACTTATTGCCATTTATTTTTTTATGTTCGCAAAGTTTATTTTACAGACCTTTGCAAATCGATTCATTTTTTATTAAAATTAATAATGTAAAAAAAATAGATGGTCCTGTTGTATGTAAAATAATGGCGTAAGTTTTATTACAATTTAATTTTGTATTCCATTTAGAAAATATTTATTTTAATGAACTTTCTGACAATATATTTGTTATTTAGCAATAATTTCTATCTTTATTACCCAGTTAAATAAAACGGGAGACAAAGATAATTGTAAATAAGATTTATCAATATGATCGATCGTTAACTGGGCCAACAACCACCTCATTACCTGTACACTGGAGATTATTTTCCCCTATAACCTTCAAATAAACAGGTACTACTGTACTTAATTGTTCTGGAACATACTGGCTTCTATTGTTTAAAAGCTGTAAGCTATATCTTGTCATATCGGTAGAAGATAAGGTGCAGACGAAATAAATGTTTTTGTTACAATTGTAGGAGTATTTCGAAATTAATGTGAAATGTCAATATTGACATATTTCAGGGTTTCGTTTTATTTTGTTATTTAATTTAAGTGTAGACTTGTAGCTACAAACGTTAAATCGTTTGTACCTGCTATTTGACCGCTAAAAAAGGGCACGGACGTGAGTTCAATTCCTGCTTTTGTCAAATAATTTGTGTAAAAATATTTATACAAATTACAGGTTCTGCTTAGCCGTTCGCAACCGGCTATAAACTGTAGGTGCCTTTCTATGTACGCTGAAAAATGTACGTAATACTGACCATATTACTCCTGAATGTACATAGATTGCAAACATGGTCATGAAACCTGGAAACAGGAGGCCTAGACTCACCTTAGGCTGTCGCGCCAATGATGATGATATGAATTAGAAAAGTGAAAGAGGCCTGCATTTTGTATGCTGGATGTCTAGGACAATATTTGTTTCTAAAACAATCTACAGTTTTTTGATAATCAATTTTGTTATTAAATTTTTTAGCAGGTACTAAGAGCTTTTATTTAAAATCCTACGATAAAATTTAATTTAAAAAAAAACAAGCGATTTTTTTTTCCATTTGTTTCATGTCATCGATAGGACACTAGAAAGAAATATAATGCAAAATGCATTCAAATTTATAATTGGGGTCACCAAATAAAGCGGTTTAAGCTTTTAAATATTGAATAAAAAGAATTCTTGACCGTATTTTGTAGATAAATATATAGATGTTCTCTTAGGTTTCGGTCGATATATAAAAGCGTTAGTCATATATTTAAAATGATTTTATTATTTTCTGACTAGTTTCGGTTCGATCTGAACCATTATAAAAGCCTAGAAATAAGTACAGGTTTAATATAATAAATATAAAATGAATAATAAAAATAAATATAAAATTAAACATTGTAACACTTACTTGCAAAAAACATATATAAAAATGCAGAATTAAAATTATTACAATATAATTTGTGTGGCGCCCGTTGCGCTGGTTTCGTAGGAGAGACGCAGGCGTCGCGGCGTCACATAGGTCTACGACTAAGATCGTAGGACCCGCCACACGTGGTGACCAATAAACGGTTCTGCTGAGAAATTTGTGATGTCCGGATTTAACCTGCAGCAGAATTGCAGGTAAATCGTTGAAAAAAGGGGGCGCGTTACTTCAGAGCAGAGTTATACTCACAAACAAACAAAAGGACAGGCAGGGTTCAGACGTATTTCACTCCAAGGGGTTATGCTTGGAGACTTATTACATGTGGTTTGGTTTTCCCTGGGAGTAGAGGTATTCGAAGGGGCCCACACAGTGGTTCTGGAGGAGTAAATAACACAATTCTGTCCTCTTGAATCCCTAATCAGCCGTTGATATCGTAGAACTGCTCTGAGTAACACGAAAAATTATTTTGAATAATTTTTATTCAACAAACAAAAATTAATTGGGGAAAATGTAGCGGAAATTAGTATAAATAAAGTTTTTACAAATATATGTTTCTCCCCGACACAACCAGATACATTGGGGTGAGAAACTATACACCAATTAATATTCAATTACAATTTTCAGAATCTAAATTAACAAGTGGCACAAATAACAATGTGCGCACGCACAGGTACTGAACTGTGCGGCGCGTCAAAATACAATGAAAATATTAATTGAAATGTGTACTCACGCGTTCCGTATGAAAATACGGAAAAATACTTAGCGTGGAGTACAGATACAGAAGTTGGCTTCAGTTATCCACAATCGGACTCTACAATATCCTGGTGGAATCGCCGATGTCGGTTGATTACTGGCCCAACTTCTGGAGTGGTCTAATATCAAAATAACTCTTCTTGACGCGATCCAAAACGGGGGTTTTTTCCTTGTAAAAAACGTAGATCCCGAAGGTGGTCAAGCACAAATTCTAGTTTACCAAATAGCTCGCAGCCTCGTCTTGGTAAACTCGAAACACAGTATATTGATATTATGCAAAAAACTCAAAAGACGTCTGTTCTCGATGAAAGACAATCGAGTAGTCGCCGTCTCAGACAGAATTATACAAGATTCTAGCGGTTCATACAATGAACGCTAGAATTGTATATGAAAAAAAAAAAATCATAAAAATTACCAAAAGCGGTAATTTTGAATAGTTTTGCGACTCAAGTGGTCGCAACAATTTGAAACATATGAATATTTTTACATGTTAATTTAACGGATTTTTTTTTTTCTTATCTCCTACTGATTGCAACATCGTTAAGTTAAACGTCAACTAAGTTAAAAAAGTTTTTTTTTTAAATAGAAGTACCGTCATTTCTAATTGAAGTTAGTTATACTTGTAACAGATGGAGCTATTTTATTTATTTTTTTTTATAAGATTATAATAAATTTTGCTTAAATTATCTATGTCAGTTTTAGCATTAATATTACGATTGTATTTTTCAATATAAATCATTTCTAATAATAATCGTTTATTTAGATTTTGTTCAAATTCAGTATTATTGTATTAGGAAAGTCAAATTGATGTTTTAGATTGTTGGCATGTTCTACTATTGAGTTACTACTTTTGTTATCGTCAATTTTATTTTTAATAATGTTGTTCTCATGTTCTTTTAATCTTGTTTTTAAATAACGTTTACTTTGACCAACATATTTGACTTCACAATTTTTACAGGGCATGCAGTACCTATATACCAGGTCTACAAGTATGAAATGGGGATTTTTTTAAAAAATAAAACACATTAAACTCAAAAGAACTGTAAAAGTTTATTTATTCAAAGTATGCTCCATTAGAAGTTATACATTTTTTCCAGGCAATTTGTGAATACCTTCAGTAGAACTCTTCCCCTTTCCCCGCAAACCATTCATCTATCCATTCTTTCACATTTTCATATGTACAAAAGTGCTGCTTGGAAAGTGCGTGACTCATCGATGCGAACAAGTGGTAATCTGAAGGGGCCCAGTCTGGTGAGTAAGCGTCATGGGGTAGCACTTTCCACTTGAGTGCCTCCAATGTGTTGCAAACTGCGTTTGCCTTATGTGATGGAGAGATATCGTGAAGAAAGATTACCTTGTGCTGTCTTCTTTCGTATTCTGGTCATTTTATGAGCAGCGAATGGTTCAATTCGATCAGTTGTTGTTGGTAGCGTTGGGTATTAACTGTTTCACCAGGTTTTAACAATTCATAATAGACCACACCCTTTTGGTCCCACCAAGTACTGAGCATTATCTTTTTGCCAAAGCGATTCGGTCTTGCAGTTGATGTGGATTTTTTGCGTTTGGAATTTTCAAAATAAATCCATTTTCATCGCCAGTAATGATACGATGCAAAAAAGACTTTTTTTGCATCGTGCAAGCAAAATTTCACAAGTGTTTTTGCGTTTTTCCATCTGCCTCTAATTCAATGCATGTGGAACCCATCTGCCGACTTTCTGGATCTTACCCATCTCTCGTAGGCGATTGGAAACAGCTTGTTGACTAACGCCTAACTGCTCTGCTAGTTGTTTTTGTGATTGACTATCGTCTTCCTGTAACAATGTTTACAATTTTGTATCTTCATATTTTTTTGGAGGTTTTCCATGTTCTTTGTCTGTAAGATCAAAGTCACTACTTTTGAAACGCCAAAACCATCGTTCACACGTATCTTGCGATGGAGCATATTCACCATAGGCTTCTCGAAGCAGTCGGTATGATTCAGCAGCAGTTTTTTTCAAATGAAAACAAAACTGTAGTACTGTCCGCGAATGCTCTTTATTTAGCACAAAATTTGACATTTTTAACACAGTAAAACAAAACTTTATGATCACTTTTCAAATTATAACCTATACGCATTTGACACTTAATGATAACTTAACAAAACGCCATATGTGTTGAAACTTTGAACTATACACTCTGTTTGCGCGAAAAAAAGTCCGCATGAAAAAAATCCGCATTTCATACTTGTAGACCTGGTAATATTAGAAATTAGTTCTTTAATTTACATATACTTTACTATAAGCCTATTTTATTAAACCTAATTTACTATAAGCCTATTATTATTATAATTTACATAGAACATTAAAAGACAAAGACAAGAAAGAACTAAAATCTAATATTTTTAACAATTTTGTATAAAATATACTTATTTGGTATACCTATTCATGAACAATTTTTCAAAAATCAATGTTCGTTTAAATGATTTATATTAATTGAAATATTAATTAAAATTAAATATTAATGAATGTTTAATATATCGAAAGTGTTTAACAACACCTGTATATCATATCAGTTCTGATCAACATTATTTACAATATCGATAAACGATCAACAATTTCCGGAAATAAAATTCCACCATTAATACAGCAATTTTTTATTAATTTTACGATGCAAAACAACCCAATCACTTCGAAAACATGGTATGCATTAATAATTAATTTCGTAAAATTATTTTGCGAAATTTGCAATGTCATTAAATGAAAAAAAGGAGCTAAATGTGCAGAAGTTAACCTACATTAATCAAAATTGTGAGTTACCGTTACGGTAACTATTAATTCTTACGTTTAATTAAATGTTTTTTATTTTTTGTAATTTATAAAATATCCCACAGGTGGCAGGGTAATCAGTTGATATTATGCATCTGCAAGTATTAATGCGAACATGATTAAATATAAATATTTTTTAGGATAAGCCTTCGATATGTGGTCTGTTGGTCTGTCAGATTAACAAATCAGCAGATCAACAACCTATTGATTTGTTCTTTTCTGTAGGTATGCTAGTTTGTCCTTTCTGATTATGAATAAGTCGGTCTGTGGATCTATTGGTTTGTCCATCAAGTCTGTCAGTTTTTCCGTCGGCTTATCTGACTTTCTGTCTACTAATTGGTCTATTTGTCAATCAGCGGATGTATCGATTGGTTAGTAAGACGGTCTGTCGATTAGTTGGTCTATCAGTTTGAAATCTCTCCATCTGCACGCTGCCTCGCTATGTCGGTCTATCAGTCTCTTGCCTGCATTTTAGACTACGAATCAGTTTTTTTGTTTCATAAATAGGATAAACAAGACAAGCTACTATCGAGGTGGGAAAAGGAAAGGATTGATATGTATGAATATTGTGGCTACTCAACAACAACGGTAAGGCTGCAAAGAATGAATGGAATAGAACTGGGAGACGAAGTAACGATCGCAAGATCAGCATACAACAAACGGAGCAGGAAACCAAAATAAAGCATCAAGATACAACAGCAAATACGAGAAGACAGCAAATACAATATTTAACAGAAAAGGGAAACATAAGGAGAAGGTGTTTGCGAGATTTAGATGTGAAAATTAGAAGAGAGACTTCAAGGTCTGGATGAAAGAACTTGTAGGATGTATAGGAAGGGAAAGAAAACGATTGAACATTTGTTGGAAGAATGTGGAGGAATAAAAAGCAGACCGGAAACGAGAAAGGAAATTTTGGGGGAAATAGGAAAGGGGTATAAATAGATGAAAGAAAAAGCAGAAGTTGAAATTATGGAAAGGAGTCAACGACATTAATAGAAAGAGAAGGAGTTTAGATTTTAAGCTGAAAGGCAAATATTACAATTATTATCAAGTTGATATATTATAATTTGAAGCACATTATGTAATTATAAATATTTAATAATAAAATATATATCTATTAGTTTATTTGTCAGCTAGTAAATGTGATTGGTTAGACGATCTGTTAATTGATCAATCTAACAATTTTTTGTCTACCAATCTCTCCATCTACAGCCGTATAGTGAGCTGTTAGTCTTCCGGTTTATCTTACTATTTATGTAATTAGTCTAACGATTAGTTGGTCCATCGGTTGGTTGATATGTCAGTTTCTGATTTGTTATTTTGTGAGGACTGGCGCAAGTCATTAAAATTGCGGCCGTTTTAAATCGGTATTTATCTGGTGATTTAGGTGCACCTTGACAAATATTTAAGGTGTTTCATCATCTGAGGCTTGAGGCGTGACCCTAGTTCGCCTCACCTAAAGGTCGGCCTTAATAATCGATTAGTATATTTGTCGATATTTCGATGTGATCTTTCGATCTATTGGTGTATCTACAAGATTGTCCATATGTCGGTTAGTCAGTCTATAGTTTTTCGGCCTGTCTATCTATTATTCTATCTATGAATTGGTCTATTACTCTGAAGGTCTGTGGGTTAATTGATAAATCAAATTTTATTTTATCGCTTGATTCACAGTTGTAGTATATCAGTTCGTTTCTAGCCTGTTGGTTAGAAAATGTGATCGTCTACCTTTCTATTTAGAAATCGGCTTGTCTTTCAACCAATAAATCTCTAGATCGGTCTGTCAGTTTGTTAGGCAGTGTTTCTGCGCATAAATCGGTTTGGCGGTCGGTTGGTTGATCGGTCTGTGGTATGTTAGTTTGTCAATCTATCGGTATATGACTCTGTAAGTTAGTAGTATTAGCTGATTGGCATGATGATTGAATTTCATACAGAATATCAGGATGCAGCAATTTATGGGAGACATTAACACCGTTGATGAACATCTCCTACAAGATAATGAACCTGCTATTTGTGCAATTTGTGATATATATTTGACTATGTTGCACGTTTTAAATCAATGAACGCAATTCGGAGAAGCCTGGTGGATATTTGGCTTCTGCTTTGACCTGTCAGCTGTGTAATGTAGCGACAGGGTATTTATAGAAAGGCATATATTTTTTCTGGTTAGTCTGTAATTATGTTGAACTGTCGGTATGTCAATTTATTAATCTACGAGTCTTTTTATTGGTTTTTTGCAACTCAGTTAATTATTTCTGCTGCGAAAAGTTCATACCTGTAACCTAAGCTTGATTAATTTAGACTTATAAGCCAGATATGCCATCCCGTCAATAGCACCAAGTACGTCATAAGATTCAGAACTTTTATTTTATGACATTATTTCCGCTAAAATGTTTCAATGGGTGCATTTAGCGAACGCAACTTCTAAGTATCAGCACTCACCCTGCGATCTATGTGTCAACATAGTTAACAGCAGTTAAACGCGTCCATTAATTTGGTTCATCATTGATTGATAAAAGTTAAATGATAAATATTTAACCTACCTTAACAAATTTGTGAATTATCGTTACAGTATCTATCAAATCTTACGTTTAATTAAATGTTTTTTTTTTTTTGTAATTTATA
This sequence comes from Liopterus haemorrhoidalis, assembly GCA_963971575.1. Classification (NCBI taxonomy): domain Eukaryota; kingdom Metazoa; phylum Arthropoda; class Insecta; order Coleoptera; family Dytiscidae; genus Liopterus; species Liopterus haemorrhoidalis. The sequence continues at coordinate 25,271,199 of OZ020611.1, forward strand.
AAATGTCCCACAGGTGGCTGTGTAATCAGTTGTTATAATGCATCTGCAAGTATTAATTCGAACATGATTATAAATATTTTTTAGGCTAAGCTTTCTCCCTAAAAGGTTAAAGTTATCAAGATATCATAATTTTTATTATGAGAACTTGGATTTGTTTATTTACTTAATGATGTTGAATGATACAAGGTGTTGCTTGGTTTATTTTTAAAATTTGTAAATTAAGTCATAAAAACGATTGCGTTGAAAATCGAAATATTTTTTCAACACTGTTTGCTCATATGATTTTACTTGTAATTTTTTAAATAATCTGTCCACACAAAAACATCTTATATATTTAAAACAGCCACTAGTTTAAAGCTCTTTTCCAGACGCAGACTCCAGTTACCAGACGTAGCATGAAATTAGGTGTTGTTCTGTAAGATTGTAAAATGGTCTTTAGATATCTTGTTAGAATCACTTCTAATTTTTCCAGATGAAATACTGCCCAAGATTCAGCTGAGCGTTATTTATTTATTTAGCGTATGGCTGCCTACAGTTACATAATATAAACAAGTTACATAATACCTATAAAGTAACACAAATACAAGTAGTGAAATATTCTAGTCACAACATAAAAGGAAAAATTAAAAACAAATTAAAAAAAAATGATTACAGTGATATGTCTGTATTTGACAACCAGTTCAAAGCACTTTCTGTCATCAATACAAAATCTTCTGCTGTCCTTTGGAAGGCTCTGTTAGGGCATTCAAAGACGATGTGTCTCATCGACTGACGTTCTGCACCGCAGTCGCAGTTTGGAGCCACCCGCATCCCCCAGCTCAACAACAAGTCGCCGCTTCTACCGTGGCCCGTTCTAACTCTGTTTAAAAATACCCATAAATCTGGAAAGGTCAAATCCATTTGGAGGTTCTTCGTGGTTAAATAAGGAGTAAAACTCAGCTGGGGTCTGCTCCACCCATTTTTGCTGCCAGGTTTCTTTTGCGTTGTAACCAGTTGCCGTAGTAATCCTTGCTGTAATAACTGATGGGTGGCGGGATTTAAGTCTGTGGAGGTTGGTACTGGACAGGTACCAACATGTATAGGAAGTTCTGCATTTTCATTAATTTTCCCATACACTCGCAAGAGGGCTGACAGGCGGCGTATATGGGGTGGCTGAATTTGAGCGAGAACTGGAAGCCAGTAGGTAGGTGTTGACCTAATGGCGCCAGTCATTATTCGCATCGTTTCATTCAGTGCTATGTCCACTTTCCGTGCAGGAGGGTTATTTATCCATAGTGAGGCACAGTATTCTGCTGTACACCAGGCTAATTATTCGTGTAAGTGTTGACGCGTTTGCTCCCCACGATGAACCAGCTAGTTTTTGGAGAATATTGTTTCTGGATCTGAGTTTCGCGGCAACGTTGCTTAGATGTTTGTTGAAAGAGAGTGTCCGATCAAGAGTCACTCCCAGATATTTTGGTGTTGGGTTGAAAGGCAGGAATATTCCATCAAGAGTCACATCAATAGGCGTATGAGCCAATTTGTTGTTTAGATGGTAACAGCAAGTTTCAATATTTGCAGTACTGGGAGTTAGTCGCCATTTTTTTAAATACTCGCTAAGTAAGGCTGAGCGTAAGCCTTATTCTATTGACTCGAATAGCGTGATTTTCTCTTCCCACGAATTTGACTTTCCCCTTGAGAGGATAACTTTTACGTTATTTACCGCAATATGAGATTTATTAATTGCTGCTTTAGTTGCATCTCCAAATTTACCCAACGAAGCAAAAGTGACATCCAAATACGTAAATTTGTTAACAACTTTACGAACGATATAGCCATTGCATTCTACCTGAAGCTTAGATTTTTAGAATGTCGACACCTTTCTTGAAAAGTAAAAAATTTTGATTTCTCAGTTTTTACTGCTGCGGCCAAATAAATATAAAAAAAATAATAATATTAATAATAAATTAATGCCATTCTATGATTGAAGTATGATTTTAGCAAACCAAATCGAATAGTAACATGTGGAATATAACTAATTAACTAGACAGAATATTTTACTTTGGAATAACTACAGTGAATTTATTCTTTTACGCAACATGTACTATGTCATTACCATGGATATAGTTTTTGACAACATTATAAATCGTGTTCATTTTCATTTGCAACATAGAAAAAACCATATTTACTAGCAAAATCAAAATATTTTATTGAAAATACAAAATAAAAAATAATAATAATAATAATAATAATAATAATAATAATAATAATAATAAATAAATAACTTATAAAAACTTATAATAAATGGTCATAAGTTTCTCCGTTTACTTGCATACAAAATGTTAAGCGATCATAAAAATGATTCAAAACATTCAGCAATTGCTCTTGAGATATATTGTTGGATGCTTAAACAATTATGTCTTGCAGTTCAGCAACATCCCTAAGTTCTTCATTATATACTTTGGCCTTTAAATATCCCCAATAAAAAAAAATCATTGGGTGCCAAATCCGGAGATCCCGCTGGCCAATTTATCGACCCTCCTCTTCCAATCCAGCTTTTTGGGAAAGTTCTATGTAAATATTCTTTAACTATTCTAGAATAATGGACTTGTGCGCCATCATGTTGAAACCATATTTGTCCATTAATATTCAAGTTTCGCAACGCAGGTAATATTTGATTTTGCAAAAGGGCTAGATATTTTGCGACATTAAGGTTACCGTCAATAAAAAAAGGCCCTATAATATTGGTTCCTTGCCCAAACATTTAATTTTTGCGGATTTTGAGTTCGGGAGGAATGAAACAAATGTAAATTTTCTCGACTCCAGTACCTAAAATTTTGTCTGTGCACTTCACCATTTAGAGTAAACGTTGCTTCGTCTGTAAATAAAATTCTTTGAAGCTTTGTTGGGTCGGAATTAATTTTTTCAAACAATTCAAAACAAAAATCCGTACGTACTGCTGCGTCCCTTTCTAACAATTCTTGATGATTTTGAAATTTGTATGATCGAAACTTTTCTTTTTTTAAGAAGTTAAAAACAGATCCAGTACTGACACCAACGGTTTGTGCAATTGATCTTAAAGTATTTTGATTGTTTTCTTCCACTTGTAATAATATTTCCAACTGCTCTCTTCTGTAAGCACGTGGGATGTTGTTCTTTTTTTATTATGTTTTGACTTAAGACATCCTTCGCGATGAAATTTATGAACTAGTCTTGAAATTGTAGAGGGATTTGGTATTGGCCGATCTGGATAAGTTACACTAAATACAGCAAAAACTTCTCTTAAACTCATTTGGGAATCATACCAAGTTACCATCATTATTTTTTCTTCATCTGTAATGTATACATGTTGATTAATTTTTAAATCAGTAATGAGCGAAAGTATACACACTAATTGTCTATGTTGCAAATGAAAATGAACATGATTTATATTGCTGTCAAAAACTGTATCCATGGTAATGACATAGTACATGTTGCATAAAAGAATAAATTCACTGTATATTAATAGATATCAAAGTGTTATTTATAAATGAAAATAAACCGTGTCGTGTGCCGTTTGCTCCAAAAACATAAACCTGCTGAATATTTGGTAAGAAAGTGAAAACCATAATTCAGAAATCGAACCCATAAATCTCTGAAAATTTCTTATTTATGCCACAAACAAATTTAGTCGATCATAAAATATAGAATTAAGATATAAAGCCATCCTATAATTTGGTGCACATTAAAATTCAGTTTCGCATCCTGGATATTAAGTTAATATGCAAAACAGAAGTGATGGTACATGATATGAACAGATTTTACCGACATCTCTTAGCATGTAGGTTAAACGGAGTTTTATTCCGTATAATTTGGCCACATATCATTTTGAAGAGCAAAATGAGACAATCTTTGCTCTTTAACGTAAATATTGTCGTGAAATGAATACTAATTGTATCGATTTTGGTTTTAAATTGTTGCAATGAACTAAATTGTGGGGGCTTTATTTTGATTATAATGAGACCTAAACTAACGGTAAATGAAATATTATACTGGCACAAAACTAGAAAATCAGATATTTTATAATGTTTTGTAGATAATTAATAAATATTTGATCTGAATTTTCAAACATTTCAGGGTTTTAATAAGTATAAGATTCCAAGAGAATGCACAATAATGTATAATAATAATATAGGACAATATTTTTTCTATAATTATATCAAAATCAATAGTTTTTTGATAATCATTTTTATTCGCTGTTTGAGTACTAAGAAAATGTTTAATTTTTATAATAAATTTAAATAACTGGTGAAAATTTCGTTACCATAAATTTTTAATAAAAAACTCTCAACTAATAAATGCAAACGCATTGCTTCGAATATCTAAGTTTTCACTAAAAAAAAATCTTCATTAAATAAATAAGAAATAAACTGATAAATGGCATTATTATTATTATTTTTTTCAATATAATAAAGGTATTTTTCACTATTAACAATGATATATTTGATTTATAAGTATTTAACTATTATAAATGGTTTATCCCTCTTTGATACCTTAACAGAAAACTAAAATAAAAACAATATAGTGAATCAAGATGTTTTATGGTAGGCAGAGCTTACTCACATGAACTCGATTCTCAGCTGTATATCGTTTATTGTATTTTTAATTTCAATCGAAGACATACACTACCTTAGCCATAATTACAAAAAAAACCTAACATTATTAGCCATAATTTAGTCATGAATTAAAGAAATAATTAATTTTATCAAAAACACAAAAACTGCAATGTTTTCTAAAAACGCAATTGGAGCAAAAATTCCTTTCGTACGTTTCTGGCTCATATCAATGTGTGTATATCACTTTTTTTCAGATTTTTATTTTAACCCATTTGGGTATTTGGATGCAGGACAGTAATGTTCTTAGTAAATTTTTGAGAAAAAAACGTATTAAAACAAACAAAAAAAAATACTTTTTGTTCCTTAATGTGTATCTTTTGATGCCACATAATAAATTTTAAAAAAACGATCAGCTTCTAAAAGACAAATAAATTGATATTTTAGAAAATTAATGTGATTCAAAATTCTTGTTGAACTATTCCGGTTTCGATTAATGTACATTAATCGGATTATTTTCAGATATTGAGATCAACTCTTCGAAATGAAGTAGGGAGACAACATTTTTTTGACATCTTTTTAGAGAAAAAAAATGGATTTTTCAAAACAAAAATGTGTTTTTTATCCACTGATTAAGAGGTTTTATTTGTACATCACTCAAAATTAAAAAAATATATATTTAATTTTTCATTAAATAAATATTTGTAAATATTTCTTTTCCGATATATTTTTTGACTGGTCTATATTTTTCCTGTATGTGGGTGAACTTTTAATTTTTTTTTTTTCTATTTTTTTGGTCATGCCTACAAAATTCTAAAAACAGGTCCGTAGACTGCTAAATTTCGTGGTTCGTAATCTTTCCACAATCGCGGACCAATGTTAATTATATAAAAAAAAAAAAAATGCAGAACCCCATCCATAACATGATGTCTATTTGAAAAAATTGATGTGAAGTGTGAATTTTCACACATTTCAGGGTTTTGCAGGTATTTAATAACTGAATGATGATTATTTGGGATGCCAAAACAAATTTTATGTCAAAATATTTTTTTATGAATTTTAATTCGAATGCCTAATACCATTATTTAAGTTTCTAAATATGTGCAGTATTTTTTTTTACATAGCAAGGTTCATTATGATTTTGAAAATTGCGCCTATGGCTTCTATTGGTTGCTTAAATCATTAGCCCCGCCCTCTGATTTCATATAGATCAAACAGAATTAAATTATAATTTCAACACTTCCCACTGGTTATTAAATTTACGCGGTTAAAAATTAAATGCAACTTACCAAAATTTAACTAGAATTTTTACAAAATAATTTAAACAAAAGAAAATTGCAAAAAAAAAACAAAAAAATTAGAATTGACAGGATTCGAACTCTAGTTTGCAAGTTAACTGTTTAGCAAATTAGAAAACCAATGACTAAACGCACATAGCAATGAGCGCTGACGTAACAACTTGGTTACATAGCGAATTAAATATTTAACATATTTTGGTTAAAAACACAAAAAATGCATTATTTTCCGAAAACATAATCTGATCAAAAATTCCTGTTGTACTATTACGGTTTACACCAATATACATTACTTAGAATTTTTTCACATTTTTTGTTTAAACCATCTGGGCTACAGGATGTGGGACAAATTTTTTTTTGCACAATTTTGGCAAAAATCGCGTCAAAATAATTTATTTTGCAAAAATAAAATTTTGATCGTTAATCCACGTACTAAGGGCTTTCATTTGATACCCTACTCAGAATTTAAAATTTTTTTTTTTTTTTCGGTGAGCACATATTTGTTTATATTTTTAGGGGGATATGTTTTTTAGATGTTTTAGTATTTTTCCTATGTGCGGGTCAAAAATTTGTACAAGAATGCCAAATTTCAACTCTCTAGGTTTAGCCGTTTGGCTACAATTTTTACCGAACAGACAGACAGACAGACAGACAGACAGACAGACAGACAGACAGACAGACAGACAGACAGACAGACAGACAGACAGACAGACAGACAGACGACAAAATAACAGTATAAGGGTTTTTTGGTCATACCTACAAAACCCTAAAAGAAAAAAACGTTTTACTTAGATACGCTGTATTAAATTCCATATAACTCTATTTGAAGTTCTTATAAATTTAGTAGCAGGAGAATAGATGTGACATGCCCGACATTTGCCTTTAATAGATTTGTATATTATAATTGTGTAACGACATGTAATCAGCCTTTTCCAAAATGTGACATACTCCACTTTGGTTTTGACCCCCTCATATTTACAAGACGACTCTCTCATAATTTCGCTGAACAACAGCAACACTAGTATTCTGTTGAAGACCGGTCGTAACCGGACCAGACGTTATATCAGTAGTTTTCATGAAAAAGTTTAAAAAAGTTTTTTTTTTTTGTCAAAAATACACTAAATACGATCGAGATTTTGGATAACAGAGTGATGTGTAAAATGTTTTTGATAAATAAAATGCAATTTTTGTTGATGAAAAACCAATACGCTTTTGTTGTTTAGACTGATTTTTTGCTGCTGGCTTTATTTAAATATAATCAAACCTTTGATAAGTAGTAAAGAAATACCCGTATTCACTTTTAAAGAAATCACACATAATCAAGTGAGAGACGAAATCGCCTCACTAAAAAATAACAAAAGTAAAGACGCCTACGAACTAAGTGCTTTTATTATAAAATGTAAAGGATTTGTTTATTGATCCGTTGACTAAGATCTTTAAGATTTCTTTAAAAACAAACATGTTTCCATCAGTTCTTAAATTATCAAAAGTTATACCAGTTTTTAAAGGCAAAAGTAAAGATGACTTAAATAACTTCAGACCCATATCTTTAATTCCTATTTTCTCAAAAATTTTTGAATTTATTTTTATTGTGGCAGTTACTTGATCATTTTGAAAACAATATCCTGTTAAAAAGCAGTCAATTGGGTTTTAGGGCTGGCATATCTACAAGTCATGCTATTCTAGATTTCATTGACTTTGTAACACTAACTCTAGAAAAAAGGTCTCATTGTATGGCAACTTTTTTAGATCTGTCAAAAGCCTTTGACTGTGTCCCACATGATATTTTAATCAATAAACTAAATCAATATAACATTAGCCCTGACAGTGTAACACTTTTAAGATCGTATTTAGAAAATAGGAAACAGTATGTGTGGGCTAATGGTCAAAAATCTGGAGAGCTATTGATAACATCTAAAGTACCGCAAGGTTCCATTCTTGCTCCGTTACTGTTTATAATTTATATGAATGATCTTCCGATGTACATGAAACATGCCTAACTATGAACAGTTAGTGGATTGTAATAGATTTATGACTGAATGTAGTACTGAATGGTTTAGAGCTAATAAGCTGGCGATCGATGAAACTAAAACACAAAATCTGCTGTTCTCACTCAGGATTTCATGTGACGATATTAATAAACCGGTAAAGTTGTTAGGAGTTACAATAGGCGCAAACCTCAGCTGGAAGAAACATGTTGAGGTAACATCCACAAGTTTATGCAAGGCAATTTTTTGCATTAAAAACCTTAAACTGAAAGTTGCTCAAGATGTTCTTCTATGTGCGTATTACTCGTTATTCCAGTCGCACGTGACGTACGCATTATTGGTGTGGGCCATTCATCACATGCGACCAGAATTTTTGGATTGCAACGTGGTGTTATTAGGATTATCAGTGGTTTAGCCTACAGAGAGGATTGCAAAAATGCTTTCATTGCTTTGCGTATTCTGACTTTTCCCTGTCTATATATATATATTATTGTCTGACTCGTGTGCATTTTAATTCAATGGACATCCATCTTCAAAAGGATGTTCATGATTATAACACGAGGGGCAAAGACTTAATATGACCTAATTATATAAGACTATCCACAACAAGGTATTCATTAAACTATTTTGCTATTAAATTTTATAATGTACTACCAAGTGAGATAAAAAGGTTATCAAATAATAACTTTGCCTCAAAGATAAAAGGTTATTGAAGAACAAAGCATATTATAGTTTTGATGAATACCTATTGGGTGATTTCAGTGCACTGAAAGAGTAGTCATGAGCCTTTCTTTTCATCATTATTTCTTGGCAAATTATTTTTAAAGATTTTTATGTGTATGTATATTTTTTTCTTATGTATTTTTCATTTTTAATTTAATTAACCATGTATACTTATGACGATTGGAAAATTTTGTAATTTATTGTTAAAAAAATAAATATTATTATTATTATTATTTACAATAAACTACTTCAAAGATATTGATATTTCACAGTTTCAAAAAATAGACAGAACAATACAACACGAAAAAATATAGACATGGTGCTAAAAATTATACGCCAGTCTACAAACTTTTCTAATTGCCCATTTACTCTAAAACTATATGTTTTTGTTACATATGTAATAGTAATGGTAGAATTTTATATAAATAATTGAAAAGGTGCGACTACAAGTTGTATATTACCTTAACAAGGTGCAGGAATATCGCTATAATATCTAAAAAATGTGAAACATTACATTTAGTAAAGTAAATATTATTATCTGAAAGGTGGCATGATGGAGCGAATTCTCGAACCAAATAACAATGAAACATAATTTCCAATTATTTATACAACATTATTGATAGTACATAATTCAAACAAAATTTAATATTATTAAAAAAATAATACTACTATATTTATTCTAAATAAAAATAAAATATATATTACATGGTATTGTTAGACTTTTATTGTACCTTTTTAGGTGAGATAGTAAATTATTTACGTAATATACAGCGTGATCCAAGAAATGAGATACAAATGGAAACCTTTTTTATTACCAATTTTACGAAAAAAAAAAAAACTCCTGCTTTGGCTCAAACCCCAAAAAACGTTATCATTTTTGTTTTATTATTATTATTATTTTAAATTTTTGATATTGCAGTTGTATGGCCCTCCTTCACATGTTTCACATCCTGTAAGACCGTGGCTAAATGTGTTCACAAAAATGGATTGGACGGTCTTCTAATTTGACAATAAAACACTCGCCATCCCGTTAGTTTACTTCTTATGAGGTTATTTAAAAAATAAGGTGTATGTAAATCGACCACAAAATCAACAAGAATTGATTCAAAGAATAAAGGAAGAGTTTGATCAAATGCTATCAGATATGATTAAAAATTTAATTTATAATTCAACATCTAAGCACATCCAACTGCAATATATATGATAGAAGCTTTATAGCGTTTGTAATAATATCAGTTAAAACACACAAATCCAAGCACATATAATCATTTATTACCACGTCTATTTAAAATCACACATATGTCATCATGTTATGGTTACTATCGTAACATATTACCAAGGAGGTCCAAGAACTAGTTTTGATCTTAACACGGCTGTCCTGATCTTATCGCGTCCTCGCGGTATCATCTAAATTTAACTGAAAAATAAAACAACTTGTTATTCTAACACGAGGACGTGGCAGGAGTAGCACGTCCTGCCACGTCCTAGCGGCATCTTCAGAATTTAATAGCTGCAAAATAAAACAGAGGAAAACGAAAACATAATGTTAGTTTTGCCCGTCTCCTTGAGGTTCCTGACCATCCAGAGTTTCACTGAACTCCTTGAGGTCCATGACCATCTAGAGTCAAACAAAACTAACACAACTCCTTGAGGTCCCTGACCATCCAGAGCGACCAAGAAAAACACGACCATTTTAGGTCCAACAACTCCTTGAGTTGGAGTTGTGGTGGTTTTGTTTCACTCTGGATGGTCAGGGACCTCAAGGAGTTGTTGGACCTAAAATGGTCGTGTTTTTCATTTAAAAAACTCTTGTCAGCCAATTTTGACATTTCAATTTATTTTTGCAACTGTCAATCTTTCATTTTCAATTTTTTTTTTCAATTATTTCAAAATATTTCATGTAAGGAACAACAAAAACTGGCCAAAATTAGTTGTAAGTGTAGGGATCCCACTTCTGATGATAGAAGCTTTATAGCGTTTGTAATAATATCAATTAAAACACACCAATCCAAGCACATATAAGCATTTATTATCACGTCTACTTACAATCTGTCACACATATGTGTCATCATGTTATGGTTGCTATCGTAATATATTACCAAGGAGGCCCAAGAACTAGTTTTGATCTTAACATATATATAAAAAAATAACAATAATAAATATAACTGATAATGTTTTCGGGGGTTTGAGACAAAGTAGGAGTTTTTTTGAAGAGTTTTTTTTGTAAAATTGATAGTAAAAAAGTTTTGCATTTGTATCAAATTTCTTGGATAACGCTGTATAACAATAATATTCAATGAAAAATAGAAACTAATTGGCTATGTAATTTTTATGAAGGTATGTCAGATAACATGTTAAAATTTGCACTCGTAGCCTCTAAATTATGAAAAAAATTAATGAATCACTTAACAAAAGTCAAGTTTACTTCTAAAAAGAACTGAATTAAAATGATGTAGAAATAAATCATTTCTAACAGTTGAGGTTATGTAAACACAAGAAAACATGTGTGCCGTAAAATACCGACATACGATCAATTCTATTGGCGGTTGTCTAAAAACTATTGTTTCTTTTTTTTTTTTTGTCAACTATAGAATAGAATTCTAATTTTCGTAATCCAGAAACATTTACGATAACAATCATGAAAGATCTGAAGACTTTAAATTTAAACGATACAGCAACACAAGACCGAATAATATGGAAGTAGAACTAGAAAGTCAAACTCCAAATAATATGAGAACATACCAGAAGGAAGATGGTATCTTCCTCTAATAGTATTTCCCTTCTTTAATAACAATTATGTCACCAATATATCATCATTTAGGTGGAAGACGATACATAGACAATTATCGAGTCGGACATCATACGGAAAATTGTACATTAAAAGGCTAGATATATTACCATGCTTGACGCAACGTTGGATGATACACAAATATTTAATCAGAAAACGCTATGTGCGAGAATGCTTTTATTCATGGTAATAAGAACGTTTCAACATTATTCCAGCAACGATATTACTAAGTTTCTCATCTAGCAACTCAATTGCCTGCAGTTTGCTAGCACCGAATATGACCTCTTTATGCAATCCCATAAAAATAAATGTGTCGATATGGGTTACGATTTTCAAGAACTCATCCCCGATGCAAAGTGGAGGTTAGGTATACACAAATACATGCACGATCATACTTGGCAATTGCCTTTAAGACATCACTGCGTCCCATCACCTATAGAAACAATACTTATATTCACTGATGGACATAAGCACAATATAACCGCATCCAACATAACTGTCTTGTTAGCACATTGTAGTTCGGTTGCTTGCTGTGATTTTCTTTTATTTGTGATGTACCAAATGACCAGCTCTATAGTCTTATAGGATGTATGCAATTATCATCTTCCTTTCAGCAGGAAATTAAAAGTGTTTTCAAAGAATTACACAGCTCATTTGTTAATATGGGCACGCTAACAACATGCAATCATTAATAACTTCTAGTGATGTAAATAAAATTAATTGTATTTTTAATTTTGGACGTTAAAGACGTGTTTTAAGCTGTTGCTGTATTTGTGTTTGAATTAACACTATTATAATTATTTCACTAACTTAATTCATTTATACCAAAATTAGAAAGAAAGGTGTTTTAAAATAATGTAAAACTACGATTAAAATAGGGCTACAAATGAGCTCTAAGATTTGTAGCACGTCTTAACAAAATATTAGTCCGAATAACTACGTGAAATGTGAGTGTTCTGTTGAGGAACCTTACTTCCTCCCCACTCCTTCTCTTTCTCTCTTGTTTCCACAATCCAAGATTTACATAATTTTGTTTCGTTTTATTCAATAATATTCAAAGAAGACATTTTTGTAATTTTTATAAACAAATTACTGCGGAAAAGGTTTCTAGACCCGTTCTAACATTGACAAAATTGAAATACATTTTTCTCAAAAACTAAATTAGTTCGGAGATATAATACAAGGTGTCTCAAAAGAAATTTTATATTTAGTGGATCGATTAAAAAAAAAGTAAGCCGTATATAGAAAAAATGTTTATTAATTATTAAAATACACTTTTTGGGGATTTATTTCTTAAAAATAATATCGTCTAAATGTAGACCCTCGCGTTCTCGGCACTCATTTAATCGAACAGTAAAATTACTTATGACGTCTCGGCAGGTGGACTCAGGGATGGCTGCCATTTCGTGACGGATATTTTCTTTCAAATGCGCCAGTGAAGTCGGTTTATTGGCGTAAACTTTAGATTTAAGATAACCCCATAGGAAAGAGTCCATAGGAGTTAAATCTGGACTGCGTGGAGGCAAATTATGTCACCTCTCCGGGAGATTGCTCAATCACCTGATTTACGAAATTAAGCCTCTGACTGGCATCTTGGGGCTTTAATTCTTGCACCAATTGAATTTTGTAGGGGTGCAGCTTTAGGTCTTTGTGCATAATGCGATGTAATGATGATCTATGCACATTTAAAGCACTTGCGCGCTTCCGAATTGATAGGTTCGGGTCGTCACGAACAGACTGATTAACATTCTCCACGTTTTCTACCGTTCTTGATGACCTAGGTCGCCCGGATTTTGATTTATCCAGCGTTGTACCAGTCTCTTCAAACTTTTTAACCCAATGTCGAATGAGAGGAATGCTTGGCGCATCATTTAAGTGGCGAAAACCTCGAATACTGCAGAATTTTCTACGCGCTACAGTCGCCGAATCACCGTTTTTGTAAAACTCTCGCACGCATAACGCACGGTCTGCTCCCGAGAAACGCTCCATAGCGACTGAATTCCCAAGAGCCAGGCTACTGATTGACATAACCCCTGCGCCCCTCGGATACGTTGCGTTCACGCAGTAAGCTAAATAAATATAAAATTTCTTTTGAGACACCTTGTATAAGCCTAGCTTCTATTCAGATTTTTAAGCACTTTCTAAAAAATGATATAAAGTATAGCTTATAATCTGTTGCGGATTCACATTAAAGTATGTTGAAAATCTATTGGAAATCGGCCTAGCCATCTTTGCGTGATGTCCGGAGAGGCAGACAGACAGATTTTCACATTTACGTGTATACACATTATCGTCCTTTTAAAGCGTTTCAACCAAATTTCATCAAAAATTTTGGTTTTAAACAGTAGGTTTACAAATAATTTTATTGGAGAAGGATTCATTAAGCGGGGTACTCCCATATATAGTACCCTCGTTTAAGTTTTACATCAGAAAGAAACATACTGTTGGACATACAAATGGATATTTGTTGTTTAACAGAAGATTTACAAAATATTTCGTTAAAGAGGGAATTCCTGAACCGAAGTATGCACATAAATAGTAACCACGATTGAGTCTTGCATAAGAGAGAAACAGACTGACGGACATACAGGTAGATATTGGTTGTTTAATGGCAGATTTACAAAATAGTTCGCTAAAGCGGAAATTGGTTAAGCGAGGTACGCCCGTCAAAAGTATCCTATCGTGAAAGTGGCAATATTATGACAACATATACAAAATTTCATCAAAATCTGACAAGTAGTTTTTGAGCTTCTAAAGTGCTTCAAAAATTCTAAAATAGGTCTAAGCTAAACAATTTAAAGCTACCAAAGCTAAAATACTAAGAAAAGGTTTGTTGTATAATGTACAAACAGAGCCTCCAACTTTATAAATAACCAACGGAGTGACCGATCTCGTTAAGGCTGCGTATAACCCCTAGAGGTTACCAATTTATTATACTAAATTAACAAACTGAAATAAAATTAGTATCAATCTATACATAAAATTTTGCACCGCATTTTTATCTATCTAATAGGATACTTTTAATTGTAGAAATATTTATTGTAAAAATATTATCGCTCAATAATTTAATAATTGACATCAGCAACATTGGTCTGTAATTTTTTAAATCTATTTATGGGTTTCAAATAACTTTTGTATTTATATAGTTTTGTGTAGAAATGTTCAAGTAATACGTCAACATTTTTTTCGACTTGATTACTTATAGTTTAGAAACCTCGTCGAAAAATATTATACTTGATGATAATGGAATGCCACTTGGCACACGTATTCTTCACAAAAATTAAATCATTTTTACCCGTTACAACTATTTTGAGAACCACGGCAGAATCAAGATGGCGGCAAATATAGACTACCAAGTACAATAACTATAAGTAGTTTTCACAATAGAACAAAATAGCTCAAATCCTTTTTGTAGAATGAAGCTTTAGCTACAATTTGCCGCATCGTACACAAATATGCGTCGATTGGTTTACAAGATGGCACCTATAATGCAATTTGCTTAATTACAATTACATAACAGTTTTTTCTAAAATTTAAAATATCCTATTAGATAGATAAAAATTCGCTGCAAATTTTGATATATAGATTGTTATTAATTTTAATTCCGATTATTAGTTTTGTATAAGAATCTATAGGGTACTATAGGGTTGTGCGCCGCCTTAAATTGTGTTGTTCTGACTGCTTAAAACAGTCTGAATTGTGAGGTTGCTAGTTCAAGTCTCCGTTGGTGATATTATAAGGGCGAGAATAATATGTTTACATTACTCCAATTTTTACAATCATTCACGCCTCATTCAGATATAAGAGCGCGCCCCCTGGAATCGGCAATTAGCCTAGTTGCAAAAATAGGCCGATGTAAAATAAATAAAATAATAAATAACTTTAAAAATATTGATATATATATATATATACATTATCAGATAGGCATGAATAAAATTTTTGTCTAAATTGTATTTAGTTTTTTAATTGCTGAAGATAATTAATACAGCTGCAAAATTACTTACTTATTATTTATTATTACCATTTGTAATATTATATCTTTTAATTTTATTTCCAATAAGAATTTCTTGAGATAATATTTCTAATTGCTCTAAATACTATTAATAGAACATCTGCCAATTTTTGCATATTCGAATTGAAATATTTCAATGAAATTATTGGCAAAAATTCCTGAGATATTTTATTTGATGATATGATACAATTAGAAATATTTTAAGCGAAATTTTCTATCTGACCCCATTTTGCAAATTCAGTTGTCCCTAAATTTACATAAAGATAAGAATCCCAATAAATTATGTTATTAAATCGTTATTTTTTTAGACGAGAAAATGATATGTTTACAGAAGACAAAAATCGAAATAAAAGCATGACCTAATTTCTCAGAAATTAATTGGGAAATTAAAAAAATTACAAAATTAATTAAAAGAATTTTGAAAACGACAATGCATGCTGTTTATATTTACCAAATTAAGACGTTGTATTTACGCCATCAGTTGAAAATGAAACTGCCAATTATCGTATGAAAGTAAAATTTTAATATTTTTATGGTCAGTGGTTTTTAGATGCTATAAATATTGTAAACGGCGATTTTTTTACAGTTAACAGAAAAGTTAATAAAAATCTGTTAAAACTGTTTTTGGTAAGGTGTTTAAACGTGTAACTTAATTATCATGTATTGACAGTGAGACAGTAAAGGGCGTGTCACACTAGAACTTTATCCAAGTTTTACTTTTGTTATCAGGTTTTTTTTTTTTTCAGAATTCACGTCTCTATGTTTTGACTTATCACACAGAATTTGAATACTATTTAAAACTTTTGACAGTTGACAGTATTACTTATCTTGGGTTCATTTTTTCCGTCCTCATCTGTTTGATGATCGAATTCAGATGCGGACGCAAAATATCCACAAATGGTACACAAATAACTTGTTTTCAACGGCACATAAAATAATCTGATCATAAATTCCAGTTCTACTGTTCATATGAATGTGTATTATACTCAATCTCAGAAAGGCTGATAGTAATAAAATTTATTATTTGTAAAAAGTTATTGTTTTTTCACACAGAAGCGGCAAAACAAAAGCGACAAAATATGAATAGTTCGAAACGAAATATTATTAAAAACAACCGAGTGTGCCGCACATATTATATGGGAATACGAACTAGGGTTAAACACAATAGATCATAAAAATTTGCCCCTTAAATTTTGAGGAAAAATATGGTTACAGGGGTGTGTTTAATGATATGATAAATATGGTCACAGGCGTGCGTTTAATAAAATGATAAATAGTAATATAGAAATACACCAAACCAGTTTAAACGTGTTTAAAATGTGCACGCCACTGGTAACTGCCTGACAAAATGATTTATTACTATCATTCTTTCTGAGATAAACTATACACATTTTTGGCAGATATAAAGGACTTTAAAAAAAATCTTTTTCGTTTCTTTTACTTTTTAAGAGTTTATCTTAATATTCTACAATTAATATTTAAATAATAATTATTGTTTTCAACGAAAACTAAAAAAAAAAAAATGTACATTTTGCGAAAAAAAGTCTGATGTTTAATTATTCTGGCTGCCATTTATATGCATAGTTGAGTTAGATCTTCTTTTTGAAATAGGGTGGGGGGCAAAAGTTTTTTTTACACATTTTTTTTCAAAGCTGCTCATAGGGGAGTGAATCGCACCTAGCTCCACATGTATTTTTTGTCATCACTTGGATCCATTTTTAGAGTTTTGTAGGTATGACCAAAAAACCCTTATACCGTCATTTTGTCGTCTGTCTGTCTGTGTGTCTGTTCGGTAAAAATTGTAGCCAAACGGCTAAACCTAGATAGTTGGAATTTGGCATACTTATACAACTCTTTGACCCGCACAGAGGAAAGATACTAAAACATCTAAAAAACATATCCCCCTAAAAATATAAACAAATATATGCTCATCGAAAAAAAAATATATATATTTTTTTTTAATTCTGAGTAGGTTATCAAATGAAAGCCCTTAGTTCGTGGGTTGGCACTCAAATTTTTTTTTTAGAAAATACATTATTTCACGCTATTTTTGCCAAAATTGTGCAAAAAAAATGTTGTCCCACATCCTGTAGCCCAGATGACTTAAACTAAAAATCTGAAAAAAGTAATGTACATTGGTATGAACCGGAATAGTACAACAAGAATTTTTGATCAGATTATGTTTTCGGAAAATAACGCATTTTTTGTGTTTTTTTGGTTGACGATGTAAAATATTTAATACGTTATGTAACACAGTAAACCAGTAAGCTTTTATAACCCAATGGTTAGCGTTCTCGTTACCTTAGTGGCAAACTACGGTTCGCTTCTGGTCTGGAAACAATTTTATTTTTTCTATTTTTTTTTTGCATTTTTATTTTGTTTAAATTATTTTGTCAAGATTCTACAGAGTGATTATTTAATGGCGAGACGACGTCACCGAATTATCAAATAAAATAATAGAAAATCAAATAAAAGAATGGCGGGAAATCATTGAGTCAATGATTTGGAGATGACGGAAGTGTCTACTACGCGCATGCGCGCATAATCGCCTGCTACAATGTGTATGAAACGGCAAATTATTAAAACTTCCAGTGACGTCGTCTCGCCATTAAATAATTAGTATAAATAGTTATATTTTAGCAGATATTGCATTTAAGTTTTAGAAGCGTAAATTTATTAACCAGTGGGAATTGTTGAAATTACAATTTAATTCCATGTTTCAATGTATACGAAATCAGAGGGGTGGAGCTTATGACTTAAAACAACCAATGGAAGCTATAGACGCAATTTTCAAAATCACAATGAACCTTACTATATATAAAAAAAAAAAATACTGCACATATTTAGAAACCTAAATAAGGGTATTAGGCATTCGAATTAAAATTAACAAAAAATATTTTAGAATAGTATTTAACAGTTTTCTTTTAATTTAGTAATAGTTGTTTAAAATAAGCGCTACTTGTCCAAAAAGCTGAATGAAATTATTTCCTAATTCTACCATTAAAAAATATTTTAACATCAAATTTGTTTTGGCATCCCAAATAATCATCATTCACTTACTAAATACCTGCTACATCCTGAAACGTGTAAAAATTCATATTTCACATCAATTTTTCTTTTTTCTTGTCATCATTTGGATCCGTCGTCCTTTTTGTTTCGATCACAGGTTTTTTTGTACATAATCCCGCAAACCCTAGGACCGGCTCTGTTTTCGGCAACACAGTGGTTGTTGTATTGACAAAAAGATTAGCACTATTATTACTTTAATGTACATACAATTTACGTAATAAATTCTATATGAGTTGACCGTCAGCGTAACGAATCATCAAGAATCCACACATGTCTGTTACTTTAAAAAATTACCGTGAATTTTATGAAACATTACGTAATACTTATTAAAAATATGGAACAGTGAATAAAGCAGATGTATAGTGGGACAGACAGCGCCGACTTGATGTAATATTTGCCAATACAGACCGGAACAACCAATGCATGGACATTAAATATTCCGCTAAATGTTACTGCTAATTAAAAAATTCTCGCATACACAGATGTGCCAATTAATATATGTGTCGTGTGTTTCTGTCCTCAGCAATATAAACAGGTGTCATGTCAATGTTTCTTTCTGATTGTTTACGCACGGAGATAAATCTATGCGGACGAAAGTGAAATGCGAAATATGTTCGATTATAATCGCTTCTTGTTTTATTAAATAATTTGTTTTAAAGATTAAGATGAATGGCTCTTGTCAATTATTAAATTATAACATATAAAACATTTATTGGAAATCGGAAGTAATGAAGATTGAAGGAGAAAGCTGTTATCGAAGGTCATATCAAAACCAATATTTTGATAATAATAATAATAACAAAACAATTGAAGTCATAAATTCAATTATTTTTAGAGTTTTGTAAGTATGACCACCAAAAAACCCTTATAACACCACTCATGTGTCTGTCTGTACGGTAGAAATTGTAGCCCAACGGCATAACACAGAAAGTTGAAATTTGATATCGTTATACAAATCTTTGACCCACATACAGGAAAAATACTGAGAGTTACAAAAAACATATCTCGAGATAAATACAAAAAAAATTTTAATGGCATACCAAATGAAACCTTTTGATCCGTTGATCACCATGCAAATTATTATTTTTCACCAAAAAGGTGTTAAAAAACTTTTGTCCCATACCCTATTTTCCAGAAGGGCTGATCTAAAAATCTGAAAAATATCTCCGTAATGTACATTGATGGGAACCGGAATAGTTCCAGGAATTTTTGATAAGAAAATTTTTCGAAAAATGTCGATTTTTTTGTGTCGTTGATAAAAAAAAAATATTTTTTTAAAATTTATCCAAAAATGTGCAAAAGTTCTTGTCCCGCACCCTTTTACCAAAAAGGGTTAAACCAAAAATCTGAAAAAAATATAGATAATGTGTAATGATCTGAGCCAGAAACGTACGAGAGGAATTTGTGTTTTTGAAAATATGGCAGTTTTTATGTTTTTGAAAAAAATAATCTTTTTTTAATTCATGGTTAAATTATGGCTAATAGTGAATTTTTTGTATTTATAGCTAAGATAGTGCGTGTATTTTTTTGGAATTGAAAATATTAAAAATATAATATATTCTTTTAATACAAGGTGTCTCAAAAGAAATTTTATATTTAGTGGATCGATTAAAAAAAAAGTAATCCGTATATAGAAAAAATGTTTATTGATTATTAAAATACACTTTTTGGGGATTTATTTCTTAAAAATAATATCGTCTAAATGTAGACCCTCGCGTTCTCGGCACTCATTTAATCGGACAGTAAAATTACTTATGACGTCTCGGCAGGTGGACTCAGGGATGGCTGCCATTTCGTGACGGATATTTTCTTTCAAATGCGCCAGTGAAGTCGGTTTATTGGCGTAAACTTTAGATTTAAGATAACCCCATAGGAAAACGTCCATAGGGGTTAAATCTGGACTGCGTGGAGGCCAATTTATGTCACCTCTCCGGGAGATCAATTTGCCTGAGAATTAAGCCTCTGACTGGCATCTTGGGGCTTTAATTCTTGCACCAATTGAATTTTGTAGGGGTGCAGCTTTAGGTCTTTGTACATAATGCGATGTAATGTGATCTATGCACATTTAAAGCACTTGTGCGCTTCCGAATTGAATGGTTCGGGTCGTCACGAACAGACTGATTAACATTCTCCACGTTTTCTACCGTTCTTGATGACCTAGGTCGCCCGGATTTTGATTTATCCAGCGTTGTACCAGTCTCTTCAAACTTTTTAACCCAATGTCGAATGAGAGGAATGCTTGGCGCATCATTTAAGTGGCGAAAACCTCGAATACTGCAGAATTTTCTACGCGCTACAGTCGCCGAATCACCGTTTTTGTAAAACTCTCGCACGCATAACGCGCGGTCTGCACCCGAGAAAGGCTCCATAGCGATTGTATTCCCAAGAGCCAGGCTACCGATTGACATAACCCCCGCGCCCCTCGGATACGTTGCGTTCACGCAGTAAGCTAAATAAATATAAAATTTCTTTTGAGACACCTTGTAGTTGCGAACTGAATTACTAACACCACACCACACTACACTCTACACTATAAAATATTTCTTATTTATCTAATGAAGACTTGAATACGAAGCAAAATCAGAAAAAACACTTGGATATTTGGCAAATTATTTAAATTATGTTTAAAAAAATTAAATGGATGCTCTTAGTTCTCAAATAACGAATAAAAGTGATTATCAAAAAAACTGCTGATTTGGATGTTATAAATATACCTAGACATCCAGTATTATGTTGGCTTCTTATAGCTATTAAATACCTGCAAAACCCTGAAATGTGTGAAAATTCACACTTCACTTCAATTTTTTATTACTGAGATATATGTAGAGTCTACATATACAATAAATTTGTTTAATAGTACATTTAATTTATGTGGACCGTGGTAGAAAATTAAATATTTTACTGGTCTGTGGTACGTTTTCGGTTGAGAAACGCTGATATATATTGTCTCGCGAAAGATTGAGACGTCAGCTTATAGTGATTCTAACTACTAGAATTGGGTAAGAAAAATATGCAGTGAAAACTTGCCTCAACAAAATAAGAAAAATGATTAAAGAGTGTGTTGTCATTAAAACTGACAATACCTAAGAAAGAAAAGAAGTGAATCCTTCCAATGTCCAATATATTTAAAAAATTTAAAACATCGTTTAAAATAAATCATATTTACTTGATGTTACAGTAATAAATATGTTAATTCAATATTAAACGTTAATTTAAATTGAATTATTTTATTTTAATTCTCCGATATTGATGATTTATTTTCTTAGTGTACATGTGAAGCTGTCACTGTTAAATATCAGATAAGTTAATATCAGTTTAATGCCATTTTGGACGTGTCTTTAGTCTGTTATTAAATAACTTTAATTTCATTTAATGATTTATTGCTTTCTGTTTAACGAGATCAACTTTTTGTATCTTGTTTGACATCTCAGACAGTCTTTTAATATCTTTATTGCACAGTAACTTTATTCTTAAGAATATAAGCAAGTTTTACCAAGATAGATTTGTTTAAAATAATAAATAAATTGTGTATTCTTATATTTCAGTATTTGGTGATATCTGGTATCTAGTGATAGAAGGCCACAGAGGACACAAATAAACTTCGTTTTCGTTTGTTAATTTTAAAAAAAAGCTTTAATTTAATACCTTATAGGAAAAAATAATAATAATAGTAAATTATAATAAATAAAATAAAAATTGAAGATATTCCAAATATTTCGATAATTTTGGATACATTTATGTCGTATATCTCATTCTTCCATTATGTCAACAGATTACTTAAGTTCAATCACATTAAGATAAGATTATTATTTTTTTATAAGTAATCTCAACATTTCGTATGCAATTCTTAGGGCAGGGCCAAATAAGCTAAGTGCTAAAGCTAAGTTCAAATGGCTTATAAAGTACGTCTTCAGTGACATTGCGTTTTCTTTTCTCTTCGATTTATCTATTTTAAGTAAAATATAAGTAAATCATATAAAAAATATAGTAGTTATACTATCATAAATATATTGGTAACTTTCTCTCTCTCTCTCTCCCCCTCTCTCTCTCTCTCTCCCTCTCTCTCCCCCTTTCTCTCTATTACGCAGTCCATATGATTTTTATTAAGAAAAAATAAATAAATAAAGAGTTTATTAAAAGGATACCGTTAAAACGATTGAAAAGATAAACATAAATTCGGAAAGTGATCTAAGAGCGATTCAAAAAAGACGCTGGCAGCGATGTTTAGCCGAAGAAGGCAGTATTTGATGGTAGTAATTCAGATATCGGAATCAAACCCCATAAGTAAATATTTTTTGAATTTTTCAGATATTTAGATCAATCCACTGGCTTCTAGATTGGGGGAATTTTTTTTTTTTTTTTTTGTTTAAAACTCCGCCTAAATAATAATTCTTTTAAAAAAGATTTAATACATTACTAACAAAAAAGAAAAAGTTTTTTTTTGACACTTTAACCAAGTACTCTTAGTTTCGTGCGCGGACACAGTTTGCAGAACAATTGAATTGGTTTATAGGAAGATGTAGATAGTGCGGATAGCGAACAATCTAATTAAACATTAGTAGCGAATCAACAGACATAAAGTGAAGTGACAGGGGAGTTCTTCGAACCGACCCCACAACGTGACAAACCCTGACAAACACTGTATTATCAAAACTATGTGTTACATCATGTATGTAGATCTAGTTAAATAAAGAGTATTAATAAAAAAAAAAAAAGGAAGATGTGTTTATAATGAAAACTCTAAGGCAGACGAATCCATGTTTTTGGTTTGGTTGAATTAGGTTTTATCTAGTCATTTTAAATAGTTATTACTATCTTGCACTACTCTCCGTTCGCGAACAAAGATTTAAAAAGGTTTTAAAGATTTAAAAACATTTATTTTTGAATAAAAACTTCTAAAACCCTAATAAATAAAGTAAGTGCTTCCACCATTGACTACACCTTGATTACAATATTTTCATTTAGATATATTTTGCGTTTGTGGTGATAAGAATACCAAATCGCGAATCATAAATCGAACAATTAATAAATATTATATATACAATTATAACGCTCTGTAATACTAGTTAATGGATTTAGTATAATATTATACAGAAGAGACTTAATTAAATTATTAAATCAGAAGAGACGAAAGAAGGAAAATATTAAGAGAATGCTGGGAAGAAAGAATGAAGGAAGAACAAAAGGGTAAACTGTCGGAATGGGGAGAAACAAGGAAAGAGTACTATTGGAGATGTGGGATGGACATAAGGGAAGCTGAGCGAAAGAGAAATGGAGGAAGAAACATAGTAGAAGAATTGAAGAGGAGAGACAAGGAGGTACAGGAGCAGGAAAGAACAGTAAGAATAGACAGTTCAAGGAATGTGAAAAGGTATAGAGAGATAAGGACGGTAGGAATACCTAAATATCTGAAAAGGAGGAGAGGAAAGGCAGGGGGCAGAGTTAGAAGGATTGCCAGATTAAGATGCGGAAATGAAGAACGGGGTAACAGGTATTGGGCAAAACCAGAGGATAGGCTATGCAAAATGGGAAGGGAGGAGGAAGAATCCTTGGAACACCTAACAAGAAGATGTGGAAAGATGAAAAATGGGAAGGAGAGATAAAGGAGCTGTTGAGTGGAGAAGGAAAGGGAGAAAGGTGGGTGAGAGTACTCGAGAAAAGAAGGAATGAATGCGGAGAGGTAAGACAGAACTGAGAACAGGAAGGAAGAAAGAGGCAAAGGAGGAGGAAAGAAAAGAGGGAAGAGAAGCGAAGAAAGAGGGGAAGAAAAACTGGAGTCAAGAAGGAAGGAGACCGGAGACGAAAGCCGAAAAGAAAATAGGAAGAAAGAGGGGAACACCGGAGGAAGAATGTAGAAGAAGAAGAAGAAAGAAGTCATAAAAATGTATTATATTATTATTTTATTATTATTATGATTTTAAATGTACTGGTTAAAACCCTAAACGCCGCAAGGTCTAGGGTAAATAAAGAATTATATATGTATAATATTATACATAAATTAGCTGGTTCAAGTTGAGGAACCACTGCGGACACAATACGAACAGCTAGTTTAGCATTGGTATATTCAACTGCAAAGTATTGTTCTCCTATATGGATAGATACCCAACTGAACAATACTATGCGTATGATAACAGGAACCGTCAAATCTACTCCCAAAGAATACTTGCCAATTCTATACCACATAGCCCCACCACATTTACGTCGTCAGCAAGCCTTAACAAATCTAATGGCAGGCCTTGATGAAAATAGCGGGCAGAAGTTGCCTATTCATGATGATCTGGATAATTTACCCGGGAATAGATCAAAATCAAGGAGGACGCCATTTGCTTCACTAAGAGGCAATTTCAACCTGCAGGAGGCTTGAATGCAAGAGTAGCAAAATACCGCTCCCCAAACTGCAACACAATATCTCACCCCAATCGAAAAACCAGCAGGCTTTGACTTCCCTCGCCGCTGTTGGTGTAGATTAAACAGAATTCGGACAGGACACGGCCGATCTGCAGCTATGCTGCATAAATGGGGCTATATACAAGACCTTTAGTGAAGCTTCAATACCAACAATGCAACACATTGTTGGAGATACCGCTTCACTGGGAACGATGAAGACCTGTATAGTTTCGCACCCTTCGCAGCCGAAGGGTTGATTAATCTAGATATAGCACTGTAATGTACTAAATCTACTCCATTTTATTTATTTATTGGTTTCATTATTTATTTTATTTTATATTATTTTATATTTTTTATTATCTTATTTATTTTTATATTGTTTTTTTTTAAATTTATTTATTTTATTTCATTGTGAACTTGTAACCATAAAAAGTAAATTTCATTGGTCTTTTACGAAATATATAAGGACTTAGTTTCCAAGACAAAAATTATAAATAACAATAAGTTATTCCGTTGCCGACTGGCGTAGCCCAGTGGTAACACATGTGCTCTGCGTTGCGAAGGTCTCGGGTTCGAATCCCGTTCAGGCATGGAAATTTTCTCAAATAAAAAATTGTCCTGGCTAATTGCCACAGCAGCAAAGGCCATAAAATTTAAAAAAAAAAGATATTCCGTAACCTTGGTACTTTATTAGGCATTATCTTTGTTTTTTCTTTTAAAATGAATCTATCGGATCTCGAATCTCACTTAAAATATAGTTACTGAAAACAACTTTCAACATATATAATCCGACCAATCAACAAAAAATCAATTTGAAACCCAAAATATAATATTAATGAAATCATTAATAACACTGAAATAACTAAAACAACATATAAAAATTAACATGTTAATAAGTGCGTTGAAAAAATCCAATAATAATATTAGCAGGCTATAATTAATATCTCATTACTCATTACCCTGCTGCTAAATATTAATTAAATATATGCAAAAGTACGCGTGTATATGAGAAGTCAGATGTTTAAAACATCTGTAGGTAAGGGCCTGCTGTATGAAAGTGATTTAAAATGTACAGACTTTATAAAAGTGGATCGATTTGATGTTAAATTGCGTCTGTTTTGCATACAATGGAAGCTGTTAGTTCGGGTAGTGGGTGCACACCAACATTTCCATATTACTAATTATGAAAATTGGCAATTGTGCGTTCTTTTGTTTTTATTTTGTACGCATTTACTGAATATTTTGGTAGTCAGTGTAATTATTTATGAAAATTACACAACAATATTTGTTTTTATACAAGTATTCAATATGTTGAATAATTGATTACATATTCAACAGTATTTAAAAATTTCAATCATTTAATTTAAATATGAACTATCTTAAGTTGACGTAATTTCACTTAAAATACACAATTTTACAAAAATTCAACTCAGTCTGCCGAAGAACTAAAATAAACGTATGTGATTTCTTCGCCGGACTAGGACTCTTCTCGAAACATTATCAAGCTATTTAGGGACAGTTGCACCGCTTTTTAATAAATCTAACACTTTACAAAGTGTAACTTAAATTTAAGTGACACTTAAAAAATAAATGCATTGCACCGACTACTTTTGAGGAGCGCTTTATTAAGGAATGGTTTAAGGTGGTGAAACACGGAATAATTTAAATATGTAACGTTTTTATCAAGAATAATTGTCACTTGTTAATACTAAATTCTACTTTTAACATTTAACGTGGTAAATAATAGTCAGCTACGGTTGTTGGATGACAACTAGTAGAGTAAAATCGTAAAGTATTCAAAATTTCTTAAATTGGTGAAACGCTAAAATTAAAATATGTATGTAAATATAAATAAATATGAATAAAAGTAAACTATACTTTAAATAAAATTGAAATACAATATAACTTGTTTTTTTGGTTTAAATGGAACTAGATTTTCAATTCTAGTAACTTTTTACCGTTTAAATAAGGCTTTTGATCATTTTGTTTAGCAAAAGACCTCTTCAAACCTTAAAAGGAGAGCTTATGACAATTTAAAAAAATGAAAATCCAGTTAGTTCCGCGCAAAGGTATGGAAGAGCCCATACCTACTCACCAAAGTCGGCCCTAGTATATATGGCTTCCCCAGGCAAAAGTGAAAACGTCAATTATAAAACGTAATAAGAAATTATTTATTATTACAAATACCAAATACTAGTACAATGCATAAACATCAAAAATTAAGTCTTGCTATTTGTTCTAAATAATTTTATTTTCAACAACAACTATGTATTTAATGTTAAATAAAATTATTTCGAGGTTAATTATATTAGCATTTAGTTTCTGTAGATGATGCCCACAGATCTTCGTATAGCTGTCATTTAACATTTTCAATCCAATTTTTCTAATAACTGACACACAGTATCTTAATTTATCGAAATATTTTCGAAATTTTCATCCATTATTTCAAATAATTTTGTTCTTCATACACTTTTTTCGATAAAACCTAAATATATTTCCAAAATATCTTGTTCATCGTCCACAATAGACCATATTAGTAACTACGTCACAAAATGGGATTCAGTGCTGCCGTCTCGCGGTTGGATTCCTTTTATTTGAATTTAGCATGTTGTTTTTTTGTTAAATTGTATTTTGGAAATATAAATTAAGTTTTCAAAGTAAGAGAGTGCTTCAAATCAAAACTACAAGTCAATATTTATTTATTAAAATTCTTATTTTATACATTATAATTTAATATGTCTTTATTTTTGCAGAACAATATTATTTTGCAGGTTAATTTTGAAAAATTTACGTTAATAATCGTTATTATGGCAAGTAACATAGCAATTAGTGTGTGTGCCATATATAAATGGTTTAAAGGAATAATATGTTGTTTTTAATTTTCCATTATTGTTTTTCATTTTCATCTGTCAAAAAACGAAAAAATTTGCAATTAATAATGTAGATGTAATTGTTAGAATTTGGAGCAAAACAATACACCAATATGCATTGTAAAACAAAATATTAATGATTACTTAGTGTTAATTAAATAAATACTAAAGATATTCCGATTTTCATATTATTTAAAAACGTAACCTATAAATATATCTTTGAATCCTTATTTATATATTTATAAAATCATTATTCTATAATATAAAGTATCTGGACTGTATATATTAGTATATATTTATCAAAAATACATATTTTATGGTCCAAAATTGAAAATATTTATAAAATTAAGGTAACAAAAGTAATGTCCCATGTATTTTAAACTTCAAAAGGACTCAGCTCTCAGATGGCAGCACATGTATGTGACGACACACTAATATGGTCTATTACTTCACCATCCATTCTTATAATTAAAAATGTTAATACTTATATTTTCAATAACTGTCAAAATATGACATTTGAGTTTTACTTAAATAATAAGCCCAACCTAATCTAGGGCTTAATTTAGGTTACACTTAACAAAAAATAAGTTCCACTTAAACTGTGGTGCAATGGAATAAACGTCACTTAACAGTTTTAAGTTATACTTAAAGTTTAAGTTTTAGCGGTGCAACTGGCCCTAAGTGATACTTGAGATATTCTTTTTCCTACGACTACTATGGAACTCATTTCGATACTATAAGTTGACAGGAAATTAGCTTAATTTCGCATGTTACTCGGGAAAGATAAATTCACCCCATAGTGCATGTGCAGTGTGCGGGAAAGAATAAATTTGCAGTAATGCGCATGTGCAGTTTCCGGGAATTTTCATTTGCGCACTGGCTGCGCGCGCATTAATAATTGTCAATCATATTTATATTGTATTTTCTTGATTATTTATGTATTGAAAAATGGTAATCGGAGGAAAATCATAGTGAGCAACACGCGCAGAATGCATATTCCGGTCTCGAATGATTTGCTTCACTCGCCTGCGGCTCGTTTGCAAACTTCATTGTCGTGCGGAATATATGGCATTCCACGCTAGTTGCACAATATACTATTTACGTACGAAATAATTAAATACTACATTTTGAACAAAAATGATTTGAGTTCAAACATGTTATAGGCAATATATTGTTTCATTTTTTATTGATTAATTACCATAACCAAGGCCGTCTTAGGACATGCAGGGACCCTTACGCACAAAGAGTTAGGGCCCTTTTTGAAATTTAAAAAAAATGTGAATGAAAATATCAGTATGTACTTTTATTTAGTGACTTTGTTGGTTATTATGGTTAGCTTTATACAAATCAAATATAAGTGAAGTGATTACTATTTTGAGAATTGGACTTACGTTAATGATGATTTCTTCCGAGATTTCTGTTATGCAAAATGTTCTATTCTGTCCTCAAAGTCAAATTTTTGTAGTATTTCACTTTCTATGCACATGATTGTCAAATTAGTAAGTCGTTCTTGTAACATAGTCGTTCGTAATTCATTTTTTATTCTTTTTAGCCGTGAAAATGAGCGCTCTCCACTTCAACTAGTGACTGATAAATCTCATCTGGTGTTCTATTTACATTTAAATTTAGAAATTTTAACGGCAATTCTTAGCAAAATGGCACTAAAAATTGGGCTCCTCTTTTTTCCGTGTAAACGACAACCTCGGCACTTTGAGGCCCCCAAAAGCCGGGGGCCCTGGACCTGTGCCCCATGTGCCCTTATGGAAAAGACAGAACAGACAGTTACTAATACTTTGAATAATAGTGATAATCGAAAAATTCCGACAATTTTTATATATCCAGAAAAATATCGAGTTTATTGAATTTTTGAAATAATATATAATTTTAATTGCATGTGTGAAATTAAATAAAAGCTCTCGATACTTAAATCAACAGACGTAAATCAATTTTCAGTTATTTTTTCCAACTATCCTCTTGGTGTAAATTTTGGCTGTACCTGCAGAATTGAAGTTCAGCAGGCTTATACAGTTCTTTGTCACATATTTCTCAAAAATATGCCAAAAAAATTGGTCCCTCACCAGAGACCAAAATTTTGTGTGTCGTTGAAACGCACGATGTCAGGGGTAGAAATATGGAGCCTCAGACCCCGCGACTGTTGGGGAGGGCAAAATATGCAGTAAAAATAGCGCAACATCTTTAGTTGCGGGGGCACGCAATGACATCAAGCTGCGCCATTGCTGTGGGTTATTGAATAAAAGCTCCTAAGCGAAGAATAAGAATCAAAATGATTTTTCGAGACAAATTATTTTTACGTGTAATTTCTAGAAATGTGTAAAATAAATATTCTAAAACCCCATAACGTAATAGGTTGGTCTCAAAAACTGAGTAAAATCAAAGTATTTCACACTGATGTGAGCCAGAACAGTCAATAGGAATACTTTATGATCTATTTATTTTTCGAAATATGATGTTAAATAGTGTGAAGTATTAAATAAAAGCTCTTGTAGCACATATTGTAGAAAAGAAAGAGCTTATTAAAAAAAAATCTTTATAATGTGAAGCAATCAATGTTATCCCTTAATACTTAAATTAACAGAAGATTACATTGATTTTTAGAGCGTTTACAGTCAAAAATATACCCAAATATTAACTTATAGAGTACGCTATAAACTTTCTGAGGCCCTCTGTAAGTGACTGTACTTCACGTGGATGAGAAATTCAAAAAATGTATTAAGGCAGTGACAGGGTAGAAATTAAATTACTTAAATAATTGTTTTGTGTAACGTGTGAGCGTGGTGCCCAAACAAGAACGGGGTCTTGCGTGATTCACACGGTTGCCCATGCAGTACACCGTCCCAAGTCACTTACTAAATACATAACATTTTTTGCGTTTTAAAATATCATCTAATTTTAATTATGATGATAAATACTTAATGAAACTCATAATAATTTCTATCAACTGATATATAAGTTTTTTGCAATTTGCAATTTATTTTCTCTTTTAAATTTTCAACAAACAACTCATTGTGTCACGTAATAAGTCAATAAAACAATATATCAATAAATAAAAAAACTAAGGTACAAGCGATAAAATGTTCAGTGTTAATATTTCAAAACAGCCTCGAGATATAATGTATTACTTGTTGAATAAGAGTAGGCAGTATTACAAACAACTACCACTTAAAACACTGCAGTCATTAAAACCAAGCATAAAAATATTTTATTACCCTATCTCACGGTTGACCCCATCGTAAACAAATACGAGCGCCACTGTCACTTAGTAATATCAGTGCCGTACATAATATGAATAAAGGCTCCTTAATTAAAATAATATTTAAACATAAAAATACATGTTTTTAGATGGCATGTACGTCGGCGTTTCCTAATCAGGATTCAACCCCTGGGGGTCCGCGAGTGATGTAAAAAAAGTCCGTGAACCATAAGTGCAACACTGATTTATTTTTCTCGATAACTAAATACCCCACGAAAACTACCATCTTCAGGGCTTCTATACAACTGCGAGACTTGGGTCGTTAAAGAAGCTATCAAGAAAAAAGGGCGCGTATTTGTAAATCGATGTCATCGAAGAATTATTTGCATTTATTGGCCACGTAAAAAAACAAACGCAAAACTAGGAAACAATTGGCCAAATAGACATAAACTTGCAAATAAAAAGAAGAAAGTATGGTTTGGTTGGTTAGATAACACTCTTAGATGAGCTTCTAGTGAGTTATGTCTAACCTAACCTAACCTTTTAAATCAACTGAAAAAATGAAGTTGAGGAAATAACAATTTTTCATTATTAGAATATTTACTCCTCCAATTATACTTTCTACGGCAAAAATCACTATACTGAAGAGTGATTTAGCTTCTTGATACCATATATTCATAATCCCCAATAAATTGCTTCATATCAAACGATTTTTTTCAAACGATTAGCTGAAAGTAGCAGTAAAAAATGGTCTTGAGAACCTTGAGAAATCGGATTTGCGGTTTGAGATAAAGACAGTGAAACATTGCTGGATAATTTTGTTGGTATAATTTTTCAATTGATTATACTGAAAAGTAAAAGCAATTCCAATAAGGAAAATTTTTCCTTATCAAGTTATGCACTTTTCTAATTGTCCTTGTAAGTCCGATCTTTTTTAGCACCAATACTGTTACGATTCGCCTAACGGTGGGGTGAGACAGTGTTAGTTAAAGAAAACTGGATGTTTATTATATATTATAAATTATATATATTGTATAATTAAGAATTTACAAATGTATTTTTATTCAATAATTAACTGTCATCATCTATTTTTTGGTTGCTAACTTCTTGTTGTTCTTTTCCAACGCCGTCTTGAATAGCAATTTCCCAACAGTTGCCCCGGGTTGAGACAGTCGTTTGGGGTTAGAATCCTGGTGATTCTGACACCTGAGACTTCATTGGTCAGCTCGTTAAGCAATACAAGTTTGCACTTCGAGCTTATGGTCTTTTAAAAATATTTTCAATTTATAATAATTTAAACATAAAATTTTAACCTAACAAATAATTCCTGAAAGATTCATCCTTTTATCGAATTACACAAAATAACGTGATAGAGAATCTACATTACCACATTTTTTTCCAGGCTTATAGATGACTGAAAAATTTAACATTTGTAAAGTCAATGACCATCTTAACAACCTACCATTTTTACTACCCATCTGTTTCAACCACGTCAATGGGCAGTGATCGGTTTCTATTATGAAATGGTTCAGGTACAAGTAAGGTTTCAATTTACTGACAGCCCAAACTAAAGCTGCACATTCAAGTTCACTTGCGCCATAAGCCTGTTCTCTTTCAGTTAACTTTTTGCTTAAATACAATACCGGGTGTTCTTCTCCTTGTTCATTACGTTGAGACAAGGTTACGCCCATTCCCCTTTTTGAGCAATCAGTTTGAACAATAAACTCACGGTTATAATTTGGTGCTCGTAACACTTTTCCTCCCATTAATTCTTCCTTGAGTTTTTGAAATGCGTTTTCTTTGACTTCGTCCCATTCTACACGATTTTTTTCATTTTTACGTAGAGCGTCCGTCAGTGGGCTTGCTATTTCCGAATACATTGGAATGTAGTGGTTGTAGTAACCAGTAATTCCTAAAAATGCTCGAAGATCTCGCTTTGTTTCCGGCCGCCTTAATTTCTGTATTGCTGCTACCTTGGCTTCAGATGGTTTTCTACATCCTTGCCCAATAATATGACCCAAATATAGCACTTCTGCTTGACCCCAGACACATTTTTGTGCCTTAATAGTCAGGCCTGCTTCATGCATTTTAGTAAATACCTGATGAAGATGCTTCAAATGCTCGTTCCAGGTCATTGAATGTACTGCAACATCGTCTAAGAATGGCTCAGCAAAATCTTCCATTCCTTCTAAAATTTTGTCCATCAACCTTTGGAATGAAAATGGTGCTGACTGTAGTCCAAATGCCATTGTGACCGGCTCAAAAATTCCTCTGTGAGTAATAAATGCAGCATATTTGCTGGCTCTTTCCGTCATTCCAATTTGCCAATATGCCCTAACTACATCAATGAGACTAAGATACTTTGCAGAACTACATCGTTCTACGCATACCTCAATATTGGGTACAGGATGTTGTTGAGGGATCGTAATCGCATTTAATGCTCGATAATCTATCACGGGCCTTGGTTCTTTTCCTTCTGCTTCGACTAAAATCATGGGAGATGAATAAGGACTATCACTTGGTCTTATAACCCCATAATTAAGCATTTTTTCTATTTTTGTTGCACAACATCTTAAAGTTAATAAATATTTATTTCCCGCCTTTGTTTTAGGCACAGGAACAACTATGTCAATGTTCACGCGTCTATAAGGTTCTGTAATTATAGATACTTGAAACATGGACGCTTTCCGCTTATCCGTTGACTTACCTACTCGCATACAAGTGTCGCAACATTTAATTTTCATTTTAACGTCTCTCGCTAGTTGGCTGCACCAATAGTTTTGTTCTATCCGCTCAATTGTCTTGTTGCATCCTAAATGCCCCATCCACATATTATTATGAGCAATATTTATTAATTTTTCTCGCAGACTTGAGGGTACTACTAATTGTTCATAATTTCTTTCCTCTTTGTAAAATCTTCGATGAAGTATACCATGGGCTATATAGAATTTAGCACCATTCATTTCTTTCTTGGAATCCGCAAAATCAAAATATTCTTGAAGTTTAGGATCATTCATCTGTAATGTCCTTAAAGTAGTAGGTGTTAGTGTTGTAATATCAGAAAATTTTATATCAGAATCTGGAATACTTATTAATTCTTCATTATTCCCTGAGAACTCTCTAAACCCATCTTGGCTGCTTCCATTTATCTCAGAAATAATTTTCTTCTTTCCATTATTACCAACACTTTCTTCTGCCCTTTCTTTTTGGGTTTGAAAGGTTTCATTTACTTCCTCCTTCTTTTTATCTTCAGCGTTAACTATTATTTTATTATCTATATTTAGATTTTCTTCTTGTATTATTTTTTTCGCTTTAGACCTTGTAAGTGCGAATACATGATTTGCATCTGTATTTTGCTTCTTGCCTAGCATCATCCACGTTCTGTTTGATAATAGGTAAGGATATGCGATTGGCAGATGATCTGAAACGGCTGCCTCAGTCTCCACTTTCCCTAATTGTGGACAAACTAAGGTCACCTTCGCCACTGGAAGTGCTTTACTTTCTTCGCTTAGAACACCACGAATATTCACACACTTTCCTGTGAAATCTCTAGATTTAATTAAGCTGCTATGTACCATATCATAGCTAGCTGCGCTATCTCTAAGAATTTTTATTTCAGTACCATTTATCTGACCTACGATAGTATAAGGATCTAGTAGTACGTTATTTTCGTCGTTTGTTTCCAAAGAAGCAAAAATTACTTTCGCCTTAGGACATTCTGGGGAATTCTTCATATGACCTACCGCCCCACAACCGTAACATCTAAAAGGTCTCCTTTTATCAAAATTACTTTTATCTACAACCTTTTCAGTTTTATCATTTTCTGTTTTTATTTTATCATCAGCGCTACCGTCTGCATTACTTTGAAAACCTAATTTTTCTACTTTATTTTTATGAAATTTATTAAAATTTTTATAATTACTGGGATTGTAAGATTTTTCTCCCATTGAACCACGTTTTGAAATATATTCATCGGCTAAATCTCCGGCTTCCTCAATAGTTTTTGACTTGTTATGATCTTCAAGCCAAAATCTCATATCAGAAGATATAGAACTGTAAAATTTTTCTAAACTAAATAATTGTACCAATTTCTCAAAATTTTCCCCTATTTCTTCGCTCTTAATCCATTCATTTAAATTTACTTTAAGATGATATGCGAATTCAGAATAACTTTGATCGAATTTACGTTTACCGTATCGAAATTTTGACCTAAATGCTTCTGATGTTAATTTATATTTTTTTAATAAACTAGCCCTAACCTTATCATAGTTTCTACAATCTGTTTCAGACAGACGTGCGACCACTTCGTTTGCTGCTGGTGATAAAACACTCATCAAACGAATAGACCAAGTTTCTTTGTCAATGTCTAATTGTCTACAAACCCTTTCAAAATTAGTTAAATGCAAACTCATATCGCCATGATCTTTAAATGGTTGCAAATATTTTGTCATATTAAAATTAACATTACCATTAGAAATTAAATTACCTTTAGATACATTTTGACTCTGCGCTTGCGCGATTTTTATCTGAGCCTCTAGTCGTGCTAACTCTAATCGTTCTTCTCTGTCCTTTTCTAAACGTTCCATTTTTTCTCTTCTTCCTTTATTTGGATTTTCTTCCCATGTTTCTGTTTCTATTCTTACATCTTCAACTGTAATGCCTTCTTGTACTAAATTTTGTATCATTTCATTTTTCTTAGTCACTTTTGGTAGTTGAAACAGTTCAGTTACATACTGTAACTCTTTTACCGTAAAAATATTAAATTCAGAACACATGTTTCTCTAAAAAATTTGTTTAATTTTAATAAAGGAATTCACACTAAATTCTATAAACCAGAATAAATGCAAAAGTAAATTCTCTTTATCTCGTACAAAATACCCCTTTGTAACAACTTTTTACAATACCAAATTCGACAAAATGACAAATATTCCAGCAATATTTTGCTTTAAATAATAAGGACAACCCGTCAAAATTTTAACAAAATAAACCCTTTTTGAAAAATTTTAACGTACAGCAGATAATATTTTTAAATAATATTTACAGATAGGTACATAAATAATATAACCTGAGTTCTAGACATCAATTAAGACCATAAACTCTCAAATACAATCAAGTATTACTAACGTTACCCAAAATCTTGCACCAGCTGTCACCTTTTCCAAATAACTGACTGCAATGGCTCCCAACTCGATGAATGAGCAGTACACCGCCAAAACAGATTCCAGTATTTGTTCCAGTTGTGTTACATCCAAAAATACTGCTTCCCTTATCTTCACTGGTCTTCTCTGCTTCTTTAGATTCCAGCAGGACCACCGTCGGAACAAAAGATTTTTCAAAAAAAATGTCCCTGTTGACTTTCTCCAACAATATATTTTTTTATCTTTTGCCGTGAAATTTTTTTCAAATTAAAATCCCACCGATTCACACCAACTGTTACGATTCGCCTAACGGTGGGGTGAGACAGTGTTAGTTAAAGAAAACTGGATGTTTATTATATATTATAAATTATATATATTGTATAATTAAGAATTTACAAATGTATTTTTATTCAATAATTAACTGTCATCATCTATTTTTTGGTTGCTAACTTCTTGTTGTTCTTTTCCAACGCCGTCTTGAATAGCAATTTCCCAACAATACTTCATAAATTCATG
This sequence comes from Liopterus haemorrhoidalis, assembly GCA_963971575.1. Taxonomy (NCBI): domain Eukaryota; kingdom Metazoa; phylum Arthropoda; class Insecta; order Coleoptera; family Dytiscidae; genus Liopterus; species Liopterus haemorrhoidalis. The sequence continues at coordinate 25,307,767 of OZ020611.1, forward strand.
CTTATAAGCGTCTTCAGATAAAAATGAAAATGTCAATGTATTGAATTTTTTGCTGCATACCTATGTATGTGTTTCTACTTTTAAGTTTTAAGGTTTTTTTTAATTATTTTAAGTAAGCACACGTATTAAATATTTATAACATTATAAATATTATTTACTTATTACATTTTCGTTTTTAATCTTATGCATATTTATTTTACTACGTAAAGGAGATTTTATTTATTTTTTCTATCCTATTCTATTTCAATTTCACAGTGCACATTATACCAGTAAAATACACTTAAAAAATAAATTTCTATATCTCCTCTCCGGTACAAAGCGTAAGGCCGAACTGATGCACAAACGCTGGAGACTCTAGCTAGGTGCTCCGTATTTTTTGGGGGTCCCACTGGTACCTACCCATGAGAAGCCACAGCAATCAGCGGTGTCCCACCTTGGTCTAACGCCTCAGGCCCCGAAATGTGTAAGAGCACTGACAAAGACATGAATTTTCAAATTAGAACCTGCGTTGTACATTCGTTTAATTTTGGTGTCATATTTCTCCAAATTCTAATCACTTGGTTGGGATGGTTCTTATCTAGATCATTCGCTCTTGTTTTGCTATTGCCTTGGGAATTTTATTCTAATGATGATCTGGTCAAATCCGAAACATGTCTCCTTAAAACTTGATCAATCCAGTTCCATTTGCACATTTTGATTTCTTCCTTGGTTTCTTTTAAATGATCAAGACAAAAATCGTTGTTTTCTGTGCGAACCTGCTATTTTATTCCCAAGTTCTGCGTAATGTGCTTTCTCAATTTCCAATCTCAGGTTACAAATCCTTTTTAATCATTCTAATTTCCCCCATAATTTATTACTACCAAATTAGGCAGAGTAAATTATAAAGAGAAATAGATGAATGGGAGGGTACTGGTATACAAATTTCCTTGAAATATTTGATCAAAGCGACTTTGAACAGAACAAGATGAGGGACTTTTGCTAGTGAGGTCAATAGACTATCCGACTGACTGCAACCAAGATGAGAAGGATAGAAAGGACAGACAGAAGCCGTAAAGTTATTACCAAATTAGGCAAAGTATTATATAAAGAGAAATGGATGAATGGGAGAGTACTGGTATAAAAGTTACCTATAAAGATTTGATTCTCAACAGAGCAAGACTAGGGACTTGTGTCAGTGAGGTCAAAAAACTACCCAACTGACTGCAATCAAGATAAAAAGAAAAGGGAGGATAGACAGGATCCAAAATCTCCCCTAAGGCGAACGCCACTGTCTGTAATCTAAAAAGCTGCCTCCACCTTTATGAATTATTATTAGCGGTAAATCAGATGATCCACTTTCACTTTTATTAGTGTCGCGAGGCGCTGATCATTCCGTGGTAATACGTGTGTTTAATGTCGTTATGAGGTACCTGCTTGCACCTGCCTCATCGCCCCGGGTACCGCTCGCTCAGACTCCAGTATTAAACCAAAGTCGCTGACATGTAAAGCACCTCACATCTGCCACATATGGAATACATTGTTGGATACGCGAGATTCCGTGGATATTTTAATAATTGTACGCTTTTTAATCGAGTTCCATAATTAAAAGAAAAAGATAAGGCCAGCATATTTTCAATTACAATTAAGATTGCTAACGAGAGTGTCGTAATGTTTATATTGCTATCGGGAAAGCTTACGAAAACATTGTTTATAAGAAATTATGGAGCATTTTGAAAATAATTGGCATGAAAAAAAAAACTTATTAAAATATCAATATATATGAGGATCAATGAAAATAGGAAGAGATTTGAAATTTATAATAATAAAAGATAATAAATTTACGGAAACAGATGATCTGTATGACGATCTGTATTAAAAAAAATCAGCTGTGGACACCACAGGACCGACCGCCATCATAAACTACTTGTATAAAATACATTCTAGCAGCAGAGTAGAAATAACTTGGCCTAATATTTTCGAATAGAGACATTATTTATCATGACCATGGAAACGTTACATATAAGTATGAAAATATTTCGAAAAATTTTTCAGTTTATTTTCATTTTATCAAAAAATGTCTCAAATACAAGTTGTTAGTTATTGCTTTTATAACAACTTTTGTTCAATAATTTTTTTCGAAATATTTTTCTGTTGTGAAATATTCGCAATAATCTTAAAATGAACACGAGTAAACTCCTATTTTAAGTCAACCAATTTTTACCAAAAGTTGATCAACTCGTGCCATTGTTGGCAGAAGCTTAAATATGAAGTTTCATAAAAATCCTTTCAGTCCAATTTGCTCTGCACGTGTACACAGACAGACAGACAGACGGACAGACGGACAGACGGACAGACAGACAGACGGACAGACGGACAGACAGACCGACAGACATCATGCTAAAAATAGTAAAAACGTTATGTAGGGACCTCAATTTGTAGAGATCCATCGAAATCTCGAAACGTCAAAATCGGTATGATCACAATACCTCCCTTATATATGTTGGCGGTTGGTAAAATATATCATTAATATACAATACAAGGCCATTGGTTTAATATACCCAATTGGATTTGAAAAAATATTATTTTGAACAATACAAAAAATTTGATATATGTTTATTAAGTGCTTAATAAATTAATTTTGTGGAACTTTAACCAAGTGTGTTTTGTGTTTTTACTTGCTTGACTTTTATATATAAGGGGCAAGTAAACCTCGACATCGAAAATTTTCGATGTCGAGGTTTTGACTGATGACAACGCTTCACGGTCCAGGGAATCCAAAAGACAAATATGGGGTCTATGGTGTCTAACGACAATTTATAACCTTCCATTTTATTTAACTAGATGATAGATAAAAAGTAAATAATAGTTTATAAACATAGTTTTAAAAAAAATCAGCTGTGGCCACCACAGGACTGACCGCCATCATAATAAAGTACTAGTTTAATTTTTGCAGCTCTTTCAAAAAATGTCTCAAATAAAAGTTTTTAGTTATTGCTTTTATAGCAACTTTTGCTAAATAATTGTTTTCGAAATATTTCTCTGTTGTGAAACATCCCCAAAAATCTAAAAACCGATACGAGTAAACTCCCATTTCTAGTTAACCGATTTTTACCAAAAGTTGATTGACTCGTGCCAATGATGTCAAAAGCTTAAATGTGTTTCATAAAACCCCTTTTAGCCGAATTAGCTCTGCACGTGTACACGCACTGACAGACAGACAGACAGACCGTCAGACATCTTGCTAAAAATAGTCAAAACGAAAGATCCATCGAAATCTCGAAATGTCAAAATCGGTATGATCACAATACCTCCCTTATATATAGTTGGCGGTCGGTAAAAACGGGCAGACTAACATTTCATCTGCTCTGAGCCTTTTTGTGGACTGTATTTTTTTACGTTTTTGCCGCAAATGTCAAAATTTTAGACCGTTACTCAAAAGTGGCAATATATTTGTGATCTAAGGCTAAAAATGTATAAGTATACCAATTTTCCAACAAATTTAAAAAATAAATCACCTAAAATTTTCAAATTTTGATCAAAAACTTTTTGACTCCGATTTTAGCCAGAATATAGTTTTAATCTAATTTTGGGGTGAGAATTATGAAAAAATATTTAATATTTTCTTGATTTCCTAGTTTTTGAGTTACAGCCGATTTGGGTCAATTTTATGCCTATAATTCCAAAACTTTTGCCCAAACATCAAAATGTACCCAATTTTGTTGATCTATGACGAAAAATACATACTTATACTAATTTTCAATAAAATCAGAGGCAAAAATGTTTTTCAAAAAATCACGATTTTTTTAAGGTCTGCCCCTTACGATTTTTTCGATTTTTGGCCATTTTCAAGGGTTTTGGATTACTGCCCATAAAAAATTAAATAACTGATTTATTAAAGTCCAATTTTATTTTTTTTTTTATTCTAAACAAAGTAGTAGAATTTTAAAAATTTAAACCGCAGATTTCTATCCTCAACCATTTTTTAGTTAAGATATAAAAAAATATTCAAAAAATAAAAATTTTGAATTTTTTTTTGTTTTGACATATGGCGAGAATTCAATTATGACTTCAAGATTTTAAAAATTTCAACCACAGGTCTTCTTCGCATTTGGTTTTTGAGAACGTCCATATGAAGATGAAAATTTCTTTAAATTACGCCATCATAAAATTTGTCATAATTTTCAAATACGCAAAACAAATAATGCTTAAAATTTTTTCTAGACAAAATGAACAACGAGAAATACAAAAATTCTAACCTCAAGTCATTTTCTATAACGGTTTTTGAGTTGCGATTTTTTAAACTTCACAATGTAAATTATACCATTAAAAAATTATCATAATCACAAAACGTATTAAACGATTATTGCCCCATTTTTTACCTACAAAATCCTAAAAATAAATATTTTCCTCGGGGGGGGGGGGGAGGTTAACTCACATTAAGATATTAATCATCACTTTAGGTACATGGAATTTTGGGTTATACCAAAAAAAGCCTAAAAAGTATACATTCATTATTATAAAATATTAATTTCCATCTCGTCTTTCTTTTCAAACACACAATAGGAATTTTAAAAATGACTATCTCAAAAGTGGAACACAGACAAATTTCGCACCATAATAACTCCAAACAAGATACCAACCTCTTGTTTATTAAAGCAGAAAATTATATTGTGCCGTCAATCTCATCAACTATACACCTACCTTAGACTGTACCTATATTCTTCACGAGATAAACAAAGCGGTCACATTCTAAGCGGAGACCTCCCATATAAAGCAGAAGCTAAGAGCATCACTATTAAAGAATTAGTTACTGCTACATCATTCTGGAATTTGATTTAGAGATATTTGATCCGTTATTAAGTCGGTGTTTTAAACATTGTGTAAAATATCAACTGACTTCCATTGAGTATGTTTAGTGAGTTGACTATAACTGTAGATGGTTTCACGTTTTGTGGTAAAGTATTGGTTTACATGGACTGCTACTGGACGTTCAGATCAACTCCTGTCAACTGCCAGATGTCAAATGGATCACAAACCACCCAATGTAATGTTCCCACATTACACACAAAATTCAACCCCTTGAATTTTTTTATTCTTTTTTTTTGTCTATCTCAGCCCATTGCCTTAGGTTTTTAATAAAAGTGCGTAAAGCGTCGTTTATAAGATATACAAAGCACAAGTGTAGCACGTTATGTCAGTGCTGTGTATCCATTATAAATGAGGCTTAAGACCAGAGCCGCAGTAAAGAAAGCTTGCGCTAGGGGCAAAACTGTGTTTTGGCGCCCTAGGCAAATAAAAGTGATAAGCAAAAACAAGATTCTAACCGCCTAAAATCTAGATGATGAGCAAAAAAAAAAGTCCTCACCTCCTAAATTCCAAGCGATGAGCAAAAAAAAGGTCCTCAGCTCCCAAAATCCAAGTGAAAAGCAAAAAAAAAGGTCCTCACTTTCGCAATGTGGTGCCCTTTTCCTTAGTGAGCTAGGGGCCGTCGCCCCCTCCGCCCCCCCTTACTGCGGCTCTGCTTAAGACATTTCTCTATTTTTTGTATCTAATATCCTCTTCGGGCCTAACGTACACATGTGTGTACAAACGTTATTTATTTTCTTTTGTGTCCCTGAAATTTGAATATCCCTCCAAAACCTTTTTTTTTCTACCAGTAGCAAGGTTAGTGACAAGCTATCAAATAGGTTGGTAAGCCTGAAACCCAATGTACACATATATGTACAATTTATAATTAATTAATAAAAATAATTAAAATCGCAAAGTTGTCAAATTTGGTAACAAACAACCTATTTAAGCCCACCAAATACGATTTTACAATTTTTTTTTTCAAAAATTAGCTCTCGGGTCTGAAGAGGATATTTCAATAAATCTATTCTATTCTATATAGCTGAGGATTCACTTCAAGGGTGCACTCAGCTTTCAACATTCAATATTTAATATAAATTTCGAACCCGAATGCTGGAATAATTGGGATAAGCTAATATTTGTCACATTTTCGTTGCAATTAAGTTAAAATTAACGGTGTCTGAAAATCAATTTTAGTTTGAGTGTAACAAAATAATTGAAATTGAATTGAAATTTATTGTTAATTTTCCAATACAAATAAAAAACATAATTATACACAATTATATACACATAAATAACATGTAAACCTGTATACACTTGCATACATACGCACATGTGTATAAACAAATTCGCATGTACATACTTACATATACGTATATTTTAGAGAAAAATTTACAATTAATGCCCTATTTAAAATTAATATGTGATCGAATCAGTGGCATGTCGGTACAGGGCTACTGCCACATAGAACTGTAACAGTCTGTGTGTGGCTTTATATATAATTTTTATTGTTAAAAGGGCGTATCAGTTACTTTTAAAACTGTTTTTCAAAAAAAACTCTTATAAAGACAATACATGTCTTTATAAGAGTTCTTATATCACCCAAGAGTTTGAAAATATAATGATCAGTCATTGCGAGCGTACTATTCTGGTCCACATCAATATACTAGAAGTATATTCAGAGTTTTAGATTAATCCGTTCGTTAAAATTCGTTAATCTGCACATTAAGAGCTTTTATTGAGTCATTGAACCAATTTTTTTTGGAGCCACTTGATATTTCGATGTCCATTTTTCCTATAATGCAGGCAAAAATTTCAACGAGCTAAGTTTCAACTCTCTAAGTCAGCGTTTCTCAATCACTTTACCTAGCGACCTATTATAATTTTAGCTGGAACGCAACCCGCAGGAAAAATATTGGAGATTAAAAAATGTATATGTTAAGCGAAGTTAAATTTATAACGACCTTTTTAGTATATTCACAACCCAGTTTCAGGTCGGGCACATTACTTGAGAAACATTGTTTTAGGTAGGATAAGTAATTGTTTTTAGCCGATGTGCTACGGCGTTACAATGTTCCATGAGATTTTGTGGGCGGTGCCACTAGATTTATAAAATAGCACTGTAAACAATATATACAAAATTCAATTTAATATTTTACTTATTCTTAATTTAAGCTGGATATATGGATAACATCACAACCGTTAAGAATTAAGTCATTTGCACCCGACAAAAATAAATCAGTCAAAGTGAAAGGTACACGGAGCACTGGCAAAAAATGTTTGCTTCATTCTTCAGACGTACGGGTCTAATTGCCACTGTTTTGATTGTTGCCACGATAATGTCCACTGGAACATTATCGTACAGTCACTGTTTTATGTGATATACCAATATATACCACAATTTGTTTGCCAGCTATGTACCAAAATGTACGCGAGAAACAACCAAAAGGGATAAACCTTCTTCATCATAAAAATTCTCGACCACATACCGCAGCTAGGAGTACCAAGTTTCTGACCGCTTCAAGAATGGAAGAAACGACTTATCTGCCTTACAGTCCCGATCAATTGTTCTTCCAAAAGATTGTTCTTCTCTTTTATAAAGCATAAAATGCTCAAATTAAAATTTAATAGCTCTGCATCGGCGATCGAAGCCTACGAAAATCTCATTCTTGAGGTGACACCTGATCGAAGAGACCAGTGCTTTCAGGATCAGTTTCACCGGATGGAAAACTGCATTGAACATGAAGGTGAATATTTCGCAAAATAAAATATTTAAATAAACAAATTTTGTTGTTTTTACTTGCCCGACCTTAATATATAAGGGGCAAGTATTGTAATCGCGAAAATTTTCGATGTCGAGATTTTGACGGATGACCACGTTTCATGGTCCAGGGAATCCAAAAAACCTATTTTCGAAGTGCCGTCCGTATGTGTGTGTGTGTGTGTGTGTGTGTGTGTGTCTGTCTGTGTGTCAGTGTGTATACACGATAACTCAAAAACGGTTTAACTTAAAGAGTTCGTTCTGGTACTAAAACATTCTCCTATTAAATGGGAAGAACCCTATTGTTTTTTATGAAAATCGGTTGACTAGAAATGGGAGTTTACTCCTGTCGATTTTAAGATTTTTGCGAATATTTAGCAACAGAAAAATATTTCGAAAAAATTTATTAAACAAAAGTTACTATAAATGCAATAACTAATAACTTTTATTTGAGACGTTTTTTGATAAAACGAAAAATTTCGAAAAAATTTTGTAAAATTATTTAAAGTCTCAATTTTTTCATACTTATATGTAACGTTTCCATGGTCATAATAATTAATTCGTAACTAGTAAAGCAAGCCTTGGACAAAAATTTGTATAGAACATAATTTGATGTATTTTTGAAGATTTATCTAAATATTTAATTTTTTTTTTTTAAATTTACATTTTTTTTTTAATATTTTTTTTTATGGGAGGGCAAGTCTAGCGGAGGTTTCCCTTCGCCACTGGTTTTCTTAGGTTTTGATTCTTTCAAAACTTGTAAACGATTAAAAAAGGTTGGTAAATAATTATTGTTCTAGGTAAAGTCGTTTGCCTACAATTTCGACGGTACAGAAAAATAACTAAACACCTGGGTGAATGTATAACGTTTTCCTAGTCATATCTATCGAACCATAATGAAAAGATATTAAACTCGAACAAAATCTACACCTAATGCTATTTTAATATTTCGCACCAGTTTGTCAAAATCTGGCATATGCCTCGTAAGAAAAGAAATTGGCGAAATCAGTTTGCCTCTGGTGTTTTAAGTTAATGTTAGGGACGTCCATCTGAGTAGTTAAGAATCATTAGCATCCCGAAATTGCAGGTTTCACATTATAACAGTGTTTTGTGTACATACGCCGGCCCACTTATCAAACCTTAATGCGTTTTTATTAAATTTAATTATTGTAAGATGACTGTTATTGAACCACGAATCAAGTTTCAGCAAGATTCACTCACTATATGTATTATGCGAGTAGTTTATGTCTCATTTACATACACTCAAGAATGTGGAGAGATCGCCTAAATTAATGGCTTATGAAATGTAATCAGGGCCCCTGATAAATGGAATTAATGTTGAGTTGAGATTTCACGATAATGAGTTTGTTATTCAATTCAGAGTAATATAGGTATTTATTAGGATTTCGCAAGTATAACCAAGAAATCCTTACACTATCACTTCTGTACGATAGAAATTGTGGCCTAATGCTTGATTCTAGAGAGTTGGAATTAGGTAGGCATATACAGTTCTTTGACTTGCTAAATATTTTTTTTTTTTGATAAATACTTTTATTTCAATAAAAGGTCTCCGGAAAAATATTATATATTTTTCGTTCTTTTTTAGGGTTTTGTAGGTATGACCAAAAAACCTTTATACCGTCATTTTGTCGTCTGTCTGTCAGTCTGTTCGGTAAAAATTGTAGCCAAACGGCTAAACCTAGAAAGTTGAAATTTGGCATGCTTATACAACTCTTTGACCCGCACATAGCAAAAATACTAAAACATCTAAAAAACATATCACCCTAAAAATATAAACAAACATGTGCTCATCGAAAAAAAATAATATTTTTTTTAATACTGAGTAGGGTATCAAATGAAAGCCCTTGGTATGTGGATTAACGATCAAAATTTTAATTTTACAAAATAAATTATTGTAAAGCGATTTTTGCCACAATTGTGCAAAAAAATTTTTGTTACACACTCTGTAGACCAGATGGTTTAAACTAAAAATTCTAAGTAATTTACATTGGTGTGAACCGGAATTTTTAATCAGATTAAGTTTTCGGAAAATAACGCATTTTTGTGTTTTTTAGCTGACGATGTAAAATACTTAAAACATTATGTAACACAGTAAACCAGTACGCTTTCATAATGTAATGGTTAGCCCTCTCACTTTTTAAGTTGCAAGCTAAGGTTCGCTTCCCGTCTGGAGAAAATTTTAATTTTTTCTGTTTTTTTTTTGCATATTTATTTTGTTTAAATTATTTTTTCAAAATTCTAGTTATATTTTGGCAAATACATTTAATTTTTAAAAGCGTAAATTTAATAACCAGTGGAAATTGTTGAAATTATAATTTAATTCTATGTTTCAATGTACACGAAATCAGAGGGGTGGAGCTTATGACTTAAAACAACCAATGGAAGCCATAAGTACAATTTTCAAGATTTTAATGAACCTTGCTATATAAAAAAAAATAAATAAAAATTCTACACATATTTAGAAACCTAAATAATGGTGTTAGGCATGCGAATTAAAATTAACAAAAAAAAATATATATATTTTAACATAAAATTTGTTTTCGCATCCCATGAACTTCTCTGGATAATCGAATTTTAAATTACAGATATTCCTTTGAATGAAAAAAACTCCTACTTCCTTTGTTCAATTGTCATCTTTTATCTTGCAAAGAATCTACTTTATTGTGAACTCATTTGTCACTATAACGACGTTATTTGTTGTGCTGAGTACCTACATATTTTGTCGTGCAAAGTTTGTCATTCGAAAAACATATTTTTTCGTCTGTTATACCCTTTTTATTTGATACCCCACACAAGGTAAAAGTCTACAGGAAATTCTTTGGTGGCATCATATTTGGTACGATGATTTTTATTTTCAAATGCCACGCTTCTTGATTGGTCCATGTATTTATCTACATATAGTGGCCGACTGGTATTAACTATGAAATTCAGACCCAACCTAACCATTGGGCTATAAAGCTGCAGCCCTAGGGTGACAAATGCTGAAGAGTGCCGGAAGCCGATACCACATATTTACAATCTCCTGATGATCCACAGATGCACCTGATGTTGTTACCGTAGTTGCCGCTTAAATGCCTTAGGCTACGGTTACACTGGATCCGTGCGTGCGGGAACGAGCGTTTACCCTGAACGTTCTTGTCCTGATCCGAGGATGGGTGGTTTCAATACGTGCGAATTGCGTGCGGTCTCATTCAAATTAAACTATTTTATTTAAAATATCTCAGTTATTATTAACTTAACATCAACAACATATAAAACAACATTATTTATAGTAATACAACAAATTATTTTTGTTATTTTTTTGCATTTTTAGATAAATATTTGGGGAGTTACGGTGAAACACAGTAAAACTAAAATCTTGAAATATCTCCTTTATTGTTAATAGCAAAAACGTGTATGACAAAAATTGTTTAGAATAAAAAAACAAATATTCTTGCCCGAAGTACTTTTTCATCTAGATGAATAACAATTTTTACATTAATCTCGGAAAAAATAGACAGACATAAATGGATTTTTTGTTGATTTTGTCGGACAGAAACAAATCTATTTGTTTCTGTAGAACTCCAAAGAAAAGAAGAAATCGAAATAAATAAATAAACAGATAAATAACGAAATAAATAAATAAATAACCCCCATTGTTATGCAGCAGCATATTAACAATTTTATTCTGCTTCTAATTTTGGAAAAAAAATCTTTGAATCAAAACTCATATTTTTGGCCTGCTGGACCTATCAAAAAACAGACTTGTTTGTTCGTCGACGCAAGTTATCGCACGCAAATATGCATGTACTATAACCATGCTCATTTAACTTCGAGCGTTTGTTTTGTTGTCAGTTCTCGTACGTTCAAAAAATCGCACGTTTCTGCATCCAATGTAACTGCACACTTGGGGAGTTGTTAGTACGGAGTTGCTAAAATTCGATAACTTTCGAATAAACTAAATAGGGGTTAATTTAGTTTATTCCTTCTGTGTTATAGGTGTAGGAAAAAAACTTTTTAGAACATTATTGTCAAAAATCGTTTAAAATTAATAAATTTCAAAAAACTACAATTCTTTCCTCAATCTACGTCTTAAAAGCCTTCTTCTAATACCACACAATAAATTAGAAAACAAACTTTTTTTTTTTTTCAACGATTCTATTAATTCGTTATTTTTCGAAAAACTAATTTGATTAAAAATTCTTGCTGTACTATTCCAGAATAGATCTTTAGAGCAACCCGTATAGGAAATAAAGTGGGGGAACAAAAGTTTTGGAACAATTTTGTTGAAATTTGATTTAGTTTTTCAATTTTATTTTTATTTTTTGGATTATTCGGCAAACAGGTGTTTTTTAAAATTTTAAAATTTATTTATAGTTTCATTTAATTTATAAATAAATAAATAATTTATTAATTAGCACGAAGCTATATTTGATAATATTTTTCCCGAGACGTATTTTTCGAAAACAGGTACAGGCATGCTATATTTCAACTTTGTGTGTAGTCGACTGGTTTTAACTATGAAATTCAGACCCAACTTAACCATTGGGCTATAAAGCTGCAGCCCTAGGGTGACAAATGCTAAAGAGTGCCGAAAGGCGCCACCACATTTTTACAATCCTCTGATGATCCACCTGATGCTGTTTGTTGTAGGTGTTGTTGTAGGGCGCTTAAATGCCTTAGGGAGACCCGGACGAAATCATAAAAATAAATTAAATTAAAATAAATTTTACTGTATTATATCCGCAACCCGTACAATCTCTTCTACACATACCCATTTACAGACTTGACCAACTCCACATCTACTTTATGTAATTCAACATTTATTTTGCTTGAATAAATTTATTTTAAAAACAGACAGTTAAATATAATTTGTTTTCATTCGCAATAATTAGTTAAATATCATTAAATCATGCCATAAAATCAAATATGCTAATATTCCAATTTCAACTTTGGCTTAAGACACATAAACCCAAAAATGGAAATACAAATGTAATCATAAATCGGACATCAGGTGCAATTCAAACACATGTCCCAAACAATAATTAAAAATTGTCCATTCAGCACACGTCCTAACGAAACAAAAACTTTAAAATTTAAATAATCACTTTTTTAATTAGTGAAAGCTTTAAAACATTTTGCAAACTAATTACACCGTAATGTACAAAAGATAACGGTCAGTTTACGACTATCAGTCATGTATCGATGTATAGTGATCTGGCAGATGTCTCGGACAGATTTTGAGTCGCAAGGCCGTTTGAGACAGATGTTATATTTACACCAAATACATAATTATTGCATTTTGATTCATTGCTGAAATCAATACAACATATATACATACATTAAATTAATTATGTAAGTTTTGTTTTTTTACAAACATTTTTAAAACAGATGTTTATTGCAAGGTGTTTTGGAAATTGGTGTTTCAGGTAATAAGTAATTTTTACGCAGATCATTTGCGGTAATGAGTTGACAATATAATAATAGGTTTTGTTACCATTATCATGTTAATATTAATATTAAGTCACCCAGAAGATAATAATTTAAAAAATATATTCAGAATTTAATATATGTCTGGTAATACAGATTATGGTCATTGTTATTAGCTGCTAACTTCTAAATGTTGTTTATCATTATACTTTTCTCTCAGGCACCACTAGGATCTATTACTAATCTCTAGGATTTTTTGGTAAATATTGATGTATATTTACCAAAGATATTGATATATATTTACCAGAAACCAAACAGTGTAAGTCAAATTGTCCCTAAAAATAACTTACGTCGAACCTCTTTGTTGCTAAAACTTTCAGTTGACAAAGCAGTCTTGTCCTTAAGTTTATTTGTATGTTATCTATCAATAAAAATATTCTTCTGTATCCTATACAAGCATTGGTGTTTTTTTTTTTTACTTTAAGACTTAATTATCTCATTTACAATGTTTATCTACCCACTTTTCTTGGGGAGCTGACCCAAAAACTAAGGTATCAAATGAAACCTTTTAATGCATAGATAAACAAAAGAGTAAAAAAAAAATTTTTGTTTTTGCCAAAAATGTGTTAATTTTTTTTTGTCCCTCTCACTATTTTCCAGAGGGCTTGATCTTAATATCTGAAAAAACTCTTAATAATGTATATAAATGGAAACCGAAATAGCTTAACAAAATTTTTGATCAGATTAATTTTTCGAAATATATCGAATTTTATGAGATTTTTGACAAAAATTATTATTTTTAAAAAAATTTATATTCTTGTACCAAAGGATGGCTCTTAAGACAGGTAGTTTTTTAAAATAACTTTGTTTTAAGATGACTATTGCCAAAAATGTGTATAAAATACTCTTGTCCCACACCCTATAACCTACGGGGGTTGATACATAAATCTGAAAAAAATTATATTATTTCAGATAAATTCAGACAAAGTAATGCGAATTAATGTGAACCAAAATACTACAACAGGAATTTTTGATCTGATAATTCTTTTGAAAATTATCGAATTTTTTGCATCTCTGTGCTCACAATAATTATCTGATTAGAGAACTGGATATCTATAGTTGAGTCTTCATGAGAGTTTCTCTCGTAATTAAGTACGCTTGTAAGCCTTTAGCTGAAAGCATGTGGATTAATCAAAATTTATCGAAAAATATGATTTTTATAATGCTTAATTAGGAAATCACAGAAAAGTAAATTTTCTTATTATTTGTTACTAAATACCTACAAAACCCTGAAATGTGTGCAAATTCACACCACACTTTTTTATATTAAAAATAAGCATACAACTTTTTTTTTTAATTTTAATTTGAATTTTTGAGTACTTATGGCGGGTTGCTGAAGAACGAGTCATCTTTGAACTCGAGTTAAACATAACTCGAGTTAAAACATTTAACTCCTTCTTAAGCAATTAGCGCGCAGTCCCGTGTCTTAAGTGGCGGCCGGTACATAAGAGCTGTTGAGCTGGAGCAACCCCAAAATTAGAATAATTTAAACATTACAGACGTTTATGCTATTTTTCACTTTCTCTATCTCCGAATTTACATATTTTTTTATTAAAACCTCTAATCGTGCGTCATGCGTAAAACAAGTAGTTCATCTATAAGCTGTGATGTACTATGTAAGCACTTGCAGCTCGAATTGCTATAGTATCGCGGCAATTGGCATTGAGTGGGGTAAAGACATACACTTTCGGAGCTTCAGTCGTTTGCAGTTAAAAGCTTGCGAAGTGCACGTTTGATTACAGATATTTTTGTATTTTTAAAGAATAAATTCGTATGTTCTTTGGAGCACATAAAACCTTAATTTTCTTCTAGTTGACTAAGGGCCGAGAGTTCCAGTTGCTAATAAACTGTCCAATAAGTTTATTAGCAACATAATTTTTTTTCGGAGAGTTCCACGCCGAAATAGTTATTAGGTTGCTAATAAATAGGCTTATTTGTCTAATAACTTATGTCTAATAACATGAAATGCCTAATAAAGTGACATATAACCAAAAACAAGTTCGCAAAATGTGTTAATATTTCAATTTTAATTGAATCTTCGAAAATCGGAAAAGAATATACGAATGTGTCGTTTTTAAACATTTCTATAATGGTGATTTTAGTGTTTTATTTACATTTTAGTTGTATTTTGACGAAATCGACGATCTGTTTTGATGAATTTATAAATTATGGACAACCGTTTTTAGAATATTTTGGGCATTTATTGTAAATGTGATATATAAAGAACAATATATAAATATATATTTTTAAATAAACATTGTCTTTTATTTTTATATATGTATTTATTTCAATTATGATTACAACACATTACAAACAATACTTTAAGCATCACCATTTATATAAAAATGGTAGAAAATAAGAAGACAGACGCAATTATTGGCAGAATAATGAAGATGTGTGGCTGAAAATTGCTGATAAGTTTAATTCACATTGTTTAAGGAATGTAAAATAAAGCAAAATATGGCTGTCTTCTTATTTTCAGTCACTTTTGTATTATAAAATGCTATTTTTATTAACTTCTCTTCTATCTATATTGTCCTCTTTTTCTGTGATAAAATTTGTTGAACGCCGTTTAATTGTCATTTTAACAGTAACACAAAAAATATACGTAATGTCATTGAATGTAAAGTCAAACTATTTATTGTCAAAATATTTAATGTCAAAATATTCAGTGTCAAAATTTCATCTCACTTTAACTCTACAAATTTACGTATAGCTCTATCTCTCTTGCACCGTTTTACTATCTTCATAAGAAATACCAATACAAAAACAAAAAATTATGTTGCTAATAAATTGTTAGAAGGATTTTTTAAGTTGGAAATTACCAATAAATTTATTAGCTTCATAAATATATTATGTGTCTAATAACTATTAGGGAGTTTATTAGGAACTGGAACTCTCGGCCCTAATACATATTAAATCATAAAATGTAATATTTTTATATTTTATATTATTTTATTTGTAAACGTATATGTAGTTTTTATGTCCATCTTATTAGTGATTTATGTTCTAAAAGAAAATTGAACTTATAATTTTAGTTGCAGCACCTCTATTAGAAGTTTCCACAAGCCGCCACTACGTATCTGAGATGGGCACCTAGTACTGTCAAATGAACTGATTGTGCAGCCCGAGAAAACCAAACCCGGATCCCTATGCTCTGTAAGAAACTTAATTACATCTTTATCATGAAGTTCTGGTGGCTTATAAAACACATTTCATAAATCCAGAAATGAAGTAAACAGTTTCAACAAAGTGTGAACGTGTGCGAGTTAAAAGAACTTGGCGATGCCAACCCACAAAACCAACAGTACTTTACCAATCAAATATTGAGCTCCTAACTCACAATATATAATTAAAATCCTAAGTGAAAGAGTAAAATAAAAACGCCAGTATAATGAGTGAGTGTGACAAAGGCTCGTTGAGTTGAGAATATGTTGAGCATTGTTTAAGATACGAGTTGTTCAATTCATCGCAGTGAAGATTATGTCAGTTGAACGGTGTTAATAATAACCAGTAATAAAGTGTCTGACTTTTTGTTAAACTTGCAGTCCGCCCTCATCAACTCTAACAAAAGACGCCCAATAATCTTTTATGGTACAAATTGTTGATCGAAGAGTGGCTTTGGATGATCAGCGGGATATCTCTCGCTCGTTTCTCAACAGTAATAATACTAAGGAACGGACTAGCCCTCAGTATGATAGATAGAACAAAACATAATGTTAATATATAATGTTAACAATCTGAAAATTTTGGCTAATTGAATAATATTTTTGGAGATTTGTTCGATCCAAATTCGCATTGTTTAATTTAATTATGTCTTCGACAAATGAACAAGAGTCCATGTAAGGGCGATGCTAGTCTTTCCCCCATCTCTCAGAAAAGGCAATAAGTTATAAAATTAATAAAAAATTGTTTTATTGCAAATACCTTCCTACTACGAGTACTACACATAAACAATAAAATGTGAAGTTTTGCTTAAATAAATTAAATACACTTATCTCCGTAGCCCACTGGTTGTGGGACGAGAACGCGAAATTCTCAAGTTGACGGGTACAAAACCCGTTGAGGAAGTATTTTGATATTTACTTTCTACGTCAAACCGTATTGTCACATTTGCATTTCAGATTTCCAAATGATCTTGTATTAATTCATATATTAAATTATTATAAACAATTTCATTTTAAACAAAATTTTAGTCGGCATTTTCTATTACATAAACTTATTCTGGAGTTAATTGTATTAACATTGTATAACATTGTTTTCTGTTGATCTTATTTACAATTTCTGCAACTAATTGTCTACAACCAATATACTCTTAGATAAAAGTTCATGTTTTATTTGCGTTTTAGTATTTGTTTTATTAGTTATGTACAGTGTTGTAATAGATACATTTGAAAATATATCTAGATACAGATACAGATACTTGAGGAAATATGTATCTAGATGCAGATACAGATACAAATTTTAAAAAGTATCTAGATACAGATACATTTTTTTTACAATGTATCTAGATACTTCAAGATACTTTTAAGATACTTTCGGAAAAATGAAAACACCACAAAAAAAAGAAATAACTAGAGCAAGGAATATATTTGTTCACAATAAAAAATAAGTTATGTATTATTATTACTCTTAAAATAAACACAAATAGCCTTTGAAGCTGTGTGTCAGAAATATTAACTAACTATATACCTATGTAATCTTTAAAAAAATCACTTTTTTATTCCAATTTCAGCGGATATCTCGAACATTTTTTGTTCGCTAATAAATTACTGATTATTAAATGAGTATTTAGGATGACAAAAATAAAACAACAATTTTATTTATTATATTTTTCTTTATTTAATTCACATTTATAAAATTAATGCTTATTCTTAGATTAGATAATTACTTAATGGTTGTTTTACTTAACGTTGTTAATAAAATTAATTATTTTTTTTTTATTTATTATTTTTTTAAATTTATTCAGAGCTGGAAATACAATACACTTTATTAAAATTTTATAGATAAAAATAAATTAAATAAATAAATAAATTATAAGTTTGAGAATTATGATAAAATACAAGTTCTATATATAACTTATTAAATTTTGGAAAACATCCTTTTATTTTTTTCCTTTTTTTTTAAATAAAAAATAAAAAAAAAATAAAAAATAAAAGAATGTTTTCCAAAATTTAATTAATTACATATAGAACTTGTATTTTATCATAATTCTCAAACTTATAATTTATTTATTTAATTTATTTTTATCTATAAAATTTTAATAAAATGTAATTGTATTTCCAGCTCTGAAAATGGCTTACGCCGAAACTAGTTAGCTAATAATTTTTTTTTTAAATGAAATAATTTTATTAACAACGGTTACTCAAACAACCTTTAAAGATAGTAACTAAACGTGTTTTTTTATTATTATTATTATAGTTTGCAAAGATAATTTTGCAAAGTAAATTGCCAGGCTGCAAGGGTTATACGCATTTCAATTGCGAAACATGTGGTGTACATCTTTGTCTAACAAAGATAAAAACCTTCCATAAATTTCATTTAAATTAAACTCCTGTTAAAATTTGAGTTAACTTTCATAATGTTACAAATATGCAACATACTGTAGTTTTTTTTTTTTTACAAGCAACAATAAATAATCACAGGTTTGAAAAATCGTAAGAACATATTTTGTAAAAAGACCTTGAAAAAGACAAAATAGGAAAGTATCTGAAAAAAGTACCTGGAATACAGATACTTAGATACTGATTTAAATATCTAGATACAGATACAGATACATATTTTAGAATGTACCTAGATACAGTAACTAGATACTTGCACAGTATCTAGTTACTGTATCTAGATACAAATACCTAGATACATTACAACACTGGTTATGTATATTATAAAAGTCTAGATATTATATATAATAACTATTTCATTATTATAAATTTACAGTACGAATTTTTAAACAATACCTGAAATCGGCGAGGATTGCGACTATTATATTGTACAAGTGTGGTATGTTCTATTCAACTTCTGGTGTATCTTCATTTTTTCCGGTAACGCGGAAAGAAGATTTTATTTCGACAGGGGGTACTGACTAATTTTTATTGATAAAAATCAGGCATTTTTTCCTCGAATCCGTGTCGAATCAAAGTCACCATTGATCGGCACGGACAGGTTTTATCAGACGATAATTCAAAAATATTCTTAATACAAGACGGCCGGTCCAGAATATTTACGGCGAGAATCAAAGTGTTAAATGGTAATAATGGTTCAGGATAGCTTTTTGGACGTGCAAGATAATATTTTGAGGTATCAGAAAACATTTTTCATTGAATCTGGGCCATTATTTGAGCATTTTGAGGCAAAAATATGCTTACAAGGTTTCAAAAGGAGACAGCTGTCAAATTTTTTGCATTTTAAAATGGGACGAGATTTCTCATTTTGAACGTGTTTCTTGACAGAAGAATACTAATTAAGGATTTAAGGTGAATTAACGATAAAGTTTAAGACATTTGCAAGGCGAATTTCCATAAAATAGTGTTAAAAAAGATTTATATATATTAAAAATTTCAGGGTTAATCAAAGTGTTAAGTGGTGATAACGGTTCAAGATAGCTTTTTTGACGTGCGAGATAATATTTTGAGGCATCAGAAAACATTTTTCAAAGAATCTGGGCCATTATTGGATCATTTTGAGGCAAAAATATGCTTACAAGATTTGAAAAGGTGACAGCTGTCAAATTTTTTGCAATTTAAAATGTGACAAGATTTTACATTTTGAACGTATTTCTTGACAGAAGAAAATAATGAAGTATTTAAGGTGAATTAACGATAAAACTTGAGACATTTGCAGGAGGAATTTCCATAAAATCGTGTTAAAAAAAGATGAGCGACGAATTTTATAATCGACAAGTGCGACAAAATGCCTTATTATATTAAAACGAGTCGCGAAGCGACGAGTTTTAACAACGTAGGGGAGAAGACCGGCGTAGCCGGGCTGAGGCCCCTAGTTTATGATGTTGAGTGTACTTGCAAAATATGTATCGTAGTGACGTACACACCCACTCAGGTCATTTCTTTGCTTAGACAAAGTACAACTTTTCAAATATTTCATTTAAACCAAGGTAGTCTGATTTTCAAAATAACCTAACGTGATATTTTAGTTAAAAACAAGAACTAAAATATATATTTTTGAATACGCTTAATTGACCACTTTTATTCTACGTGTTAATATCCCATAACATATTGCATGAAACTTTTTTATTACAAGAAATAACATAAAATATAAATAACTGCATAATTCTCCTTAATATTTTTCTTTTTCTCCTACAATTATCAATATTATTCTGAATTTAGGATTTCAAAAATTCGAGAAACTACAAAATTTTGTTTAGAACAACACAGACTCCAAGTCTTTCAATAACAATCGGTTCTGTTATCTCCTCCAAACAGTTCCCATTAAGGTAAAAATTCTTTGATGTTACATTTGAGTGAGAAATCGAAAACGTACGATATTATTTTATATAAATTAGTTGCATTTTCATTACTTACCATACATTTCATTTGTCGATAATTTACTCTTCTCTATCTATATAAATGCATAAATCTGAAATTACAGACTATGTATGAGGAATTACAGTTTCTAAATCTGGACATTCTTCCGCAATTCGGATACTTGGTAGCCCTGGCTTTTCTATGGATAGACTAAAAAACTTCAGGTGGTTTCTTTAAAAAAATATGTATTTTTAATAAATGAAATAATTCTTTTATTTGATGGTCAGATGTGTGTAGAGTAGAATAATTAACATTCTCTAGTTTAAGCTTCCTCCAAATCTTTTATAATAGAGAAGTGAACAATGCTTAAACAGTTCCCATTAAATCCTTTATCCTATTTTTTTATATTCGAATAAAAATATCTGAGCGGTCCTACCCTGTTCATGATTATTCATTATGGCAACATGGTATTAAAAGCGCGAGGTGCTGACTGTAGGCAGCTACGTCCGCGGTGATCCGCAGTGTTTTGTCTGTGAGATCATTGAAAAGAAAATCTCTCCCTCCCTCCAACAGGCCGGTCCTGTCCACTGTATCCTATAATTATTTTCATGTTGATAAACCCAAATGTTTCGTAATTCGATATGCAATTCCAAATAAATTTTTATAGAGATTTATTAATTTTCAATATTTCTTTATTAGATTATTTATGATTGATAAGCCAATATTAAAATTTGAAAAATTTAATATCAATAGGCAAGGGCATTAAAATGCTATCAGAATCCGGACAGGTCATAATAAGTTGAACTGACATCCAGAATATAGACCAATTTAGGGAGAATTTACAGATTGTGAGTCTCTCCAATAGAATGTTTGATTTCATCAACGTGTGATGTTGTCTTATTTATCATATATTAAAAGAATCATTGACCATAATGATGTTTACTATTGTACAATCTAAGTGACAGTCTAGGTCTAAATTATAGCGGTTATACTTACGAAATTCTAAAAAGATGCGTAACAATGTTAGAACTTGATAACAATTCTCTACTTAACTCCTCGCCAACAAAAACCGAAATCATTTTTACTTTTTCATATCAGTTATTACCTTACTTAAAAAAATCAAATTCACTTAATCGCCACAAAATGAAATGAAAGTTAACCCTTTACCGCATAGCGTGCCATATATGGCAAATTCCGATCTTTATTTTTTATTTTACTTTTAAAACTGAATCAGAACGTTACTTCATGAATGTTCATATATGCCACATACACAGCAATGGATCCTGCAGTATCTCAAGTAACGGGTTGCAATAGATTTGAGGATGTCAAGCGGAATTTGCACTTTAACGATAACTCTGAATTTATTGCGAAAGGACAACTAGAAGATAGGACCTTTTCTTTCAAAAATTCGAGGGCGACTGCTTTCAATCCCTAATGATGAACATCTAGCAACTAACGAGCAAATAATACGGAATCATTTTCTTTTGTAACGTAATGTAGAATCATAATGTTCCATGTATGGCACAAACCCTAAATTATTATTTTAATTTTTTCATAAAAATAATAATTAATATTTTAAATACATTTTTTAAATTAATTTTTATATCAATAAGAACCAATTCCTAATGCCCATGAATTATTTTAGAAAAATTCATTCAGTAAATGGTTAACAATAAAATAAATTATGAATTTTCTGCTATCCCATCTCCAGAATCCAGAATCCAGAATCTCAGTCAACAAAAATGTATTGATAAATTGAAGTGAAGTGTGAATTTTCACACATTTCAGGATTTTGTAGGTATTTATTAAGTGTAAAATGCCAACATAATACTGAATGTCTACGAATATTTATCTATTAACAATGTGTTGGTGTGGTGTTCAAAAGTCCTCAGCTGTTAAAATTTTCTTATTATATTTTTAATTTCATAAAGAGACACACACTACATCAGCCATAAATACAAAAAATCTATATCATTATTAGCCATAATTTAGCCATGAATAAAAAAAAAATTGTCAAAACAACTGCAATATTTTTCAAAAACGAAATCGGATCAAAAATTCCTCTCCTACGTTTCCGGCTCAGATCAATATACATTACCTATACTTTTTTCAAAGTTTTAGTTTTACCCCTTTGGGTAAAAGGGGGCGGGACAAGAACTTTTTTAGCACATTTTTGGCTAAAATCATGTTAAAAACAACGTATTTTAAAAAACGACTTTTTTTCCTTAATCTATGTCCTATGAGATTTATTTTGAAATCACACAATAAATTTAATTTTTTTTTTCATCGACACAAAAAAATCGATCTTTTTCAAAAAACTAAACTGATCAAAAATTTCTGTTGAATTATTCCGGTTTCCATCAATGTTCATTATGGAGGCTTTTTTCAAATTCTTAGATGAACTTCTCTGAGAGTTAGGTTGTGGACAAAACTTTTTTGACATATTTTTTGCAAAAGCCCCATAAAAAAAATTTATTTAAAAAATAAAAATTTGCATGTTATTCCACGCATTAAGAGGTTTCATTTAATATGCCACTCAAAATTTAAAAAAAATATTAATCGTTTTATTAAATATATAATTGTTTATGTTTATCTTGGGATGTACTCCAGCTAGTATCAATAAATGCGTGTCTTTAATTTCAGTTATGTACATAGATATATTGACATAGGAATAAAAATTTATTATTTTTGTTCGAATTAAAATAGTTAATTCATATTATTGCACCCATTCCATAAATTTCTGGGTATGCCGCTGAGAATGTATATATTTAAGCGCTTGTTTTGGTGCCCCTTAAAGCGTGCCGTCCTGGGCCTGTGCCCCCTCGCTCCTGCCTTTCACCGCTGTTGGTAACAATATTAGAACTTGATGATGATTCTCTATTTTACTCTTTCTCTCCGACCGAAGACCGAAATCTTTTTTACTTTTTAAATTAATTATAATCTTACGGAGGCCACTAGCATTCACAGTTACCAAATTATACTTATAAATTAGAATTATATTCAAGTATTATATTTATACTTAGGGAGCATTCATACATACCAAATCATAAACAGGCCCTTGCTTTTAAATTTGTAAATTTTCACTTTTTGCCGATGATCTCAAGTTTTATAGAACCATAGATAGTGCAGCCGACTGCTACAAAATTCAATCTGATTTACTTTCTTTAAATAAATGGTGTATTGATAACGACATGTCCCTAAATTTAAATAAGTGTTTTGTTGTAAATTTCTCTAGAAATAAGATAATTCAAAATATATTTTGAATTAATAAATATATTTGGAAAATATATTTGGTTTTATTGTTAATAAAACCAAGTTCACTTATAATTTAAATAGTTCAAACCTAACTACTAAAACTAACATTCGAGATCTTGGTGTTATTTCTGACTCTAAATTACTCTTTAACGATCATGTAAACTACATTTTAAAGAAGTCTTTCAAACTTATGGGATTCATAACGAGAGTAACCAAGCCATTTCATACCAAAGAAACTTTAATTATATTGTTCACGTCACTCGTAAGGTCAAACTTAGAATATTGCTCAGTTATATGGAACCCGTCCTAGGCCACTAACATAAATTTATTGGAACAAATTCAAAAGAAATTAATTTCCATTGTATGTTATAAAATGAATATAGTTAATTCAAATTATTTGTGTACATTGAAGCTGTTAAATATGATTTCTCTTGAACAAAGAAGATTGCATGCAGATATGATATTCTTGTATAAGATATTCAATAATTTAACTGACTCACAAAACTTTATAGATTACTTTTCATTCCTTGCTCCGATTAAAACAACAAGATCTATTACTCTATTTCACATTCCGAAATTTAACTCACTCAGCTATAAAAATTCTCCTATTATTAGATTAATGTCATCATACAATAATAATTTTCTACACTTAGACATTTTTAATATGTCCTTAAATGCATTTAAAAGTAATCTTAAAGCCAGAATATCATAATCATTATTTTTATGTTTTGTTTTTATTTTCTCTCTCTTAACTTAAAATAATGTTAATTTTGTTGAAAAACACATTTCAAAATGTAATATCAATGCTTGTGTTTTTTTTATTTTGTAATTTATTAATTGTTTTGTTATTCATTTTTGTACAATTTATAATTTATATTGTAATTCGAGGGAGCCTGTTATTGGTTCTGTGAACTGTTGGCTTCCCTCAAAAAACAAAATAAATAAATAAATAAATAAATAATTATGATTAGTAAGTGCTACCATCTGTAGTTACGAACAAAAATTAATATTGCATGGATCCACCATCTACGTTTTTAACATTATTTTATTTTTAAATATGCTAAAATGGTCTCAGTTTTTCGTCTACGAATTATTTCGGCAGTTATATGATCATAATTGTAGTATTTTTGCATGTTGTATCTATTTTGACATTTCAAATTTACTTATAGGTTAGTGTCTGTCTCTTTCTCGCTAAGTGTAAATCATAAGTATAAGTATAAGCATGAAGTTTGCAAACTTTTAAATTATACTTATAATTAAGACACTTATGTACATTAGTGTGAATGGTTCCGTAGGAGACAGTATGACAAATTTCTAAGTATAAATGTAAATCATAAGTATAATTATAATTAGGGAAGTGTGAATGCAGCTTTAGTTGTGCTATTTACACTTCAAATTATTATCCGTTTTCAAAATGTTATTTCATTTCTAGCCAAAATAAATAAAAATCAAATTCACTTAATCACCACAAAATGAAACGAAAGTTAACAATAAAATAAATTATTAATTTTCTGCTATCCACCCATCTCATTAAAATATCAAAACAAACCATTTACACTTTCCAAAATAATCAAAAATATATAACCTCCACATTATTAATGATCTTGTGTTGAAAGCATCAAAATTTCCATTCTTTGAACAATGACCATCCACTTACAGCCACGTTGTTCGAGCATAAAATTAGAAAATTCTAAAGAAGAATTTCTTTGCCCTAAATGGCAGGAATAGTGCTAAAAGGTTACACCTTGATTACCTGCGCTTCTTACCAGTAGTCCCATGTGATAATTAATCATCGGCTAACAATTGATTGAAAATTAATCAAAATTGTAACAAGACAGGTGATCTGTATGTAATGACTCTTCACACTACAGTGGAACAGAGGAGGTGTTATTATAACGCTTCGTTGCTAGGTACACTCCATAACAAAATGCACTCGTTACGGATCATTAGTGATGAGCAGACTTCTTGTTTACAGGAAAAATTTAATAATGTTTCTAGATAAATAAAAATAATAGCAATATTAAAGGATCTTTTGTGGTACCGGTTGAATTTTGTGGGAAAAGAGCTGTAAAAATTTCGTTAAAATATTAACACAGGACAATGAATTGTATATACATTTCTTTTGTA